>JAQFVV010006367.1:0-280000 GCA_028023455.1 Epiperipatus broadwayi
ATTGTAGCGGGTGTACTCGTTACCCGTATACTTATATATATCCTCTCCTTATCTAATCAGAATATTGATAAGAAAACTCGTATCTTTCTCACAGCATATTTATGGACGTCAGTTTTTTTTTTATTTTAGACTCCAAGCGCCAAACTTACTTTTTACATAAGTATTATGCTGGAAGATCAGAATACAATTGTGATAGGGCCACACCTCTAGCTCAGTACTCAGGGCGGGTGGTCAATAAACCGTAGGAAAATGTACGGGGGACTCCATGCATCTCTTAACAAGGAAATCCGAACCAATTGCCTAAATTCGTGGACTATCTTTCATGAGTTAAACAAAAAAAAATATACATGTAATACAAGCTTTAAAATAACACCTTTTATTATAATTTTTCCCTTCTTTTCCTTTTTGGAAAATATTTGCCTGTATCCCCCCCCACATTGTTTACATAAACTAAGAAAACATACATATATACTGTGTGGATTTTCAACTGAATAAGAAACGAACGTATGTACAGACAAAATCTAATCAGCTGGATTTGAACGGCCTTCTCAAAAAAAATATCTTTCTTGCCTTTGTTCATTCTCCTTGAAAACTTCGGAGAGAACGTGGTAATAGTTAGAAAAATAAATATTTTAAGTTCACATTACCTGCAATTTTGTCCGATGTGATCCCCGGGGATATTAAAATAGGACGAAAACATATGAAATTTGAAATAGACGCACGAGGCGGTTTATTACGCTATAATCCATTTTCGAGTCGGGTCAGTTCTTTTGTGAAAAGTTAATAGATCTCCGGTAGATGTTCTCCGTTTACTGCCGCATGGTCTCTTCGGGGTAAGGCACAGAAAACCCAGCACGCTTAAGCTTTTACCCCACTGTACGCATATTCGGCCGTAGCCTTAGCTATTCCTTTTTTTTTTTTTTTAAAAAAAAATGGTGATTCCCTTCCAAAAGGGACACAACAAAACCGACCAAACTACTTCTCTACTCTCTCTGTCACTTTTCTTTCTTTTTTTTTTTTTTTTTTTCACTCCTCTCTTTTGTCCTCGCAAAAACAGTCCGCCCCCTTTTTCCTCACCACGTGGTATAGATGGCCAGTCAGGCTAACAAGCAAAGAAACTTTTCGCACCTTCGGATATTCTGGCAAACAACATTCCTGACCTTTTTCAACCCTTCCTTTTTTTTTTCTTTCTTTTTTTTTCTTCTTTTTAAATTCCTCAGATAAGGTCTCCAATACATATTTTTTTTCTTTCTGTTCTCTTACAATAATCTCATCTTGGATACCAAATTTATTCATACGTTCGTTTCTCATTATTATTATTATTTTTTTTTTTTCTTTTGAAATTGTCCATCCACACCGCACATACATACATGTATCACTTTCACTAAAAACAAAACGCAAATTCCCCCCACTCCCTCTTTTCTCACTTTAATAAGATTTTAAACATTTTCTTCCACTAACAAAATAAATACTAAAACGGAATAAAACCAAACTATATGAAACTAATTAAAAAAAATATATAACACATGTGTGCGCTTTTCTACATTGTAAACAGGGTTTAAACCCGACCGTTTACAATACCCTCCTCCCGGAAGCCTTCAAATACGGTCTACGTATTTGAACGGCTCCTAGTTCAGTGGCACGGGCTTGAGTGAACGGGCATTGTATGATCCCTTCATCTCTTGCCCAGTATTCACCCAGAAAGCGTTATCACCCTGACACTTAACAATAGGGTACGGTCCATCGTATAAACTACAAAATTTTTTACAAATAAATTTTCCTGGTTCGCTCACGTGAGGGGTCTTTACCATAACTAGGTCGCCCACTTTAAAACGATACGGCCTCCCCAGGGTGTGTTTGTTTCTTTCTTGACTCCTTTTTAACAGTGTATGATATGCCCGCTCTTGATCCTCCTCCATGTTGATCGGTAATTCCTTCGGTCCGGGTATTTTAGTCTTGATCAATCTGGGAGCATGTTTTCCCATCTGGAGTCGCATGGGGGAAAATCCGGTGGATTCGTTAACCGCCCAATTTATATAATTAAGTATTTCTGGAATTTTCTTAACCCATCCGCGGTGATTAGTGGGGATATAGGTCCTAAACAACCGACCCAACTCACGCATCACCCGCTCACATGGGTTTGATTGAGGATTCCTAATCGATGTCAGTACATGTTGGATCCCCGACTTGTGAACCCATGCTTTCCACTCTCCCGAGATGAACGGTGTACCATGATCCGAGAGGATACTTTGAGGTTTTCCTATGGTAGCAAAATATTCCTTCTCCAGCAAACGTATGGTGCTTCGGGCATTAGCTTGATTCATGGGATATGCGGCCACAAACTTACTAAATAAATCATACACCACCAACAAATATCTTTTTTTATTGAACATGGGTAATGGCCCGTAATAATCTATGGCAATCATCTCACGAGGCCTCCTTGGAATTATCAAGCTCATGGGACCTGCATAATTTTTATTTGCAGGCTTAGTTTTTTGGCAGAGTTCACATTGATTGATTATCTTTACTATAGTTCTATGCATGTTTGGCCAATAAAACCACTTCTTAAGCCACTTTTCTGTCTTCCACACCCCATAATGTCCAGATAGTTGGTGGACGTGAGTCACCACTGCATCCCTCATTGGTTGTGGTACTATAGGCCTCCAGCTTTCTGTCCCCCCATCCATTTTGTACTGGAGCACATCCTGGTCAAGTCTATATCGGTGTATCCCACGTCCAGGCTCATTGTTATTCTCGCTCCTTTCCCCTTTCAGTTGTCTGATTATTTTACCTAGAGGAGCATCATCCCTCTGACACTGGGACAATCTTTTAAGGTCATTCTCTACTTTATCATTCATCCCCAAATTTACCCCTGCCACATATAAATTCTCAACCTTCAGGTGACTCGATGGCACACGTACTGGATTGCGACTAAGAACATCAGCCACGATGTTATCCGACCCCTTACAATGTTTTACCACATAATTATATTCTTGAAGGTATAAGCTCCACCTTACCAACCGACTGTTTGTCAGATAACTGTGGTTAATAAACTCTAAACTCTGATGGTCCGTAACAACAATTATTTTTGATCCTAACAACAATGTGCGGAGTTTTTGAAATGACCAAACAATAGCCAAAGCTTCCTTTTCAGTGACAGTGTAATGTCTCTCGGGGCCCTTGAGCATTCTACTCAAGAAATATAGTACTTTTGCCTGACCATCCTCTTGGATCTGCGATACTGTCGCTCCCAGCCCGTACCCACTGCTGTCGGTTTGCACTACGAAAGGTTTTTCAAAATCAGGAAAAGCAAGCATTACGTGTTTCATGAACCCCTGCTTCACCTTCTCGAATGCCTGACTTTGTTCCTCACCCCACTCCCACATTGTCTCTTTTCTCAATAATCTAACCAATGGTTCCATATGTTGAGCAAATTGTTCCTGAAAGCGGTTATAGAAATTACACATACCCAAGAAGGATCGCACCTGCTTTTTAGATCTTGGTGCAGGAAAATCTTTGATGGCCGAAATTTTATCTGGGTGTGGCTGAACACCCTGAGCGCCTATAAGATGACCCAAAAATGTAACTTCCTCTTGAAACAGTACGCTTTTCTTCAGGTTTACCTTAATCCCTTTATCCCAACATTCCTTTAGAAACATTTCCACATCCTTGGCATGTTCTTCCATGTTAGCCGACGCTATCAATACATCGAGCACATACATTGTAATTATTTTTTTTACTTCCGCAGATAATACCTTATCTAAACACCGTAATAGACCGGCTCCACTGTTAATTAGGCCAAATGGCATGCGGTTAAATTGATACGAGCAGCCGTCGTATCTAAAAGCAGTGTATTTGCGATCTTCCGGGTGCAGACCTATCTGCCAATAACTCGCTGTCAGATCAAATGTTGAAAAAATGTTTTTTCCGTTAAATCTTCCAGTTAATTCTTGCATGGGTGGTGGTATGTTACAATCTGGAACTGTGACTTTGTTTAATTGCCTCGCATCAAGGCACAGCCGTACGGAGTTATCTTTTTTTTTTTACCACGACTATTGGATTACAATATGCCGATGAACTTTTTGATATGATTCCCCATTCCAACATTTGATCTATCTGTGCTTTCACCTGTTCTCTATACTGATGGGGAATGGGGTATGATTTTGCCTTAAATGGTTGAGTTTCGTTTACCTGAATTCTTTGTTCGAAGCCTGGTATTATGCCTGGTATATCTGAAAACACCTGATGGTAGTCTCTCAGTATCTTTCTTAGCGTTTCCTTCCCTTTTCCCCCAGCCAGTTTTACCTGCTCTATCTTATCCGTTATCACGTTATCCTTGTTGTCATCGACGACTTTCACAGTGCCCATCGAAACATCTGTACTATCCATCACGAATCCAACCACCTCCCCATTGCATGTGGCTTGTCTACTTTCGTAGTTCCAACTTACACTTATACTTGTACAAAAAATCAGTTCCCAATAGAACATCACAAATCAGATTTTTCATAATTAAAAATGCATGAGGGCAACTTACTTCCTGGATTTTAACATCCAGCCATATCTGTTTGGGTTCAACTTTGGCCTTTCTGTTGTTGGCCATTGCCACCTGTACCGCTTTCAAAGGCAAAACAGGTATGTCTGGTTGTTCCCTGATGAGTTTACAATATAATCCCTCTGTTATTACAGAGACCTGACTTCCCGTATCTATAAGTGCTTCCACTTTCGTCTGTCCAGTTGCTATCTGTATTTTTGGACATGTTTGGCATGCGTAACTTGGTACCCGGTCCTCCCATGAACAAATCAGATTTCCCATACATTTTGAATTCGATTGTTGACTGAACCCTATGTCTCTCCCTTGATCTATTTCCTTTTCCCCCCGTATCTGTCTCATTTTCGCACTCACTTCCATTTTACTCAATACTTCGTCTATTTCTTTAGTAGAGTTCTCTCCTTTTCCCAGTATCACTCTTATTTCTATGGGCAAGTTATTACATACTGTCTTCACCATCTGTTTCTCTGACAGATCACATGCTTTTAACGTCTTGAGTATGGCCACTTGTCGCCTAAAAAACTCTACGTATTCCTCTGGTCCGCCCTCTTGGAACTTTTCCCTTATTATTCGGGACCGAATATCCTCCTGTCTCTCTTCACTCCAGAACACTCTCTCCAGGGTTGTCTTGTAGTCCACAAATGTCTGTGGCTGGTGTATCAGTGAATTCCACCAATCCCTAGCCTGAGCCTCAAGGTGGTCTGATGCTACTATCGTCTTCATATCTTCCGGTATTCCATAACCTTCAAAATACCTTTGCAGACTCCTAAGGTGATCTATCGGCATCTCCTCCTTCCTCCCCTCATATATTTTTATTTTTATCATTCCCATCTTCCCTATTCTATACACTCTATCTTTTATATTCTACGTATCGATTATATATATATAAATAAAATAATAAAAAAACAAATGTAGTACCTTGTTTCGACTGCTTCCAAAATCACAACGTGGTAGGTTTTCCTCTCCCCCCCCAAAGTGCCATGCTACGTATCTAATTTCTTTATCAAACGCTCGGAAACTATTTTCTGTCTTTCACTAAACCCATTTTAACCGAAACAAACTTTACGTCTCTATAATGTTTCCATCCTACTCCCCCTCCTTTTCCTTATCGAATCTTTACTCTTTCTACTCGGGTCCCCCTACATTCCGTTCTTCAAAAGCCTTAGTTGGGACGCCATTGTAGCGGGTGTACTCGTTACCCGTATACTTATATATATCCTCTCCTTATCTAATCAGAATATTGATAAGAAAACTCGTATCTTTCTCACAGCATATTTATGGACGTCAGTTTTTTTTTTTATTTTAGACTCCAAGCGCCAAACTTACTTTTTACATAAGTATTATGCTGGAAGATCAGAATACAATTGTGATAGGGCCACACCTCTAGCTCAGTACTCAGGGCGGGTGGTCAATAAACCGTAGGAAAATGTACGGGGGACTCCATGCATCTCTTAACAAGGAAATCCGAACCAATTGCCTAAATTCGTGGACTATCTTTCATGAGTTAAACAAAAAAAAATATACATGTAATACAAGCTTTAAAATAACACCTTTTATTATAATTTTTCCCTTCTTTTCCTTTTTGGAAAATATTTGCCTGTATCCCCCCCCCCACATTGTTTACATAAACTAAGAAAACATACATATATACTGTGTGGATTTTCAACTGAATAAGAAACGAACGTATGTACAGACAAAATCTAATCAGCTGGATTTGAACGGCCTTCTCAAAAAAAATATCTTTCTTGCCTTTGTTCATTCTCCTTGAAAACTTCGGAGAGAACGTGGTAATAGTTAGAAAATAAATATTTTAAGTTCACATTACCTGCAATTTTGTCCGATGTGATCCCCGGGGATATTAAAATAGGACGAAAACATATGAAATTTGAAATAGACGCACGAGGCGGTTTATCACGCTATAATCCATTTTCGAGTCGGGTCAGTTCTTTTGTGAAAAGTTAATAGATCTCCGGTAGATGTTCTCCGTTTACTGCCGCATGGTCTCTTCGGGGTAAGGCACAGAAAACCCAGCACGCTTAAGCTTTTACCCCACTGTACGCATATTCGGCCGTAGCCTTAGCTATTCCTTTTTTTTTTTTTTAAAAAAAAAATGGCGATTCCCTTCCAAAAGGGACACAACAAAAAAGACCAAACTACTTCTCTACTCTCTCTGTCACTTTTTTTTTTTTTTTTTTTTTTTTTCACTCCTCTCTTTTGTCCTCGCAAAAACAGTCCGCCCCCTTTTTCCTCACCACGTGGTATAGATGGCCAGTCAGGCTAACAAGCAAAGAAACTTTTCGCACCTTCGGATATTCTGGCAAACAACATTCCTGACCTTTTTCAACCCTTCCTTTTTTTTTTTCTTTCTTTTTTTTCTTCTTTTTAAATTCCTCAGATAAGGTGTCCAATACATATTTCTTTTCTTTCTGTTCTCTTACAATAATCTCATCTTGGATACCAAATTTATTCATACGTTCGTTTCTCATTATTATTATTTTTTTTTTTTCTTTTGAAATTGTCCATCCACACCGCACATACATACATGTATCACTTTCACTAAAAACAAAACGCAAATTCCCCCCACTCCCTCTTTTCTCACTTTAATAAGATTTTAAACATTTTCTTCCACTAACAAAATAAATACTAAAACGGAATAAAACCAAACTATATGAAACTAATTAAAAAAAATATATAACACATGTGTGCGCTTTTCTACATTGTAAACAGGGTTTAAACCCGACCGTTTACAATATATAGTGATTTATGTTTTTTTTTTTTTGATTTGGAATAACTACATCCAGCCTGCTCTAAAAATCTCTTCATATTAAAGCTGATTTCCTATTTTAAATGACAAAATAATAATTAAAAACAAATAAATACGATTTGAAACTTACGTTTAATATTACTATGTCAATCATTAAATGTATAAGGTTTTAAATTTTATTAGTCTGCACTTCATGGAATTAATAAGTCATTATATAATTCACAAAACAAAGTACAACCTATAATTATTTTCATTACATTCGCACTGGATATAACACTACAAATAACCATTGCAAACAGATTTTATGACTGTATGTACCACCATATAGGAAAAAGCACGAGCTAGTAAAAACACTAAATACTATTTTTCATCAAACTTTTACTTTGTTTTATTTTTTACTTAAAAATGTTTGTTGATATAAAAAATTAACCAGTTATACTTTTGTGATTTTTTTTTTTAAAATAAAAATGTTTTGAAAAAATAATTACATGTTATACATAATATATTTTGTATTATTTTACTTGTCATGTATCAGTAACTTGGCGTTTACATACCAGCAGTTAGGAACTGCTGCTACATATCGTACATCTGATGTAAGGGACTTCATTATTTTATAGTATTAAATTAAAGGCATGATAAATGATAGCAACAATCACTTATGATGCTCAAGTTTTATTATTTAATTATAGTAACTGATTACTTAATTATTTCAGTCTGTCTTAGAATATAAAATTTATTATACATACATATTAAATAGAAATTTTGAGATGAAAATAAATGCACATATAAATGAAAGATAGATGGAGAAAATAGAAGATTAAAAACAGTCTTTGGACTAAAAGTTATAGAGCAATGCTTTTGAATATTGTAAAGTTGTTTAATGAAAGAAATGGCAATAAGAAATAGAAATTTGCAGTGGGTAAGCCACTTTTGAATAAGCAAAGGAAATTCTCTTTTAAAGAATATGAAGTTAGATTTGAAAAAAAAGAGGCAGACAATTAGAGAAGGGAGAGAGGAAAAAGATAGAATTAAAATGTGGATTTGGAGAAGAATGAAAGAGATAAGTTGGAAGAATGAGATTATCCATATAGCATGTATAAATGTAACGAAAAAAATAATAATAAAAATTAACATGGTCATATGCTTCGAAGAAGAACCATTATCTGTTGGAAAAGACTAGAAAAGAAACGTTTGAAGGAGATCAGAAAAGAAAGTACTTGTCTGATGATTTTAAGGTTAAAAATTACTTTGATTATTCATAGGATAGAGCAGAAAATTTGTTTATTTTATAGCTGAATCATGCAACTTTGCTGATATCTAATAAATATTGCATTTTTCTAAGCTATCTGGTTTCTTTTGTTTATTGTGATTTATGATAATTCTAATCATTAAATAAGAAATACCATATTCTTGTTGACAATGTGGTAGTTCTTATAATAACAGAACTATATGAGGTTGCACTTTGAAGCAATAGTGATTAGGAAACAATTTTGTCTGAGTGCAAATTCTGGTTTTATTTTAAGTTTGATCGGACATAATGAGCAAATTATTAATTCTAGATATATTGAAATTATTCTGTAAATACATAATTGTTACAAAAAAATGTGCAATGTTTCAAATAATAGACAAGAATCTTATATAAGATAGAAAAAATTAAAAATATATATCTAGTTGAAGAAAATGTATTCAAAGTCTAATTTTCGGAGCAGATTAAGAATGTTAAATTAATGAAAATATTACATTACATGCTTTGTGTCTTAAACCATCTGTCATTGATTTTTTTAAAATAATTTATTGCAATAAAAATAGAATTTCAGTAGTTTTGTGTCGTATTAATATTGTTTGCCTAGAAGTCATTACATCATTTTCATCATTAGACCTCCTATCATCCTGTATATTCAGATATTGATAGAAATGGTATAATTCACTAGATTTACTGGTAGCTAGATGGAGAGAGTTTTTACAGTCTTATTTTACCCTCTAGCTAGGAATATTTAAATATTTATATACTGACAATACTGTATATTTACTTTAGTTGAATAATATAATAGCTCTTATGGTTATCTCCCAAATCTCTCTATTCCTTCATGTATCTCTCTTTCTTTTTCCTCTAGCCACTATCAATCTAATACTGATTTTCCATCCAGTTTAGCTAACTAAAGTATTTTTTCTAGATAATTTTTTTATTTTAAAAAATCATTATAAAGATACCATGATTGATTTTTTTTCTTAACATAGCATCACATGACTTTCTGTGTTTACTTTCAAGACCTACAACAAAGGTGATGTTTCACTATTTGTTAATCCAGAACCAAAATGAATAATCAATAGGTAGTAGTACTCCATCCACATTCATACAACAGTTGTTGGCTATTGACTGTTTTCAGTAATGAGCAGGATTTGCACTTACATCTAGAAGTCACTTTTACATCTTTATACTATCCAAGTTAATAAACTAAGATTCAAGAACATGTACTTCTATATAGGTAAATGGTAAAATAATCTTTTAATAGCCTGTTCAGGACAAAGCACTCTGATAGAGGAACAACAAAAGAAAGCATTAGTTATTTGGCTTCCCAATTACTGGGTAGTTACAATTTAAGCAGTTTTCTGTCCTTATTTATCCTATAACGTAAGGCTCATTGGCCAGTTGTTATGAAAAAAAAAATCTCAAGACTATTAAAAAATGTTCAATTTTTTTCTAACCAGGTCTCTATAATCATGGTTAGTTTCATTACCATTGCATCAGAGGCCTTTACATATATCAAATCATTAAATGTGAAATTCCAATTTTGAATCAAAAGTTTAATTTATTATATCTCAAACAAGATGCAGTACAAGTAATCAAAGTATTTATGTGCGAAAACTATTGACGGAGTTTTGCTATCTTGTTTGTGTCAGCAGTGAAGAAATCTGGAGAACTAATTGGGAAAGACATTTTCCACATCTTGTTGAGAATTGAATATTTTCCTTGCAAGAAATGGTCCGAGGTTTTGAAGAAGTGATATTCAGTTGATACAAGGTCGGGTGAATAAGGTGATGACAGAAAGTTTTCAAATCTAGCTCCTATAGTTTGATCAGTGACGTTTCTATGATATGTGGTTGAGTATAAGGATTGGCTTATCTCTGTTGACCAATCATAGTTGCGTAATAGCAAGCATCTTTATTATTTGTCCAATTGGGTGCAGTAGACCTTTGTTGTAATCAATTGATTAGATTTCATGAAGCTGTAGAGACTATCTACCAAATCACTTCATTTATATTTTGAGCTGTCTGCAGTGCCCATGATGGAACTCATTCAAAAATCACACAAATTTTTGATTTATCCATGACTTCACAAAAATTGCCTGAAAAAAAAAAAAATTGAAAATTAATCATAAACTAAAGCATGCATTTGAAAGAATGAGCATGTATTTTCATAATAAAAATAAAACCCCAAGAAGTATCAAAGTGAAATGTTGCCTGCCAAATTTAATACTTACCGAAATTGGACATTTCATACTTAATAACCTAATGTATATATAACAATTGTAATGAATGAAAAAACAAAATAGTTTTTTTGCCCTGGTGAATATTTATTTTACTTGATATGAAATTAATGTTAATATGTACTTAGATTTTATTCTTCCTTTTTTTTTTTTCAGAATGGTTGATAACGAAATCTTACAAATTCTTCGTCAACGCAGAGATACTTGTATGATTTATAATACGGAAGATTGGCAAGATAAGTGCCATAAAATACTTGAGAATTATGAAGCAGCCACAGTAAACTGGTTTATAAAATGTAAGAATATTTTCTATAAAATGATTTTGAATGCGCTTTTCTTTCTACATATGGTTGACCTTTATTCAAAGATTGCCACAATGATAAAAAGTGATAGGATACATGAATGGAATATCATTAGAAGTTAATGTGATTACATTTATGCCAGAAAAATACAGTACAATATAAAACATTTTATTATGTGTAATGGTTATGTTTTGATTATACAGTTCAAATATAATTTCTGTACTGACCTCGTTTTTATCCAGTATTCTTGACAGTCTATACTTTATGAGATATTGGAGGTAAATAAGGCCTCATCATAAATGACAAAAAACACGTTTTATTATCTAAAATAATGAAAAACATATTTTGATCATATTTAGCACTTTTTAATAATCAATTTTTAAAACGTGTACATTTTCAAATCAGTTTTGCTTAAAATTTCTAAGACATAAATGCTGACATCTTGAATCTAAAATAATTTCATGGATTGTACATTCAGTAATAAACATTATATGATCAAACAGAATTGAGCATAAGTTAAAAATAGGATTTAATTGTTTAATTTTTATTCATTACCGTAATAATTTGTTTCTGGTGTATTCAAGATAAAGGCAGCTTTCATCATAAACATAAAAATATATCAGTTAAAAAATACAAATCTCATTTACTACAAATCTTTGATATATATATATAACAACAAAGTGTATTATTAATAACTTTTAAAACTTGTACCTTTGCTAGAATATATTCACTCAATCAACTTTTGCCTAAAATTTTCTTAAATAGTAATATTTTTGTTAAAATATTTCACGCCTTATGCAATTAGTAAATAAACTTTAATGATTAAATAATATAAAGCATAAGTTGAAAATAGCACTTGTTTATTTTTTACCGTAGTACTCTTGTAATTCATTTCTGAGATATTCAAGATAATGGTGGCTTGCATCATGAACCTAATAGAATATTGGCAAAAAAAAATACAAATTATTCATTCACTAATCTTGATTGTAATACTTACCTGACAGCCAATCAGATGTTTTGATGGCTGTCTGAATAATGATCAAACCGTAAACACAAGACAGAGAATTACAACAGCAAAATATATTACTAATAAATGTTAAAATGTATATTACTTCAAAATCATTTTATTTAACTGATTTTTATCGAGTAGTTTCATACCATAAAAGTTTAATTTCCGCCAGGAAAAAATGTGCAATAAACAAAAAGATTTAATCATTTATGTTATTAAAATTGCAGAAATTAACTGTTCATTATATCACAAATTACTGCTTTAAAAAAATAATAATAATCGCACTACAAAAAATAAAATGAGTGTTTTATTGGTTAGATAATTAAAAAAATATAAAACTTTAATAAAAGAAAATAAAAATACTCCAAAAAATAAATTTTAAAATGTGCTATTTAAATAATTAATTGTCACATATTCCAGATTTTTGTTCATCATAATCCTAAAAGAATCTGCAAAATAAGTGATGGAAAATGTTATTTTAAAAATGACATAAAGCTACTTTAATGGTCACTGAAAGAGCCTTCAACTTATCTGCCGCACGAGGGCGCCATCTAGGCATTAGGAAAGAAGAAATTGTTAAAATTGGGTTTTTGAATATGCAAGGTGGTAGGAGACCAGAAAAATGGCTGGAATTAAATAAAGCAATTGAAAGTGAAGGTCTTGAGGTATTAGCAGTAGTGGAAACTCATCTAAGAGAAGAAGAAGAACCTATTTTGGAAGAGGTAGTATGGCAGGGTATAAACAGAAAAGAAAAAGAAAAAAGGGCTGGTGGTATAGGTGTTATATCGAAAAAAAATTTAAATACTGTTAAATGTCAAGAACATTTGTGGTTTGAAATAAGGTTGGGTAGACAAGAATGGATGGTGGCTATAGTGTATATTGCCACTGGAGATAGTCAAACTGTAATGGAGTGGAACAATAGTATATATGAATGCCTAGTTAAGGATATACAGAGTTTTAAAGAAAAGGGGAAGAGAATAATGGTTATAGGGGATATGAATGGGCATATTGAAGAAATTGATGATGTAGATAATAAGAACGGTCAGTTTTTGAAGGAATTTTGTCAAAAAGTTAATTTGAGCATTGAGAATTTATCAAATGTATATGATGGACAATACACATGGTCTAGGAATAATGTATTTCACACAATAGATTATGTATTGGTAGAGAAAGAGGGAATGAATAAAATACGAAAAATTAAGGTGTTTGATAATGAAGAGAGAGTGTGTAATAGTGATCATAACTTATTGTAATAGAAATGGTTAGTAATGTGATGAAGGATAGAAATAAAGGTAGAAATAATAGTGAAAGATGTGGATGGAGAGTGAATGATAAGAATAAGTTGGAAGAATATAAAATAAAAGTTGAAGAAATCATGGAGCAGTTGGTTGGGGATGAGTATAAGGACTGGTGTGGTGAAGTAGAAAAAGTGGCAAATAGGGTTTTAGTCGAGAATATGAAGAAGAATAAAAGTAATAAAAAAATGAGAGTTAGTAAAAGTGTAAAAGAGAGGAAAAAAGCATGCAGAGAATATAAGTGTGCTATTAAGAATAAAGAAAGTGAAAATGATATTAATGCTAAATGGGGAAAGTACTTAGAAAAGAAGAAGCTAGCTAAAATGGATAATTATAGAGAGAGGATAAGTTAAATAATAAATTGTTGGAGGATATTAATAAAAGTGGAAGAGATGGGAGTAAAAAATTTTGGAATTACATTAAAAGGAGAAATGTAGGGGAAAGAGAGATAGTATTAATAGATGATGAGGGAATAGAATATAGCTCTAGAGGCAAGCTAGAGAAAATCTTAAATAGATATGTAATGGATATAGAAAAGATGTTAGATGTGAAGGAATTAGTGATAGAAAACATGAAAGCAGTTAGTAGTGGGAATATTAGGTTCACAAAAAATGAATTGAATGAGGCAGGAAAGAGATTGAAAAGTGGAAAGGCGAGAGGTTTAGATGGATGGACAGCAGAGATGGTAATGAATTTAGGGCATAGAGCAAAAGCAAAGTTATTATCATGTTTTAATAAGATGGTGCAGAAGACAGTTTTTTCGGGTAGTTGGAGTAATACAAGAATAAGATTATTATTTAAAGGAAAGGGTAAGGATCATAGAAAGTTAAATAATTATAGACCGATAGCGGTAACATCAGTTTTATATAAAGTTTTCGCATATATGGTAGCTGGAAGAGTTGTAAAATGGATGGAAGAGAATAAGGTAGTGGGGGAAATGCAAGGAGGTTTTAGGTCAGATAGGCGTATAGGAGATAGTTTGTTTGTAGTTACACAACTTATGGAGATGAGTAGGAATTCAGGTAGATCGTTATATATGAGTTTTATAGATATAGAGAAAGCATATGATAGAATAAATAGAAATAGATTATGGGTAAGATTAGCCAATTTGGGAATGGATGAAGCTTTAGTAAATATTATTAAGAAATTATATGAAAATAATTATTATACTTACCAATTAGGGGATATAGAATCAGTTAAAGTTAAAAATGGAGTGGGATTAAGGCAAGGATGCCCTATGTCACCGATTTTGTTTTTGTTGTTTTTGAGTGAAATGGAAAAAGCAATAGAAAGACTAGGAAGAGGGGTAGAGATACCATTAATAGGTGGCAAAGGAGTATATACTTTGTCGGGTCTTTTTTTTGCAGATGATATCTTTTTATGTGCAGAAAGAAGAGAAGATATGGATATTATGTTGAGGACATGTGCAAGGGTGGGTAAAGAGATGGGGATTAAATTTAGTGAAGAAAAATCAAATATAATGATGGTTAATACTGGGGAAAGAGAGGATGTAGTTTTTTTATTGGGGGATATAAAGTTTAAGTGTGGTGGATAGATATAGGTATTTGGGAATCATCTTATGTAATCAGGAAAATTGCTTGGTTGAATGGGAGAAAAAATTGGTAAATGAAGCAAAGAAAAGAAAAGGTTTGGTAAAGAAACTAACAGTATTTTCATATAATAAATATGATGTAGCTAGAATTGTATGGAAGGGAGTTGCAGTAGCAGGGTTAACATATGGTAATGATGCATTATGTGTTAGTAAAAGGATTTTAAATTATTTAGAGAAAGTACAAAGGGAAGTACGAAGACATGCATTAGATGCAGGGATGTGGACAGCAAAGGAGGCAATTCAAGGAGAAATGGGATGGTCAAGTTTCTATATGAGAGATGCAAAAAGTAAAATGAAAATGTTTGGTAGGTTGCAGTTTATGGATAGTAAAAGAATAGCCAAAATAGTGTTTAATTGTGTTATGAGTAAAGGGCAGGTAACAAGATGGATGAGAAAGGTAATGCGGTATGCAAAAGATTTGGATAAAGAATTTATATCAGTATACTTGTATAAAAGGTGGGATGATTGTTTTAGGAGGATTGTTGAGTGTTATAGTGGTAAGGAATGGGATAAAATATAGTGGTAAGGAATGGGATAAAAGAATAGAAGCATTAATAAAAAATAGGGAGTTGGAGAGATGGAAAAGTAGTATGGAGGGTAAGAAGAGTTTAAATATATATAGAAGTAAACGGAATATTGGAAGCGAGTTAATTTATGATAATAGTAAGGAAAATAGTTTATTGTTTAAGGCTCGAACGGGATCTTTAGCAACAGAGAGTATACATGTAAATGGAAAACTATGGGTGATTTAGCGTGCAAATTGTGTAAGGAAGGTATAGAAAATATTAGGCATCTGTTGATTGAATGTAAATGCTTGAAAGCAGAAAGGGTACAGATAATGAAGTTATGGGAGAATAGGTATGAACAAAGTGACAATACAGAAAGTGAGTTAGTAGTTTTTATGCTGGGTTTGCGAAAAGATAAAGGGGATTTAGATTTAAAGGCCATAGAGTTGACAAAGATTATGTTGTGGAAATGGGATGGGGCAGAATATGTGAAGACTTAGAGTGGGGAATGGAAAATAAAGTGGCTAACAGGTTTATCTGGGCATAGTTGCTGAGATATTCTTGACTTCGTTTAAGGAGAAGCCAAATACATCACATCACAGAAAAATTTATATAGTAGGCAGATACGTAAGTTAAGATTAAAAAAAAAAATTTTAGATATATTATTCTGGCCATTTGCCCAATGTTACTAGCTCATAGAGTAGCAGAGATTTAAACATTTTTATAAGTTTTAATAGATTTAGATTCTCAATATATTAATATTTAAAACAATAAAATAAAAGAAGCCACTGCCAGTAATTAACACACAAATAGATTTTATTAACGCACATTTAAAATTTGAGGAATAAATTTATTTTTAAATTTTAACATTATTTTTTTTAAAATTTAAATTACTATTTTAAATAGACCGTACAGATATATGTAACGGGATATATATATATGTGTTACACTACTAAGAAGTAACCAGCTTTTGATTGATTTACAATTATCACTATCACCTATTCACTTTAGAGGAAGTTTTAGTTGTCTTTGCAGTATCATTTAATTATAATAACTACTCTTTCTTATTGCATTGCTAAATGGATACCATATAATACTAAATTGTCCAAGCACTTTACTACTGTTACACAATGCTTTATTTACCACCTTTTCTTACAGTTTACAGTTTCGATTGCCCCAGAAATCTTCTTCAGAACTTTATATCTCCTAACATCAACAGTATCCAAGCACTTTACTGCTGTAGTAAAGTGCTTGGACAATTTAGTATCATTCAATTATACTTTTAACAATTTAATGAATGCTTTAATCTATTTATACAACTAGCATAGAAGGTCATGAGAAAAAGTCGGATAAAATATTTGTAATATTTTCTGTCGCCAAAGAAAAGTTTTTTTAAAAATATAATCTACAGAGCAGCAGATAATGTTATTCGCAGGAAAAATGATTTATGACTTAGGATATAGCACATGCTACACCCACTAAGTGGGGATTATGCAATCCATGTCCCAGACTAAAGAAAAAAACTAAGCAATAAAAAATAAATGTATTTATTGCAGAATATACTGTAATAACTGTCTTAAATAAATATCTGAAAATAATATATTTAGCAAGTAAGCAATATATTTGGCAGTCAAATCAATATAAAATGAATAGGTCTTATTTAATATTTTACATTGATAAAAAATGTGTGCATTTATTATTGAGTTTTCAACAAATAATGTATTAATTATTGAATGTACAGTATTAAGTTTTTAATGGACAGGCTTCAAACTACTCTTACCCACAACTCTTCAGCCATCCATTTCATTGAAAATCTGATGATGGAATGTTCAAAGCCCACATTAGTGCCAAGGTTGTCATCCTACCCATGTTGACGTTAGTCATTCTGACCCCTCATATACTGGTCAACATGGGTAGGATGACAACCTTGGCATTAATGTGGGCTTTGAAGGTTCCATCATCAGATTTTGCAATGAAATGGATGACTGAAGAGTTGTGGGTTGGAGTAGTTTGAAGCCTGTCCATTAGGGTATGAAGATTGGTTATCTTAATATAAAGCTGAGCATTGATTGTATGTATGTGTGGAGATAGTAATCTGGACCAACTGATGATTGCTGGTTTAGCATGAAATACGTGTATTGCTGATTATTTATATTTTCGACATGTGTGTGATCAGATGAGTCAGCAATATGAAATGGCATGGAGAGTTGAGGGTCGTGTGAAAGTCTGAGTTCGAATCCCTTATATATTACATTATATATGTGGAGGTGTGTGTAAGCCTGTACAATGTATTGTACAGTAAATAAATGTATGAAAATAATATATTTAGCATCTATAAATAGTTTTTTTTTTTAAATATGAGTTGATGTTTTTATTTTACGATTTTGTAAATAATCTTATATAATTTTCAGATGCTGAACATTAAAATGACTATGAAAATACAAGATTAATTCTTGTTTGGAAGGTATAGAGGGAAAAAGAAACGAATGCTAAGTTTAATGAAATTTTCCTTCGTTAGAAAGAAAATGTACATACATGCCTCAAATACAATGTCTTTTTGTTTGTCTCATATTCCATTTCTGGAGCATTTCTTCTGATCATCCAGCAGTAATCTGTCAACATTACAGGGCACCATTCTTTCACCTTTGTAACACTTCTTAATGACTGCAGTATTCTAACGCTCCCATTGTCATACTGAGTACATGCACATTTAAATGAGAATAGAGTATTTGCAATTTTAGGAACATTATGCAATATGCTCTTAGAAGTTCATCCTCAAACTAATGGTAATTTTCCTTTTCCTAACAAAGTATTTAAAACAATTTTGAAAAACGTCCATGCTTTTTTTGTATTGTCCTTCAATTGACTTTCAAATTCCTCATACTTTAGAAATTATCTGATCCGGGGACTAATAAATATTTCCTCTTTCATTTTTTATATAGTGATGCTTAGAAATAACTGACATGAATTGATAAAGACATGACTGTTCTCATCGAAAGATTTTACAAAATGTATCTCGAGTTCGATAAGTAGGGGTGGAAGGATAACTTTATCCAGAATGACCGCACCTACATTCTTCTGTCCTGTTATAAATGATCGTTAATGAGGCCAGTCCTTGTAATTACTTAATCTGTCACGACTGTTTCTATTCATAGACATCACTGAATTTTGTGTAGGCTTATTGTAGTCCCACTAAAATAGCGATAACTTTAAAATCACAACACCCATGCCACTCATGATTTTCATAGTGAATAAGTCTAAGAAGTTTTTTAGTTCAGGTTTGATGTGTCAATGGGAACTGAAGGCATATATTGCTGTTGTGCCTCACTGTCTTCAAATTGATTTTACAGGATCTGTAAACAAATGCCATTCATGGTGTTTATATGTGATGTTCTGCCATAACATCATTGGCATTGCAGAAAGTGAGATCATGTTTTTCAGGATAGAATTGCACAAAGTTTTGTCAGCTACAAAATAAATGACTCGTATTAAATTTGGGGTCAATAATTCTGCTTTATTTTTGAACAATTCCAGATCATTCTTAAGATCACTGAGTTTTTCCTGTGCTGTCTTGTCCATCTATATTATTTTCCATAATGCATTTCAGGGATTCTGGAATGGGCATTTTTTGCTCTAATATAGACTGCATTGCAGA
Source organism: Epiperipatus broadwayi (assembly GCA_028023455.1). NCBI lineage: Eukaryota > Metazoa > Onychophora > Udeonychophora > Euonychophora > Peripatidae > Epiperipatus > Epiperipatus broadwayi. The sequence continues at coordinate 19,181 of JAQFVV010006367.1, forward strand.
AATGATATTACAGTAGTTAATTATTGTCTTTTTAGTCTTGGAGTGTCATATAGAAGTAGCAATCTGTAATATGATTATTTGGTTCTCTGCATACTATTGGTCTTCAAGTGGCCTGGCATGTTCCCATGTAACCCAACCAGAAATTTGTTGAACAGGTATTGCAACAAAAAGTGTGGAGATCCATGCTTTGTCTTGATTTTCTACTTTATAATTAAAGTATAACCTGTTATGCTTTTTGTATTATTGATGTCATATGATAATTACTGAAGGCAAATGTAATCTCACACAAATGTAACAGAACTGATTTGTGCTGTTCATGCATTTACATGACATATTTCCAATCCATTCATTGTAAATAACACAAATGATGGTTTTCTTAATACAAACACAAAGTAACATTAAGTAACTGAAATGAATTCTATCAATCCATGAGTCCTTTCATCTTCCATAACATAAACACAGATCATGCAATCATGGTTAACAATTGCCTCCACATTTATCCAGAGATACGGATTAGTCTGATTTCAGACAATATTAACAAGTACAAAAAGATCAGTATAAGTCACTTTTGTTTGGTCATAACATAAAATATCAGAATATATCTATACAACTTTAATATTATATAAACAATTTGGAACAATTATGGGGAGAGAAATATTTTAATTCCCAAAGATATAGCAATTGAATAATCATAACAAATATGATTGAAGAAATACTTTCATTTTGAAAAATACCACACACACACACCCTTAGGAATTTTCTTCTCTGTGACTTCCAAACAAGAATCAGTCTTGCATTTTGATTATTTTTGGTTCAGCATAAGAAAGTTATATCAAGTTATTTATCATTTCTTCATTACAAAAAGCTTTCTAATTTTTTTAGAATATTATATTCATATGTTCCCTCTCTATTAGTTCTTATAATTCAGAAATACAGTAATTTTTTTTTAACTTAATCTCTCACCCTTTTGTCATTTTACTGCAAATGTAAAAAGTGTTTTTATCTTTTGTTTGTAAATTTCTATTAAAAATCTTAACTTTTTCTGAGATAAGGGAAGTAGTAATATTTTTTTATATATATGTTATAATAAATTAATGATTAGATATACTTATTTAATTGTAAAAATCTAATGATTATATATAATTAATAATAACTCCAATTTTTTTTTCTTACCTTTATATATTACATTTATTGCCATAAATCTTAATAAATGTGTACTTTTCATTGCAAAATATGAAGCAACCTATTTATTTTGTGCTGCTCTGGGTATTAAATATGTTATTTTGATGCATTTATTGAATATACTTACAATTATAAATTCAACAATCATCACCACAACAAGAAGTAGATCTCTCCAAATATAATCCATCTTCTCTAATCTCTAGCCTCTCTTCATATCACCCAGCACACTTCCTTATTTCCTTCTCATGTGGTCTCTTTATAGGTCTGTTACAATCTCTTGCAATCCAGTTTAAGATTTCAATTGTCTATCTATTATCGTCTCCTCTAACAATGTGTCCAGCCCAACTCCTCTTCAATCTCTTAATTCTTTCAATGATGTCAATATAAAACATGTTTGTTCTCTCACTTACTTATTTCATTTTTGATCTCTTCTTGTTATTTCTAACTTACATCTCTCCATATTTCGTTGAATGGTCTGAAGTCACCATATTGCTCTTTTGTTAAGTATCTAAGTCTCAGATCCATAAGTAAAAACTGGTAACACATTAAATTAAAAAACTTCCTTTCAAACACATAGGCATATTTCCTTTTAATATTATATTATTTCTACCAAAAGCACTACAAATAACTTCTAATTGTATGATTAAAATTATTTATTGTTCATTGATATGTCCTATGTTATATTCCATATCATGGGTTAGACCCTATTCTAGAGTAGGATTGCAGTGAACATGGATTTTGATAAAATCTTGTAAATATTAGACAGAACTAAAAAATGAAAGGAGGTAGAAGAAAAAGGATAATAACTAATGTTAAGGAAAAAAGCAATTATGATTATTTTAACCAACAAAGCAAAAGATTAGAGACATTTGGATCCCAAAGATTGAGAATGTTTTATGTAATCTTGTCTATAGGCGAATAATGAATGACTGTTTATGGGAACTTTAATAAAATAAAAAGGTAAATCATATATTCAGTTCCCACAGTTGTCCGACATCATCTTTGTCTGTAGTGAAGATCGTATCAAGTCATAGTTACGCTTTTCCTTACAGCTAGTGTAATCATCACCTATCTAATTAGTTCAGGCTGCTTCCTTTATCTGCTGGTTAGGATAATCAATTGTAGATCGGTATTGGATGACCAATTAGCCAATTGCATGGGAAAAAATCTTCAAACTCTATTCAGATTGCATGGCAACTGGATGTACCTTTACTCCATTTTATTAATAGCCATCTATAATTTATCCTAAATAAAAATGAAAACTTAATCTGATATGAAGAAAAAATAATTTAATTTATCAATAGCAATTTCTTGAGGTGGGAGTGGGTGGGATTATTTGAGAGAATTAATTAATATTTGTATAATAACTTACATTTTAGAGAGTAGTTGGCATTTTAACATCTAAAATATTATCAGAGGAGAAATTTAATGCAATGGAGCATATGATGATTTAATTTCCATTGTCACTAAAATCTGATATAAAAGCTCTTTAAAAGTTTATGACATAGCTCTAAAATTGAAATACTGGTAAAAAATTCTGTTTTATAAAGACGCTATCATTGTCAAACTGCCACTGGCAACTATCAAACGTTTTTAAAATATATATATATATAATTGCTCAATAGATCATGATATTCAAGCTGTAGTAGTATAGCTTACTCAAGAGCTAATCCCTGGTTTAAAGGTCAACCTGTTACTTTCAGTGCTCAAATGATGTATGATCTCCCAGGTAGTGAGCTATTCAATTGCTTTGCCTGCTGCAATGGCAGTGGGGGCTTAAGAGCTAAAAGACCTGAATCAAAGCCTAACTCTATCATTTCTAATACTCAGATATGTGATATTTCAGCAAAGAAATTTTATTATTTTTTAGTATTATTATATAATCATAGTATTCTTTGCCTAATTACTCTATCTTTTCTCAAGCAGAGAATGTAATTTGTATACATAGGTCTAAAGTATTGGGAATTAATTTGGATTTATAAAGGATAAGCAAGTGAAATACGAAAGCTGGAAGGGCTATAGAAAGTTGACTTTGAAAACAATGTTGGTAAATAACTTGGATTATTTTATTAAGAGATTTAAAAAATTGTAAATGGGAAGAAACAAATAAATATAGAACCTATATCATCATCATTTTTAATTTTAATCAACCTTTATTCCTCTTTCTAGCTATTAGCTTCTCTATATCATTTCAGCAGGTTTTTTTCTATCCATCCACTTTATGCATTATTTCAAATGTGAAACAGAAAACATTTGTTACATTGAATGAATATCGTTTAGAAAAGAACGAAATTAAAATTGTAAGAATGAGATTTCGTTTTTTAGATTTGGTGACAATATGAGAGTATTTGCAGATAATGAAAATGAATCTAGTAAAATAAAGAAATTTATTAGAAATTGTGGCATGAATGAGAAAATATAGTGATGTTTATATGGAGTGCAGCTTTGTTAAAAAAAATCATGCCATTGAAAAGGACAATGTAAAGTGGTTGGAATCATTTAGAGAAAAATGGAAAAGATAATTTGAATAGAGAAGAGTGATGAATATAAAAATCATTTGTTGAAAAAGTATGGAGAAGAGAAAATTGGGTTGAATGTTATGAGAATTTTGAGCAATATGACAATGGCAACTTTTAAGTGGTGAATGTAAAAAGAAGGTAATTTATAGGCAATTGAAAAAGTCTAAATATGATCCCTTTGAAGATTAACTTAAGAAATAAGGAGTTTAAATTTGTAGAAATTTGTCTGTTTGCAAATACTGCTTGACAGTATCTTTGTCACTTCCAATGATTTGCTAACTCCCAAATAATAAACCTTTTATTTTGTCTTTATTTTTATTGGATTCAAATTATGTAATTATTTGTAAATTTTATCAGAATCTGTATTTGAAACTTGGTATTGATTTTTATTTTTAGATGGTGACCTGGGAGCATTTGCTACATCTAGAGATGCTTATTTTAAACAGAAACATCGGCTTATTTGGGCACGAAGAAATCCTGATAAAGTTGAAAAAATGTACGCGACTCTTCCTGAATAATTTAAAGTTGGGTTCAAACTAGGGAAACATCGAGATGTCATTCCCAAGTAGATCATGAATCAAAAAGGCTTTTTCTTCTATAAATTAAAATTTTTGTGAGCTTATTGGCCACTTTATTTAAAAACTTTTAAAGACATCTTGTTATTTTGTAAAATAGAAAATGTACAGATTTTAAAATAAAAATTGAATTTTATTATTGAACTGCAAGATGTTTTCTTCTTTTTAATCTAAAAAATAGTTGTTTAACTGAAATAAAATAATTGGTGTTATTATTGGGTTGTTTCCCACTGAAATGGAAAATCATTATTGACAGAAAGGTAAATGACCTAGAATTTATAGAAATGTGACACTTTCTCCATTAATTATGAATACCATATCGTACTTCTCAAACCTTGTTAATCTGGGATCATGACTATCTGAAATAAATAAAAATTCTAAGTATGTTTGTGAAGAAAAAAATTCCAGAATCCATCTGGCTGGGTTTGAACGCCAGATTGTGACATGACAAAATGAATATGCTGACCACTACACTACAATATTTTCTCTTTATGTTTTAAACAATATTATATATTTTAAATAGATTAATGAAAAAATTGGGCTTTTATTTGAAGTACAAATGATTTATTTTTAAAAATAATTGCTACAGTTAAAGGTCATATTTTTATTTTATGTGATATAAATATTAATTCTTATTAAGTGCAATGTCAGCACCCAATACTTAAATAAGGCTATAACCTTAGCACATTTCCCCTGACTGCTTAATTTATTACAAGAGAGACCTCTATAAATCTGCCTTTATAATTAGAAAAATAGGGTTGAAGAGTGGGCCGCTATTATCTTTATAAAGTCGAATCTTGCGGTTAGATTTGTAGAGGTCTCTCTTGTAATAAATTAAGCACTCAAGGCACATGTAGTAAGGTTATAGCCTTATTTAGGGTATTTTATATAATGCTAATCTAGTACAAATAAAGTGAACCTTAAATTTTTAAAAGAAACCTGACTCATTTTTGTAAAGCATTTATTTTGTGAAGTACTGTAATAATTAATTATATATATATAAAAAAAATGCTGGGATCATTATATCAATACTGATAATTCCAACAGGTACCATGAGTGTATTAGTTATCCTAAATTAATTATAAAATCTATACAGCAAAATGAGCAGATTGTAAAGGTGGGTTTGATTACCTTAGTTTTCTAAATAAATAATACAGATGTCAACACATATATATATATGACCCATATAGTATTAATCCAAAACTGGCCATGGCATCACAAGGACTCTGGTTCATATGATCAAGAGAAGAATACCCATGATGTTAAACAATGCTTGTATTTAATAATAATACTGAAATAACTTAAAATAATGATTAATTCATTTATTGATTAGAAATAAGAATAAATGAAATAATCTAATAAACCCTTTACATTACAAATCATTAATATTTACTAAGGCTGTAAACCTCAAGAGCGTGAAAATGCTAAGGTAGCGACCTCTACAGGTCTTAACCACAAGCTTACACCTACCTTCGCATTTTCACACGCATATTCTTCAGGTTTACAGCCTTAGTAAATATTACTTACGTAGTTTAAATAAATTTATAATTCCAAATCATTCAAATTTTGACTATTTACAAATAGAAATTATTTCCATAGATTTGGAAAAAAAATTATAACATTTTTTAAATTGTAGTTTATAGATGCGCGTTCTTATCTTTACAAAAGTCCTATCTTGTGTAGAGATTTGAGAGTTCCCTCTACAGTCAAAAAACTATGTCATTTGTCTATTACAAACATTTAAAGGCAAAAAAGATTAAAGCCTTTTCTCTTTAAATATATAAATTGTAAATGATATTAAATAAACATATATGGAAATTTACAAATATTTTAGTCATTAATAAATAAATATTCTATTATATGAATAATTTTAAATATACATGTAAGCATATAAATATGTATCCATACAGAGCATTATTATATAAAAATAATGTGAATTATTAATTATTTTAACATTTAAACCAAATTATTTTTACAATCTAATTATATAACAAGAACAAATATATTGAATCAATCAAAAATTGCATTTTTACCTATTAAAACACTTCTTGGCATTTTTCTAATTTTAAAACATATCTGTCATGAATGGCATAATAAAGTTCTAAAAAAATATATTTGGAATTTATATCTGGAGACTTAACCTGATTGCTCTGGTTACTCACTTCTTGTTGCGCAGTTGTTTCATTATCTAATTTATTCAGTAGTTTACCTCCAATTATTTTAACAGGGAATGGTGATCATGTGATGTTTAGTGGTTTAGATCCAGTTATATTAATGAAATTTTTCTTTTTTAAAAAATAAATAAATAGAAGTCTAGTGAAATAGATTTTTCGTTAATAGAATAGCAGAGATAATTTTTGAAATAATATGTCAATATATATTTTATTCCTAACTAATTTCTTCCATATGTACTTCATATACAGTATTTAAAAAATGGATCCAATAGGTGAACAGTATATATATGACTGTCAAAAGATTTCTATTTGTGCATCTATGCATATGTATAATGTATAGTACTGGAGTTTCAGGTATGTTAGCTTCTTCAGTAGACTGCCGATATGATATCCTGGTTAACAGATAAAAGATTAATGCTAGCTATCCTCAGCTCAGCTTTGATAATTTGAAAGCTTCACTAGCAACAAGTTGGGATCTAGTACATACATATATGATCTTTAAAACATAGAGTTTTCCAGAAATTCAAACTTGACAATGCGGAAACTAGCATCTGACTTTTTTTTTGAAACTAGCTTTTTACGGTATAACACCTATCGATTAAACAACCTGTCAAGCATTGATGTTCGGGAGGTCAGCACAGCTGCCTTACAAGCAATTGCCCCGAGATCGCGGGTTCGCTTCCCGACTGATGCTATGACACATGAAAAAAAAAAAATTAAACTGAACCTACTATTTATGAAGATACAAAAGAATTTAAAAATAATGATTATATAAGCTTTTTCTTTTTTAATTAATAAAAACTAATAATTAAATTATCAGTGTCTTGTTTTTAATTTACATTCATTAAAACAAGAACAGATTTTAAAATTTCCTCATTTTTTAAGTAGAAGCAGATTACAGAATTAACTCTTATTAATATGTATTATAAAGAAAAAACATCTTTGTTTTAGACAAAAATATGACTTTGTTACATTAAAAATTTAGAATTTTGTCAAAATATTTGCATTCAAATAGAGACTTTTTTCTATACTTCGATTTTAAATAATTATATATCTAAATTTTATCTATGTTCATTTCTACTTTTTCATTTAAGCTTTTTGTATGCTGTGAGACCAATCTGTATCAATATATAATAATTACTTTCTAGGGATTGCATATTTCATTTCTGTTTATAGAATTTAATTTTTTTTCTGTAATAAATTTTTATTTTCACAACTAAATTACATTGTGTTTCTCACCACTGTGAGGGTTGAGAAAAAAACTTTCCTTCTCTGACTAATGTAATTGTTTTCTATTTACACAGTTACTCTGCTAATAAGAGTGTAACTTTTTATCCCAAAATTTTTATTTTTGTATGACTGTCAAATGCATATCTTATGTCAGAGTACACCTTTCTGCATAAAAAAAAACTGTAAATTATACTCTTACATTACATCCTGCATCACAAGCAATAATGATGAAACTTTATCATAGCTGTTTATTTTTATCTCTTAACAAACAAGCCAGTCATAATCCTTTTGCTTAATTCTTAGAACGTTTAAAACGGCCACTAAAAATAAAATCTTAAAATTGGTTAAAAAGTATTGCAAATACTTGTCTTCTCAAATATTATAGAAATATTGCATATATTTTATGTTATTTCAAAATTGAGATGCATTGGCAAGTCATCTCTGATGATCAAGGTATTATCTAATAGCTTAATCTTCCTCTGGTGGAGAACTTAATTCACACTGTAATTCATTTCAACAGTTACCAAGTACTTTTAAAATCCTAAGATTTTAAATACAATATTAAAGTAAATAATTGAATGATTAGTGTCTTGGGAAATCAGACTATATTTTTTATAATTCTCATTATTTCAATGATTTTCTTCAAGGTTTCACAGAATCATAAGCTCTATAGATATGGTTTTTGTTGTCAGGTAAGTGCAATTTTCACGGACAAAGATACACTTTATATATTTGCCTTTACTGATTTGTTCATGACATCTGATTCAGTTAATTAGGTCTAAAGCACAGTTTGAAATTGGCTACCAATGTTTATTTGAATTAATACAATTGCTACATGGTAGAATGAAAGGAAGTATTACTACAGATGAAAAATCGGGTATTTGAAATGGAAATATGTTAAACAAGGATGTGTTTGGTTTGCAATTTTAATGATGTTTTTTGGCATTGTTTATGGGCAGCTTCATGAAGATGGGATAACGATTTGAAGGAAGAATTTGTAATTTAAAGCAACTAGAAACAAAAATAGGAGCTTCATTTTCATGGCTTCTGGGTTTATAGTATGCAGATGCATGTGCCATTATTGCCAGTTCAAAAGAAGATCTTCAAAATGTACTTAATGTTTTGAATGCAATATATAGAGTTTGAATTAGTAATTAATGTTCAGAAAATTCAAATTTTATATCAATTATTCATAGACGAAAAATCTTGTGGATGATTATCAACTTGAGAATAGAGACCACTTTAAAGTAACTTAGCTGTTAAAGTGCAGCACAGATTCCACTGTGTTTTTGATACTTTTGACAAATTAAAAGACCCAGTATTTCATTACTGTAAAGTAAACCATTGCAACAAAATTAACAATATATACTTATTGTACCTTGTTTATTGTGCAAAAGTTAAATTCTGTGATAATATATGATCAGCAATTAATATTCTTCAGCTTATTTGATGTAATACTATAAGGTCGACTATTGTAAAGTCATCTCTTGGATTAAAAACGTGAAACAAACAATACAGGTGAACTTGATTTTGGTTTTGTGAAAGAGGTAGTCACAGTTTACATTCTATAAGATTATCCCAAAAATATTTTAAAGAGATGCAGTATTGATTACTTTCATTGGGAGATTATGGCTGAGGATATATAATAAAGCATTACAATTAGAAAAATGTAGAGTGCAAAGATTAAATAAGCAGAATTAAGGTATCTGAATGTTTAAATATGGCTACGTTTCTATTTTATGGATTGGTTTGTAGTCATCAGAAATCTCATCTCTGGTATATTACCTGTCTTTGTATATATTTTTCCTCTTGAAATTAGAATGGCCATACTCATTTGAAAATGTTTTTCACTGATGATGATTAACAACAAATATTAATATGATTGAGCAAAGGAAATTTAAACCTTTCATTAATGTCAAGGACACCAATCTAACAAATATAATTTCCTGTACACGTAGTAGCATTAAATAATATTTATATAAAGTTTCATTGTGTGTGTATATATATATACACGTGTTTATCTTTTTAAATCTAGGAATTGGTCATGGATGTTTCTCAACAAGACTATCTTCCCATAGTAATTTAATGCAAGTGTAGCACTTAAGATTTTTAAATATTAAGCTCAGATGCCTAAAATTACCCCGTTATACTATGTAATAAATTTAATTGCTATTAAGAATTTAGCTTTGAAATGGTTCTAAGTTATATTTCCACATCAATAAAATCTTCAGTAATATTTACAAATTAAAAGCTATATTGGAGTCAATTATGAATGAAATTATACACAATATTATTTTTAAACGATACATACACGAATAAAATAATGCAACTTTTGTATAAAATTTAAATTATACTATAATAGTTTTCTGTTATCTTAATTTCATCAGAAATGATTATATCTAGATACCATTCTCACCAATTTCTATATATCATATATTCTTTAAAACTATAACAATATACAAATAACGCATTTTGACAGTAAAAAAATATTTTATTATATAAATGTATATGACTAAACAATGAAGATATTTACAAAATATTTTTATAACGTATAATACATAGGAACATAATCAATGCACAGCATTGAAAAATATAAGTTTTTTTTTAGTCGACTTCTTCCACTGTGGGTCCACTTCGACTATCTTCTCCTGGGTGGCTCTGAGCATTATTCCCGTGTAATTTACTCATAACAGAGGAACACGTTTTCTGCATCTCCTTCAGCTGGTGTTCGTATTCTTCTTTATCTGCGAGATTATTATTATTATCTATCCATTTGATAATTTCATTGTACTTATTTAAAACAGTCTCTTTATCTGAAGACTCCAGTTTGTCCCCATATTCATTTACGGCTTGTTTCACTTGATAGGTATAGCTTTCCAAATTATTACGAGCTGCTATTCTTTCTTTTTGCCTGCCATCTTCTTCATGATACCTCTCTGCATCCGCTACCATCCGATCAATCTCTTCTTTAGACAGCCTGCCTTTGTCATTAGTAATAGTTATTTTATTACTATTACCGGTGCTTTGATCTTTAGCAGTGACATTTAAAATACCATTAGCATCAATATCAAAGGTGACGTCTATTTTAGGTACACCACGTGGAGCAGGAGGAATACCGGAGAGTTCAAATCGCCCAAGTAAATTGTTATCTTTGGTCATCGCTCTTTCCCCTTCGAATACTTGAATGCTAACACCAGGCTGATTGTCAGAATAAGTAGTAAAAACTTCCGACGCTTTACAGGGTATGCGGCTATTTCGTTCTATGAGTTTCGTCATAACACCACCTGCGGTTTCAATTCCAAGAGATAGCGGAGCAACATCAACAAGCAGTACATCTCTCACGGCTTCATTCTGGTCGCCGCTTAAAATAGCTGCCTGAACTGCGGCACCGTAAGCAACTGCTTCGTCAGGATTGATAGACATGTTTAAATCTTTACCTCCGAAATAATTTTGAAGCATCTTTTGTACTTTAGGAATGCGGGTAGAGCCGCCGACTAAAACAATATCATGAATCAAAGTTTTGTCCATCTTAGCATCTTTCAAAGCTTTCTCTACAGGGATTAATGTTGAACGAAATAGATCCATACAAAGTTCTTCAAAACGGGCTCGAGTCATTTTAGAATAGAAATCTATTCCTTCAAAGAGAGCATCGATTTCAATATTAGCTTCAGCACTACTAGACAAAGTTCTTTTAGCTCGTTCACATGCTGTCCGTAGGCGGCGCAATGCTCGAGCGCTTCTACTAATATCTTTTTTATGTTTTCTTTTAAATTCTTCAACAAAATGACTGACCATACGATTGTCAAAATCCTCTCCGCCTAAATGAGTATCTCCAGCTGTAGATCGCACTTCAAACAATGAACCTTCATCTATGGTAAGAATTGATACATCAAACGTACCGCCTCCCAAATCGAATACCAAAATATTTTTTTCACCTCGTAGATTTTTATCAAGTCCGTACGCTAATGCAGCCGCAGTGGGTTCATTGATGATACGTAGGACGTTTAAACCAGCGATGGCACCGGCATCTTTTGTGGCTTGACGCTGCGAATCGTTAAAATAAGCTGGAACGGTGATAACAGCATCTTTTACTTTCTCTCCCAAAAATGCTTCCGCTGTTTCTTTCATTTTGACCAACACCATGGAGCTAATTTCTTCTGGATTAAAGTCTTTTGTTTCCCCTTTATATTCTACACGTATTTTTGGTTTGTCACCGCTGTTAACAATTTTGAATGGCCAGTGTTTCATATCTGATTGGACAGTAGGATCGTTAAACTTGCGACCGATAAGACGTTTAGCATCGAAGACAGTATTTTCGGGATTCATGGCTACTTGATTTTTAGCTGGATCTCCGATTAAACGTTCAGTATCATTAAAAGCCACATAGCTTGGCGTTGTTCGATTGCCTTGATCATTGGCGATGATCTCAACTTTGCCATGTTGAAATACTCCGACGCAGGAATAAGTGGTTCCTAAGTCAATTCCAATTGCGGGTACTTTTTTCATAGACATGTTGTTCTTAAATATGTCGATAATTTAAATTTTTCAACTGTAGTTTTATAGTTCAGTCGCTTTGATTTAACTTTCAAGCTTAAACTGTCTTTGTACAGTTTTGCATAGGTTTTTATATTTTTACTTTTACTTCTAGAAAGATCTAGCGCCATCTGGAGACTTTCTGGAACATTCGAGAAATTTCTCCGTAATTCTAGATGTTTTTTTTTACCTCCCACTAGAGACCGCTAATAGTTATTTTTTCTCGTTAGTAGTTTAATTACTTATTACTTACTATTAAGATTACTTTTAGCGTTTCCGAGAGATACGCCAATAATTTTAAAAATGTTAGTAGTAAAAAGTTTACGAAAAATATTTTTCAATGCAAATAGTGGAATTTAAAAGAAATGTTCTCCAATTTATATATTAGCTGGAATGGAATAAGCGAAGGGATAAATTACTTACTAATATTATAGATATTTAAATTATTTATATTGACAGTTTTAAAATTAAAACTAGTAATAGTATAAAATATAAAAAAATAACATTATTTTTAATTAATTCATAATAATCGTTGATTTAATTTGATAAATATTGTAGAAAGCGATTTATAGGTAATGAAGATGTACATTCAAGTATACAATTATACGTGTGTGTAAGCGTGGACAGTGTATTAATTTACGTATTAAAACATAGTGCGTTAAAGGTCTGCCCATCCCTCGCATATATATGTAAATGTATTATTCTCCAGTACATGAGGGGTCAGAATGACTAAATGGTCAACATAGTTAGGATGACAACCTTGACATTAACGTAGGCTTTGAAGATTCCATCACCAGATTTTCAATGAAATGGATGGCAGAAGAGTTGTGTGTTAGAGTAGTTCGAAGCCTGTCCATTAAAGTATGAAGATTGGCTATCGCTGAGCACTGATTGTATATATGTGTGGAGACAGTAATCTGGACCAACTGATGATTGCTGGTTTAGCATGAAATACGTATATTGGTGGTTATTTATCTTTTCAACATGTGTATGATCAGGTGGATCAGCAATATGAGATGACAGGGAGAGCTGAGGGTCGTGTGAACGTCTGAGTTCGAATTCCTTATATATTAAATTATACGTTTTATTACTGTTCGGCAGCTGACTGATTTTCTAGACATTAAAATAGCATGAAATGGTAACACTTTTTATTTATTTATGTAAAGGTAATATACAATATATAAGAAGTTTTATTTTAGGTGTAAAATAAAGTCAAGTCAAACAACGTGCATCAAGGATATTCACGTTACCTTTACTTTCCTGACGAGCGAAGTGTTCTTTAAACACAAATATAACTAATGTATACAGACCAGTCTAACAGCCATACAATTATAAAATAACTCAAATTGACACACAAAAGTTTTAATAAATAGCGAGTTTATTCACTCTGAATAATATATATTAGCAATTAGGATTAGTAGTTCAACTAGCTAATTGAAAGCAGTAAACAATATTGATCACGAAACAGTTCATATCTCTGTAGATAGGTAGAGCTCATCTCTAACTCCATGAATTACTAAAATTGTTATTTCAGACGGTCGTTTTCTAGCCATACTATACTGTTCACTGCTTTCTTAAAATCGTCTAATCAGATTTGACTGGAGCTTTTTCTATTGCTAATAGTGGTCTGCAACTACTCTATCAGCTTTTCACTCTATTCTTTGAATTTTCACTAGTCTGTTTGCATTTTATGTTTTACCTACTTATTACTACTCCATTTTACATTTGCCTTCATTAGAAGTTTTGCAGACATTTTATTAACTTTGCCAACTTGCATATTGTTAGATTTTATAATGGAAATTAGAATGTTGTGCTTGTAGTTAGCCTAATTCTTTTTCTGCATATATTTCTAGTGTGTTTGAACATAGCCTGGACTGGCCAGCTTGTACACATGCGTATATCTATAATTTTACTAAAATTATAAAGAGAAGGGCTTTAACCATTTTCACAGTCAATTTAAATGTTTATAATAGCCAATCGGTGTAGTGTTTTTGACTATAAACGAACTCTCAAACCTCAACACAAGATAGGGACTTTATAAAGATAAGTACAGTCATCTTATCTTTAACCTATATTCACATTTAGATAAGCCAATCGGAAACAGCTTGATTTGATATAAGCTAATCAGAAACAGCTTGATTTTAGAGCAAGAAGATGTTACTTCACATTTAAATCCACTATTTATTTATTTTTTTGACAAATTAACATGCGGAATCTTGTACAAGTTAATGTTAAGATCTTTTTAATGGAAATATAAAAATTAATGTAATGTTCTATATATCTATTGAGCACACAAGCAGTATGTAATTAAAAGATTAAATCTTTTTCCACAGGCACTTTAAATATTTATAATGTGAATTTAGATTAAAGATAAGATGGGCGTTCTTATCTTTATAAAGTCCCTATCTTGTGTCGAGGTTTGAGAGTTCCCTCTATAGTCAAAAAACTACATAATTTGGCCACTATAAACATTTAAAGCACCTGTGGAAAATGTTAAAGCCTTTCTCTTTATAATTACATTAGAACATTACAATTTTTTCTATATATCTACAAAAAAGATTGTATCATTAATTCTCTGTAAACTGTAAGATTTCACATATTAATTTTTCAATAAGGAAATAGGGGTTTAAGTGTGAAGTGTATCCTCTCAAATTAAGATGGTTCAGAGTGACCTATATAAATAATTTAGGTAATGATAAGATGGCCATTCTTATCTTTATAAAGTCCCTTGAGAGTTCCCATTATAGTCAAAAAATACATCATTTGGCTATTATAAACATTTAAAGCAGCTCTTCTCTTTATAATTACATTGTGCCTGTATGCTCAATAAATATTTAGAACATAACTTTATTAAAAGTACATAACTAATCAGTACACAACAATAGTGAAAGTGGGTAGTGTGAATTTTTGTGCTACTAAATGATTGTGATGCAATGTAACAATTAAGTTGTTAAAGCTCTCAGAAACCATTCCCAACAACCAGATTATAATATGAGCATGGGGACTCAGGGAATTTAATGCAGTTAACTCATCCAACAAGCATTCTTTGTTTATAAAATGGTTTGATAATATTTTTTAAAAAAGAAAGATGGAGAATAGTAACAGGTGTAAGATTGGAAAGATGTAAGAAGTGAATCATTTACTTGTCAAACTAACTCCTAAATTCAGAATGGAATCTGTATAGGATAGGTGGATAACAGTATCATCCCAAATATGTCAATAGTACTGAATAACTTTTATGTGTCCAAATTGTGATTTGCATAAGATACATAATGTTAGTTGGAATGTAACAATTTTTAATGTAAATAAAAAAATGTTCTTGATTTCACTGTGGTAAAATTATCTGATAGAAGAATATGATCCTTACATTTATGAGTAAATATTTTTTCATAGATATTTTGATATTTATAAATCTTGTTTGTAGTTTACTTAATTTTAAATAAAAATGTAGAAATGTTTTCATTCATATTTTTCTACTACTTCTTGGAACAATGGTTCCCTATATTTACTCTAACACGTATTGCATTATTTTACATGTATATTGGTAAGCAAATTATTAGAATTTTAAGTAAATGTAGTTCATTAATAATAACTTTGATGAGGTGATCTGTTTATTAATATGCGCAGGAACACCCCTGTATACACTGGGCATTGGGTCACCCATCCTCATAAAGTTTTCTATGGCACATCATACTGACAGGTGTATGTACTAATATGATCGACCCTATATACCTGCACTTTAAAAATAAATTTCAGACCCATGATGCATTCACTCCATCAGTACACTGTTTTGGACACAGACAATCTTAAATAAGTATGTAATGGATATAGAAAAGGGGAAGAAATTAAAAAGTGGAAAGGCAAGAGATTTAGATGGAATGGCAGCAGAGATGGGTAATGAATTTAGGGCATAGGGCAAAATTAAACTTATCATGTTTTAATAAGATGGCACAGAAGAGAGATTTTCTGGATAGTTGGAGAAATACAAGAGTAAGGCTACTATTTAAAGCAAAGGGTAAGGATCATAGAAAGTTAAGCAATTATATACTGATAGCATAACATGAGTGTTATATAAACTTTTTGCACATATTGGTGGCTGGAAAGCTCACAAAATGGATGGAAGAAAATAATATAGTGGGAGAAATGCAAGAAGGTTTTCGGTTGGATAGGCGTATGAGTAGAAATACAGGTAGACAGTTATGTATGGTTTTTATAGATATAGAGAAGGCATATGATAGAGTAAATAGGAATAAATTATGGGTAAGTTGAGTAGATTTGGAAATGGATGAGTAGATCTTATTAAGAAAATGTATGAAAATAATTACATATCAATTAGGGAATATAGAATCAGTTAAAGTTAAAAATGGGGTGGGACTAAGGCAAGGATGCCCTATATCATCTATTTTATTGTTCTATTTGAGAAAAATGAAGGAGAGCAATAGAGAGACTATGAAGAGGTGTAGAGATACCATTAATAGGTGGTAAGGGAGTATGAGTCTTATTTGTGTATGATGTCTTCTTGTTCACAGAAAGAAGAGAAGGTATGGAAATTATGCTGAAGAAATGCACAAGGATGGGTAAAGAAATGGGGATTAAATTTAGTGAAGAAAAATCAAAAGTAATGATTATTAATATTGGGGAAACAGAAGACAAAGAATATTTATTGGGGGATATAAAGTTAAGTGTAGTGAATATGTATAATTATTTGGGAATTGTCTTAAGTAATCAGAGAAATTTCTTGGCTGAATGGGAGAAAAAATTGATAAATGAAGCAAAGAAATGAAAGGGACTGATAAAGAAATTAACAGTATTTTTTATATAATAAATATGATATGGCTAAAATTGTATGGAAGGGCGTGGAAGTAGCAGGGTAACATCATAACAGTAATGATGTGTTGTGTTAGTAAAGGGGTGTTAAGATTATTTAGAAAAAGTACAAAGAGAAGTAGGAAGAAATGCATTAGATGCAATGTGTGGATGGCAAAGGAGGCAATTTCAAGAAGAAATGGGATGGTCAAGTTTTTGTATGAGAGATGCAAAAAGCAAAATGAAAATGTTCAGTAGATTGCAGTTTACGGATAATAAGAAAAGCCAAAATAGTATTAAATTGAGTTATGAGTAAAGGGCAGGAGGTATGCAGAAGATTTGGATAAAGAATTTATATCAGTATGCTTATACAAAAGGTGGGATGATTGTGTTAGAAGAATTGTTGAGTGTTATAGTGGCAAGGAATGGGATAGAAGAATAGATGCATTAATAAAGAATAGGGAGTTGGAGAAATGGAGAACTAGTATGGGGAATAAAAAGAGTTTAAATGTATATAGAAGTAAACAGAATATTTTATGTGAATTAATTTATGATAATAGCAAGGAAAGTACTTCACTGTTTAAGGCTCGAACAGGATCTTTAGCAACAAGAGAGTATACATATAAATGGGAAAATGTGGGTGATTTAGTCTGCAAGTTGTGTAAAGAAGGCATGGAAAATCTTTAGGCATCTGTTAATTGAATGTAAATGCCTGCAAGCAGAAAGGGTAATGAAATTGTGAAAGAATAAATATAAACAAAGGGATTATATAGAAGGTGGGTTCTTGGTTTTTATGCTAGGTTTGAGGAAAGATAAGGGGAATTTAGATATAAAGGCCATGGAGTTGACAAAGATTATATTGTGGAAATGGGATGGGGCAGAATAGAGAAGCATATGGGGAAAACGTAGTGAGGAGAATGGAAAGGGATGATAAAGTGGCTAACAGGTTTCTCTGGGCATTGTGGCTGAGAGATTCCTGACTCCGAAAAAGAAATCACATTGCATTGCATCACCAATATAATCTACGCAATATGTATATCCTTGGATTAGGTTCCAATAACCTTCATCAATGAAAAGCCACCATAATTAACTCCTAATATTATTAAGCCAATAATCTTTAGTTTAAATATACCCTATAACTTTGATGATGGTTGATATAATGGGTAAAGGTACACCTAGTGTGTATTTAAGACTATTGACAAGTATAGGAATAATATTTTATACATAATTTTATAATTTAAGAACTGATTGTTTAAAAAAATATGAAGAGCTATGCCATGTTGAACATGAATATCTACTGCATTAAATATGAATGTCACATTTCTAAATTGACGGGTGCTTGAGAAATGAATTAAGTTAGCAAAAAAATAGCCTTCAACTCCATGTATTAGACAACAAGTAAGAAGCTTTATTATAAGGTAATTTTTTTTAGCATTTGACATTGAATAACGGTCTACTGGTTATTTGATTTACTTTAATGATATTCATTATAATTGTAGCAATTTGAATAATCATTCCCATGAGGATTTAAGTTTTAAGAATGAAGATTTTATATGTCTCTGATAATAATAATTACTCAAGTTTACACTAGATGGGGCTAGACTGAAAGAGCTGCTTTTATATTGTTTTTTTTCTCATGTGTGATAGCATCAGCCGGAAAGTGAACCCGCTAACCCGGGACAACTGCTTGTAAAGCAGCCGTCGCTAACCTCTCGACCACCAATGCTTGACTTATTTTATATTGTTTAATCTGGGAATTTGATGAGTTAATATTGTTCTCAGTTATTATTAACAAATTCCTTTTATATTCTGCTAAAGTATCATCATTTAATAATATTCTGTCATATGGACAGGTTTAGAGAGGAGTCACATTACAAATTCATCCATTTCTCCATTCCATTGTCTTCATTGTCCATTCAATTTCTCATATTTCTTCCCATCGCTTATATCATACAGCAAAGCCAATCTTTTCCATTCTTCTTATTTTCACTCACCATTCCTTCTAAAATATCTTTCATTAAACTATTCTTTCTTCTTAATCTATGTCAATGCAGTTTCTTTTTCTGTTTCTAATTTCTTCACAGCCCTCTTTTTTTCATTTACTCCTTTTGAAACTTCTTCATTTGAAATGTTATTCATTCAACTATTTTTTTTCTATTTTTCTCCATTAACTCATCTTGAAGGCTTCTAATCTGTTCTTAATTTTATTACTGATTGACCATGTTTTACAACCATATAGTAGTATACTCCACACATAGTATTTAATTAATATTTTCCTTCTCTCTTCGAGGTTGCACAAAAATTTTTTTTTTCTCTTATTGAGTGCCTCTTTTATCAAAATTATTTTTCCTTTAACTTCATCTTGCATCTTTCAGTCTCATTCAACCAGCTATCCAAATGTTTAAATCCATTTATCTATTAAACTCCTATAAGTTCACTTTTTATTGCTATTAATTTAATTGTCAAAATATCGTTAATATAGAAATCAATCTAAACTTCAATTTAATGTGTTGTTTTCATTCATCCTAACAATAAATAAAAGAGAAAAAGGAAAGAGACAAATACAAAACTAGTGAGATGAATTTTGTTAACAATATACAAAATGATCCCTGAAAAATACATTCACGTATATTATATATATTACATATAATCTATTAGTGAACTTGATATCTTGTAATGTTATTTTCAACTTTTTGTTGAGCAGTTTTTTTTGAAAGACTTCTAATACATTTCATTGAATTCTATTCTCAGTCATATCCCAAAGGAAAAATATATCCTTTTACAGAGCATTAAAGGTAATTGTCATAATGTAAATGGAATCTGCTTTATCTAGGTCATTGCTTAAGTTCATCATAAAACACTGTTTCTAGTAAGTTTGACTTCCTTTTCATTCATATAACCTATTCATATCAAAAATGACATACCTGTACAATTGTATATTGGTGTTCATTGATTATTCAAACTCACAGTAAGTAGTTCTAATGGAGAATAAATGTCACTGCTTTTAAAACCATGTGAGAAAGTTATGTAATTTGTTATTGGAATTGTAGATTCAATATCATAATATCTAGTGAGCCAAAGTATATTAATCACATCCTTAAAGAAATTGTTTTTATTGCTAACGTTGATAGGAAAACTATTTCTCCATGCAGTAATTTCAATAAAATATTTTATCGTTTGATATTTAAATGTAGAAATTGAAGAAATGACTTCTGCAGCTCTATATCCTGTCCTTGATAAAAAAAAAAAAACTATCAAGGTTTTTAATGATATGTTCTCAGGCTATTATCCATCTGGATTAAAAGTAGATGAAGATTTGTTTTTATTACTGTTTGTATTAACTGATGCTTTTTTTCTTGAACATTAATAACTAATCCAAAATTGTTATAATTTGCACAAAGAATGTCCTTTGAATAGGCAAGGGTCATATAGCATACTATAACATTAGGAACTAAGAATGTAGAAGTTTTACGTTAATTCATTTTTATTTAAAAAAAATCATATCACATTTGGATTCCTGATCTATAAAACCTTCTGAAAACTTTTATAGAAATGGGAAAACTTAAGTGAGTTAGTGTATATTCCTGTTCAACATCAGTTTTTATTTTATATGTATTGATGTGTAATAAGTACCTGCCCCCAGAAATTAAAAAATTTATAAGTCTAATGTTATTTATTTATTGCATGATATTAAATATTCTTATTGATATATTTTTAATTTTAAAAATGATCTTTTGCACCATACTGAGGAGACATTACAATTAAAACAAATTTACATCCTAAACATATAGGATGTGCTAACGTTTGCAACTTATATTTTTGCAGTATTGCATAAAACAATGCACCCAATTTTTATGTTTTGCATTTTTTATATTTTTCTTGCTTGCCAAAACTATGTGTCTATTAGATTAGTAAACAATGAAAAGTGATTTCTGCTCACATCTGCCCTTTCTGAAATACTATTAATTACCACTGATGTTTATATTGTAAATATATTTTGTGGAACAAATATTTAAATAGTTATACCGTTGCAACTGCAGTCAAATGATTTAGCAATGAAGCAACAAACTTTATAAGTTTATACAGAATTGTAAAAAAATTAGTTATATTCGTTATTAATTTTGTTTTAACAACATTCTATTATGTAAAGCGTAATATACTAGTGGTCTGTCCAAATATGATAATTTTTTTTTCATGAAAGCATTGGCCGGGAAGCGAACCCCACTATCCCGGGACAACTGTTTGTAAGGCGGCTATGCTGACCACTCGGCCACCAACGCTTGACAAACACGATAATTTGGATGAACTTCAATAAACAAACGGCTAATTTCAAACTTTTTTCAGGGAATTAAAGGTCTTGATAATATTGATAAAAGTTATAGATAAATTGCACTTGTTCACAAAATTATAGTTATAGGACATTTAAATTTTCTAAAAGTACAAAGAATCTCTGTTTCCAACAACTAGAAACATTTTATTATTAAAAAAAACATTGAAAGTATTACTATAGCAGGTAAAATAATCTATAATAGTAATCTGATCTAAGCTTTTATTTTTATAAATACTTGCTATGTAAGTAAACTTAGGATTGGATGGCACAATGATGTAGATTTACATAAAATTTAAAGTTTTGAAGCTAAATATTATCAACATATTTCTTTTTTTCACATGATCACGATCTCTTATACTAGCACATAATTGTTATTAAACAAGACAAAACTCTCCATACAGTAGTGCCACCCTGCATAAAATTCCTATCTGGTGCCTACTCATCCAATATCCCCAGACTAGTTTCAGGCTTATGGCCTTCATCAGTGAGGAGCTTTGGATCTGAGAGCACTGCACCTGGTCTGGGGATATTGGATGAGTAGGCACCAGATAGGGATTTTATGCACTAGCCTTCTTGCATCCATTGATTACTCTGGTTGCCACAGGGTGGCACTACTATATGGAGTTTTGCCTTGTTTAATATTTCTTTTTTCCCCTGAAATCTTCCTATCAAGACGTATAATCTATTTTTGAAATTAACCTCATTAAACTGAGTATCTGAATTTGGTTATTACATTTAATAGTTAGGAGTTATGAAAAAATCATCAACTTCACTTTAAAAAAAAGTTAAAATGAAATTTTAAAGTTAAGAGATTACATTGTGGCACTCCTATATTTGATGATTCTGATATGGATTTGGGTAATATAGATAAAATAGCTTGCAAAAACGAGGCTCAAGTTGCAACAATTTAATAATATTATTCCTGAACTAATTGGGAGGGGGGGGTGTAGGAAAAAATAAATGTAGTAGTCATTTATAAGAAAGTGTTAGATTTAAGACCAACAGTTAAAACTAATTATAGGATGCAAACAATTGATACAATCCAGTCTACAAAATTTCAAGAAAAATATTAAATTATTATTTTTTACTTATAACAAATTTAATATTTTCTATAAAAAAAACCATGTCTTATATTTCTATTCAAACTATTTTTAGTTTTATGTGTATTTTTATGGTTTAAATTAAAATCTATTATATGCACATTTATTTTTCCTGGTGACATTCCAGACTACTGAATATAATAACTTTAAAATGTTTCTTATATTAGACATAGTTTGTGGAAGTAAATTTCTTTTTAAATAAATTCTTCATCGACTTTCACAAATTCATTTCAAATATATTAAATTTTATTAAGCACTAGCAGATGATCTAATAATAATGTGAAAGGCTAAAACCTTCAAAAGAAGCGTCTTAAAATGTTTATGTCACAGCCAATCAGATGTAATAATGACTGCACTTGGAACTCTCAATTCAAAAACACAAGAATTCAGAATGCTTGAGTCTGACTTATTTATATATAAATTTAAGTAAAGAAGAAGGTGGGTTCCATCTTTTTTTTGTGTTTTTGAATTGAGAGTTCCACATTCAGTCATTATTACATCTGATTGGCTGTCACATAAGCATTTTAAGGTGCTTTTGATGAAGGTTTTAGCCTTTCTCATTATTACTAAATTCAATTCAATGTATTTTTATGTTTGAAATAATGTATGATTTTAATCTAAGTGCGCATGTGTATATAAATTTCAAACACTCATCGCTCTGCAAGCGCTTTAAATTTAATAGCAAAAATACACTCACTTATAAATTTTCTGCAGTATATAAATCACACTTTATTCGTATTTTTTGCACTTGTTTATAAACAAAAGTATAATTATAAGGCATTTTTGATTCTCTAAAAGGACACATAATCTTTTGCAATCATCCATCAATGGATTAGAGGCAATTAATTTTAAAAATATCCTTGGAAGGATGGCTGTAGTAGATAAAATGACCTGTACCTCTTACTGATCTGATCTCTTTATTTTACAGATTCATACTATAGAGGTGTACTTAAAGTTATATAGTGCAATTTTGAGAATTTACATACCAATTTTAATATTTCTGGAGCTAAATATTATCAACATATTTTAGTCTTTCTCCTGACATCTTATCAGGACATATATTGTGTTTTAAAATTGTTTCCTTTTCATATTGAACTGTGCATTGTTTAAATTTTATTAAAATAATGTCTACTTTAAGAAAAAATCCTGTATACTGAAATAGTATAGACATATTACATAACACATTAATGGCCATTATATCAATAGTGAATATTTTTAAATTTAATTATGATAATTAATTTAATATCTGGATTTTGTTATTATATTTAACTATTAATAATTGTAAGAGTTATGAAAGAGGATCAAACTGCTGAATTTAAAGTGAAGATATTACATATTGTGGTATTCAAATAACCAGATGATTCTGACAGATATGGAGAATACAGAAAAAATATTCTGATGTGGATTTAGAAAGTACTGATAATATAGCATGCAAAAGAAATTCATGTGGCAATAAATTAGTATTCAGTTACTGAGGCTATAGGAGAGACTGAGAAAACTAAATGCGATCAAATTCAGTTCATATAATCCAGTTTGTAAAGTTTAATATTTAACATTTTAAGAAAAATATTAAATGTTATAATTTTCTACTTATAATAAAGTGAATCATTTTTTCATAAAGCGGAACTACCCAGTATATGTACTACTTAATTATACTTTGAATTACAAATGTCAAACTAATTCAACCCATATCTTTGACACAATCCATTTCAGATAAATACAGTAATGATTATTACTGAACTAGAGATTGTCTCTACCACAGGTATAAATTTTAAAACTCAAAGACTAATATATCTAATTTATTTAAATTAAGCACCCACATGTAATATCTTTATAAATATATTAAATAACCTAATTACTACCACATATTCATTTAAATTCCTATAAAGATACAATAAAAAATAAATGACCCCCAAGTTGCATTTCGTATTCATTAATTCAGATTAAATACAGGTCAAAAAATATTGATGAAAAATGGCATTCTTCTACTAAGCCCTGCTTGTGCTTTTGTGTATTAAAAAAAAAAAAAGAAGCATAATCTGTATATATATTTTCATTTTTGAATTTTCATATAAAATATTGATTTTGCTATATACTGCCCCCCCCCCCATATATTTTCACATTTATCAAAATTTCTTAAAGTTGTATATAATATAAACAGCGCATTTCAAAAATAAAAATACATCAACATATAAACTTCCTTATATATGTAAAACATCATATATCCCTTAAAATTATAAATAATATAAATAACGTATTTTGTCAGTAAAAAAACATTTTATTATATATATAAAATCTATGCATCAAATAAATACAAATGATGAAGATATTTACAAAGTATTTTTATAATGTATAATACAAAAGGAATATAATCAATGCACAGCATTTACATCAATATATTGACATAAAAGTTTTTTAATCGACTTCTTCCACTGTGGGTCCACTTCGACTATCTTCTCCTGGGTGTCTCTGAGCATTATTCCCGTGTAATTTACTCATAACAGAGGAACACGTTTTCTGCATCTCCTTCAGCTGGTGTTCGTATTCTTCTTTATCTGCGAGATTATTATTATCGATCCATTTGATAATTTCATTGCACTTATTTAATACAGTCTCTTTATCAGAAGACTCCAGTTTGTCCCCATATTCATTTACGGCTTGTTTCACTTGATAGGTATAACTTTCCAGATTATTACGAGCTGCTATTCTTTCTTTTTGCCTGCCATCTTCTTCATGATATCTCTCTGCATCCGCCACCATCCGATCAATTTCTTCTTTAGACAGCCTGCCTTTGTCATTAGTAATAGTTATTTTGTTACTATTACCGGTGCTTTGATCTTTGGCAGTGACATTTAAAATACCATTAGCATCAATGTCAAAGGTGACATCTATTTTAGGTACACCACGTGGAGCAGGAGGAATACCGGAGAGTTCAAATCGTCCAAGTAAATTGTTATCTTTGGTCATCGCTCTTTCCCCTTCGAATACTTGAATGCTAACACCAGGCTGATTGTCAGAATAAGTGGTAAAAACTTCCGACGCTTTACAGGGTATGCGGCTATTTCGTTCTATGAGTTTAGTCATAACACCACCAGCGGTTTCAATTCCAAGTGACAGCGGAGCAACATCAACAAGCAGTACATCTCTCACGGCTTCACTTTGATCCCCGCTTAAAATAGCTGCTTGAACTGCGGCACCGTAAGCAACTGCTTCGTCTGGATTGATAGACATGTTTAAATCTTTACCGCCGAAATAATTTTGAAGCATTTTTTGTACTTTAGGAATGCGAGTAGAGCCGCCGACTAAAACAATATCGTGAATCATAGTTTTATCCATCTTAGCATCCTTCAAAGCTTTCTCTACAGGGATTAATGTTGAACGAAATAGATCCATACAAAGTTCTTCAAAACGTGCTCGAGTTATTTTAGAGTAGAAATCTATTCCTTCAAAGACAGCATCGATTTCAATGTTAGCTTCAGCACTACTAGACAAAGTTCTTTTAGCTCGTTCACATGCTGTCCGTAGGCGGCGCAATGCTCGAGCGCTTTTACTAATATCTTTTTTATGTTTTCTTTTAAATTCTTCAACGAAGTAACTGACCATACGATTGTCAAAGTCTTCTCCGCCTAAATGAGTATCTCCAGCGGTAGATCGCACTTCAAACAGTGAACCTTCATCTATGGTAAGAATTGATACATCAAACGTACCGCCTCCCAAATCGAATACCAAAATATTTTTTTCACCCCGTAGATTTTTATCAAGTCCGTACGCTAATGCAGCCGCTGTGGGTTCATTGATGATCCGCAAAACGTTTAACCCAGCGATGGCTCCAGCGTCTTTAGTGGCTTGACGCTGTGAATCATTAAAATAAGCTGGAACAGTAATAACAGCATCTTTTACTTTCTCTCCCAAAAATGCTTCTGCAGTTTCTTTCATTTTGACCAACACCATGGAGCTAATTTCTTCTGGATTAAAGTCTTTGGTTTCACCTTTATACTCCACGCGTATTTTTGGCTTGCCACCGCTGTTAACAATTTTGAACGACCAGTGTTTCATATCAGATTGGACAGTAGGATCGTCAAACTTACGACCGATAAGTCGTTTAGCATCGAAGACAGTATTTTCAGGATTCATGGCTACTTGATTTTTAGCTGGATCTCCGATTAAGCGTTCAGTGTCATTAAAGGCCACATAGCTTGGCGTTGTGCGATTGCCTTGATCATTGGCGATGATCTCAACTTTGCCATGTTGAAATACTCCGACGCAGGAATAAGTGGTTCCTAGGTCAATTCCAATTGCTGGTACTTTTTTCATAGACATATTGCTTTTCTTAAAAATATCGTTAATTTAAAATAGTCGCTTTGACTTACTTAACTTTCTAGATTAAATTGTCTTCGTACACTTTTGCGAAGATTTTTATACTTTTGTATTTACTTCTAGAAAGATCTAGCGCCATCTAGAGAATTTCTGGAACATTCGAGAAATTTCTCCGTATTTCTAGAGGTTTATTTTTATCTCCGCTAGAGAGCGCTACGAATTACAATTCTAGTGTAGGATTTGACGTTATTACTGGTTATTTCTATCAATTTCGAGGCATAGCCTACTAATATTTCAAAAGCTAGTCGTAAAACATCATATTTATAAATTAGGCGAGAACGAAATAACTGAAGATCCAAATTAGTAACTCAAAAATATTAAATGATTTACTGTATGTAAAATAATTTAATAAACAGTTTTAATATTGAAATTAGTAGTGATTAATTATTTGTTAATAAATGGCAACAAACGTTGATCATAGACTGATTATAAATTAGTGTAATTTGATAAATAAGATAGAAAGCGAATGATACAATTATAATGAATGAGGGTGGATATTTTTAAAATGAATAATACAGAATTAAATTATATAGTAATGGAGTAAACGAATAGATATATAAGTAAACGAAAATATCACGGAAAGTGAAGTACATAAATAAATGATGCAAGCAGTTAAAACATAATTGAATCAATGATTTGAATATTTATTTAGTTTTGTTTCTTTGTTTTTTATTAAGGATTGGTCGAAGAGTTATTGCTCTATAGTGACTGTTACAGCTGTTTTCTGTAAAAAGAATATGTTATTCCAAAGTGATATATAAGATAGAAATCAAATGATAAAATTACAATGGGTGAAGGTATTGATGCTGTGTTAAATCTAAAAATGATTAAGGATCAGAATGGGCTGAACACACAGAATCATTTGTAGTTCAGCAATTGTTTTGCATAATCATCACAAGTCTCGGTTGTCTTTCTACCTTTTGCTTCGTTTGGAATTGGAATAACCATACTCATTTGGAAATCGCTACTGTTGATGATGCATATTTAATTTTTCGCCTGAAGGCAGAAGTGGTAAGCATTAGAACACAATGAATAAATGGTATAATTTATAAGCAAATAGTTTATACTTTGTGGCTAATTATGAATCAAAAAATATATAAAATGCGCTAACACGCACAAGCACACAAAGCTAAAAACAAATAAAGCAAATATATATTATTTTAATATCTATTCATTAAATGGCTAAGCGCTTTATTTTAATATCTATTCATTAAATGGCTAAGCGCTTTCAAGGTTCAAGCCCTCATAATCACTCCAAGTCAATTTATTATATTTTGTAATACGGCTATGATTATGAGGGCTTGAACCTTGAAAGCGCTTAGCCATTTAATGAATAGATATTAAAATAATATATATTTGCTTTATTTGTTTTTAGCTTTGTGTGCTTGTGCGTGTTAGCGCATTTTATATATTTTTTGGGTATAATTTATAATCAATTGTATTTTCCATTCCTTGACTGTACATAATTTGTGATGGAAATGGAGTAAAACTATATTGTATTATAAAGTAAATAGCTTCTTGACTTTTTTTATAGGAGTTGTAAATTTATTGTAAACTTGTTATATCTAGTAACTGAACGAAAACTGTAGTTTGTTAAGTATTGAATGTACTTATTCATTTGTGATATATAAATGAAATTATACTGTATTAGTTATTATCTTTAGAATATATTGGAAATCTAAAAACCTATTTAATTACAAGGGAAATGTCTTTTAATTAGTTGATTAAAGTTATTTAAGGATAACTAATAACAAAACAATGTAAAATTTATATGCCAGATAAATTAATTAGTCTCCCCAATGATGTTACGCTTTCCAGAAAATTGAGTATAAAAGGCCAAGTTGCACAGTCTTTCTGTGATCTGTAGGCTTTCGGATAAATGGTAATGATTATATCTAATATAATATTTGTTTATGAAATATTTATTATGTAGTTTTTTGGGGCTGATGTACATATACTCACTCAATTTGAGAAAAAAAGTATTGTTAGTGTGACAATTTTGATATAAATAACACTTCGGAATGGTCTTTGTTTAGGATGGTAATTGAAATTTTTTCCTAGCAAATAAGATTGACAATTTTATTATGTTTTGTGGGGGAGAATGGGATTGAGATCTCAAAGAAATATGTGAACTGTAATTGCTATCAAATCCACTTATGAATAAATAATAGCAAACCTTAGTGAATTTTCAGTCCAACACTAGTTAATTATTAAAAGGCAAAACTCTCCATACAGTAGTGCCACTCTGCACAAGCCTTCTGGCATCCATTGATTACTCTGGTTGGCACAGGGTGGCACTACTGTATAGAGAGTTTTGCCTGTTTAATAACAGTTATGTCCTAGCACAAGAGATGGTGATGTTTAGTGGTTTAATACCAGTTAATTATATAAGATTGCATTTCTGAAGTAAAAAGCAATTCAAAAATGAGAGTATGAGGTAATATGTTATATCATTAAAAGATCAAGCTAAGGGACAATATATGGAAATTTCATAAAGAAATCACTCCTTGAACAAACAGATGAGAAATTGAAGCAATATCTTCTAGACTCTGCCATATTCAGAAGAAATAAGAAAAGGATTAGCACATAAATTAGTGTTAAGCTAATGTAAAGAATTTTGAAATTATTTTTAAAGACATTAGGCCTACATTAATAAGTCAGGGGAAAATGCAAGAAAAATGTTGGAAAAGAGGATATGATTTTAATAAATGGAACAATGTTTTTTTTACAAGGAAAAAAGAGATATTTACACACATTTGTAAGTGGAAAAATATGAGATCTGCAAAAATAATTTATACTTGGAAAAGTTTGATCATGATCATGATGAAAAAAAAAACTATATATATAATTGATAAAATAAAGCAGATGGTAAAATATAAAAAAATGCATTGAAAAATCTTCACCAAAGTCATTCAGATTGATGTATTCTAATTGTGAATGTATGTAAAATCAAAATATCTCCATGAATATAGGAATGAATTGAGATTATTCTAAAAGAGAGATTGGTATCTCCTATCAGCTAAATGTAGAAATCGATTTGAAATTGAAAAATCAAATTTTATGCAATATGCTTAAGAGTTTTTTTAAAGCAGAAAATAAAAGCTGTATTAGGATGTTGAATGACTCACCTCTTTAGAAATTGAACTGAACATGGTAAAACATTTATATAGTAAACAAAAATACAAGATCATTTTCCTAATTAATTTAAATAAGAAAAGCTTAGTACTTCTCCAGTTAAAAATATTAATTATGGAAATGCAAAACCTGTAATTTGTAAACCTCAAAAAATGATGTCCTAAAGATGCAAAAGTAGAGGAAGAAATTCAAGATTTGATTGAAAAAGGAATATTTACCCTGATTGAAAAATCTGAGTGGACAACTTCTGTTATTGTTATTACAAATCTATTATCATGTAACCATGAATATTAAGTTCACATGAAAGTGCATATTCAGTACTGAAGTTAGGAAATGTTAGCATCAATGAAAAAATGCATTTATTTTGAATAATTAGGCATGAAGATTACATTCTGTCAGATGCAAATAAATAAAAAATTATAAGTTTTAATGCTTACAAAACACAAGTCTTTTTAAATGGATTTGTTTACTGTTCAGGAATACTAAAACTCTGAAAATGTTCCAGATTAATATGGACGTTTTTATTCAAGAAATAGAAGGGGTAATACCTATTATGATGATATGGTTAGAGTTGCAAAATAGAAAGTTAGCACTCAAATGGAGAGCAGAAACCCATGCAACCATCTGGATAAATTTAGGAAGCACACTTGGGGAGCTGAAGAAGTAAATCTTTTAGGGCATAATATATCAGTAAGGAGAGAAACATCCTATTCATGAAAAGTTCAGATCATTTGAAGAGGCTGCTATTTCTATGAATGTTAAGAAAATTTTTCTAAGACTATATGAAAAATTGTTAAAGGAAAAAGCCCATGTAGCCCAACCATTATACAAACTTCTTCAAAAGAGTCAAAAATGAAAGTGGGAAAAGGCAATGGTTTCAAACAGACTAAAGATTTATTAATGTCTGACAAAATACTAATTCACTACGATAGCAATCTGGAAGTGGTATTAACTAGTGATGCTTCCGAATATAGCCATTGTGATTGGTTATTAAACAAATCATAATGAAAAATCCATTATTATCATGTCAATCTCAAAAGCTGAAAAAACTTGCTTTCCAACTTTACAAGGAAATGCTGGCAGTTAAGTTTGGAATCAAAAAAAGTATCGTCAATACTCATGGTAGTTCATTCAAAATCGTTGATCACAAACCTCAGGTAATTTGTCAAGATCAAAACCTTGTCTGGTTATCTAAATCTGTGTAAGCTACATTGGCACAGTAAGTTATCAGGATATGATTTTGAACTAATTTATGGTGATGCTTTATTGAGAATACTGGACAAAATAGAAATTCATTTAAAGGAAACTGAAATTAACTACATAGATATATTGCACTCATGAACTGTTTATGGTAAAGCTGTGGAAGAATGGATATGTAAAGACAAAAAGTATTAAGTTATTACCAATCATAAACCTCATTCAGTCCAAAACAAAATCATTGTTTGATCACCTAAGTTCATATTTGCTGTATTGAGACAAGTTTTACTAGCATGCAATTTTGAAGTAACTTATCAAAAAAGATTATAGTCAGTGAACAATGTCTTTTGAAAATACCAGACAACAACAAAATTCATATGAAAAAAGCTGAAATTAACTTATAAATACATTGCACTCACAAACAACAAATAGTAAAACTGTTGTAGAGCGGGCATATGAAGACAAGGATACTAAATTTTGTGAAATGGCTTCATGAATGAGGGCCAGAACAAAATCAAAAATTCTGTGTCAATCTCATTTTATAATAATATTCTGACTTCAAAAGGATATATTCTAATGGGTGGCATGATTGTAGTGCTACCTTAGAATAGAGAAACAATACTAAACATTAATGTATCAGTCTCATCCTGTCATTGTTTGTGCAAAAGTCTTGGCCCAAGAATACATTTTTTAGCTGAAAATTGATGAAGATATATATATTAAAGGCTATGAGTTCCAAAATTCAATCAATTTACCCAAAAAAAAGTTTGATATTATGATCTATAGCAGTCAGACCATGACAAAGAGTACACATTAATCACACTGATCCATTTAATGATCAAATACTTCTGGTAAATATCGATATATTCTCCAGATGGATAGAGTAAAAAGTCTTGAAGAAGAATATAGGAACAGTAGAAGCTGTTAAGGAATTAAAAGAAATATTTGTTTATCATAAATTTCCAAAAATAATTTTAACATAATGGAATTGGTTTTGCATCCAGTAAGTTGAAGAGTTCATGAGAGAAGGGGGCATTAAGCATAGAAAATACCTCTTATCATTTGTAATTTAATGTATTATCTGAAATGATTTAATAACTAAAACAGAGCATTAAAAACATTAATCAGATATAACATGACTCGTTATCTACAGTCATGTTACGTCAAAATGTAATACTATCTCCAGAAAACAGGGTGTTGATCAACTGAATTGTTGATAGACAAGAAATTAAAAACAAAACTATCACATTTTCTGACCAAAATAACTCCGAAACTAAGAAAATATTAAAATTTTAAATAGGTAATAAAGTTTGGATTAATGATAGTTTAATAAAAAGCTGTATTAAGGGTGGTATAGCAAAGATAATATCTAAATCAAACAGTAAAAATAATATTTTCAAAAGACATATAGATCATTTTAGACAGTATGGTGAAACTTATTATGAAGAAAGATGAAAGCTAAAATAATAGTGGTGACAACATCACGAAGAAGAAAAATCCATTAAAAAAGGTATAAAAAATACTGAAAACTCTGAAAGTCATCAAACAATACAGATGGAAGCTAATTCAAAACTTCAAGGTAGAAAATTCTTGTAGACAACCAATAAGATAATTTTGAAAAATTAAGTCAATTCAGCAAAAGTGGAAGAAAACCACTTAGCCATTTCCAAAATTTTATAGGAATAAAAAATGAATAAATAAAAAGAGGGATGAAAAAAAGTACAAGTTCTGTAGTAGGGGGTTATGTAGAGTATACATTTAGAGTCATAGGTAGAGACCCAGAGATAAACGTTTTTAAATTTCTGATATATATTTTACATTTGTGTATATTTTGTAAAATACAAAATTGATTAGTTTTTCAAATGTTTTAATCATTAAAAAAAGATTAGAATGGTTTATGAAAATGTATAAAAAGCAAAGAATTAGGTTGATCTCCACGTATTGAAGAATTTGGAAAATAGACTAAAAGATAAACCAACTATTGTTATTAAAAACATCCCATATTAATTGCTAATGATAAAACATCTAATTGGTTTTTATAGATATTTAGAAAAGTATAAATGAAGCTAAAAATAATTATAGAAGCCAAGAGAGGAAAAAAAATATTACTCATCGGTCAGTTCTTTATGTTATTATTTGTATAAGTCTTAGAGTTAACTAATATGATAAAAATAATTGTTAGGATATAATTTATATGTGTATGTCTGCTGTTAATGTTGGAATATTGTTATTAATATTGATATTATTACTTGATCAATGTTTTGGGTATTAAATCCTCAATCTCTCAAATTTGAGTATATGTCTAACATAAATTGGGAATTAAATCCTTAAATCGTAATCAGAGATTAGCCCATCATACATAATAATCTATAATTTAAATGTTTCTAAAAACCTTTAGATTATGCACTTTCATAAAATAAATTTATTAATATTTTTAATTATTGCATTTCATTTTATCATAGATAAGACAACTAGTAAATTAATTTGGATTTTTTTTTTTTTTTTCAAAATGCCTAATATGAATTCAATTTAAATGTCTTCATCAATATTTCTTTATCAGCATTTTTTTTTAAAGTTTGTTTAATTTTACTTAATTCATAATAAATATTTTATATAAATTATCAGTATTTTGACCACTTTTACTCGATCTTTGGATAATTTTTATCTTATTTTCTTTGGAAAATATGGAAAAATAATTATCAATTTAAAGAAGATTGCGGTTTAGAGTCAGATTTTTTGATTTTAAATTTAGTTTTTAAATATTTTTGACACTTTCTGATATCTTTCTTAAAAGATACTTTTAATGGATTTAAAATTGATAGGATGTTGTTGTTTTTTAAATAAGAAAAATATCTTGTTTTTTTAAAGTGATAAATAGCAGATTGTTTTAATTCCGTTAAGCGCTAAAAGTATTTTTTTTTGTTATGGATTCAGAAACACAGTTTTGACCATGAGATGTTTTCTTTGAGTACACAAATGGCAAAACTACAAAATTAAGCCAAAAAGTAATTTTGAAGGGTGAAATTTTTTAGTTTCATTCATTTACATTAACATTTGAAATTAAAGTGGAAGGCTGAAATCTTCACGCATGCGCATTTGAAATGCTTATATAACAGCCAATCAGATGTAATAATGACAGTATAGGTAGCTCTCAAATTGCAACACAAGACAGAGATTTTATAAGAAAAAGGTGGTTCCACCTTCTTTATTTAAATTTTAACATTTGAAATTATTTATCATCTTGCAATGGTAGATTGTTGGACTTTTCAAGGAAAGTAAAATTCTCAGTTAAATTCCAGTTTTTGCACTTTCAGCATTTAAACCTCTTATGAACTTCTGAGCACTCAAGCCATTTGTCTATTATTATTATTTATTATATAAAAGAAATTAATAAACTCACCCATTTTAAAAATCATTTCTCATTGATTTGCATTTTTTCCAAATTTATTTTGGATGCCGTTTTACACTCAATAGTAGGTATTGCTTGATTTTTAAGCCTGTTTCAGCCAATTGAAATTTTTCAGTGTTACCCATAATTTCCAGGAATATAGAATAACAATGGGGAAAATAATATACCTTTCATTGGATTTCTTTTTAAACAATTGTCCACAGCAATTAATAATTCTGAGAATTGCTTAATTGACATTCTTTCGATAAATATGAAATCACTTGAATTAACTTTTTATCAAATTATTCTGAGAAAAGATTCAAACGGAAATTGTAATTTTAATGCATTAAGAGTTTGAAAATATCCACTGAAAACCTATAGCATGTGAAAATAATTTTTAAGGTTAAGTACCCTCACTTATATGGACCAACAGGTGTTGTCTTCTTTTGAAATTTGGTAACTATAAATCTGTTGATGCCTTAATATTAATTAATGAAAATTTCTAAATAGTATCTCCATCGCTCAAAATACGTATTCTTTCAGACACAATTTGTTTTGTACCACAATATTATATACAAAACAAATCGTCAAGCGTTGGTGGCCTAATGGTTAGCATAGCTGCCTTCCAAGCAGCCGGCCTGGGTTCGTTTCCCGGCCAACACATTTGATATATGAAAACAAAAAACAAATTATACAAATTTAATAAATTTGAAGGATTTATTTTAATATTTAAAACATAATGAAAAGTAGATAGAATTAATAAAAAAAAAAATTCAAATAACCTTATTACTCAAAATTTTATAAAAAGTTTGAGTGTTTGGAAGTGCTAGCACCAGAATCAAACCTAGAACCCCAAATTTCAGAGTGCCAGTGTGCTAAACCACATGTGGTACTTTATATTTTTGATTAAAATAGATGGTTAATTGCAAAAACATTTTTAAAAACTTCATGCTATTGGGTTTATAACTTTATCACTGTATTAAACTACTAGAATGAAGAGACATTATTATGTTAATGTCCAGAAAATTAGCCTTTGGCAGATTTAAACAAAGAGCTGATAAAAGAAGTTGATTTTAGATCATTTTACAAAAGTTTTATCTTGTTATTAGTATCTGAAGCTATTCTGAAGAATGATAAAAACGTCATTTACCTGAGTTGTCCATAGAAATGGGTTTAATAAAAATTAGATATTAAAATTTGCCATTTATAATTTATTTTTTTTGCAATTTTTTTAACATACAAATAAATTATTTCTGTTTATTTTTCTTTCAATAGGAAATGTCTTGATGCAGTCGGATATAAATGCGTGAAATAACTTTTTCTCTATTATGAAGAGGAAATGGAGCACAAATATCAATTTGAGTTACAGAAAATTTTGTAAAAGCAAAAAGCACAGGTGCTGAAAATCTTCACAAACATAAAACTGTGCTATTGATCAGTGATTAATTTAAATATAATATAAAACAGGCATAGCCAACCATTTTTCAGCAGAGGGTCTCATAAGATATTGCTCTCCATGATAAATATACCAAAATAAAATTATTTTTAAAATTTAATTAGAGGATTTGAACACAGATTTTCAAGTTTCCTTCAGTTATCCACTCCATCTTATATAATTGATACATATGATCACACATGTGTAAAAGATAAATGATCTGCAACATACTTTGTGCTGAACCAGCGCTCATCAGTTGGTCCAGATCATCATCTCCCACTGATGAATGCTGGTTCAGCATGAAATATGTATATTGGA
Source organism: Epiperipatus broadwayi (assembly GCA_028023455.1). Lineage (NCBI taxonomy): Eukaryota > Metazoa > Onychophora > Udeonychophora > Euonychophora > Peripatidae > Epiperipatus > Epiperipatus broadwayi. The sequence continues at coordinate 55,480 of JAQFVV010006367.1, forward strand.
GATCATTTATCTTTTTTGCATATGTGTGGTTATAATGTGTCAATTATGTAAGATGAAGTGAATAACTGAATGAAGCTTGAAAGTCTGTGTTCAAACCCCATTTAATTACATCTTAAAGTTCAATATTTACAATATGCTTGTATTGGTTTATTAATTATTTTAAAAGTAAAATTTGAAAGTGTGAGCAATTGGGTGTTACAAAATCTTGAATAATCATTGGTTAAAAATATTCTGTACACAAAATCGTAAAGATTCATGGGTTACCTATGCCTGCTTAAAATAAACACCCTTTCAAATAATCTAAAATATTTGCATTAATTTATTTTACTGTTTCTTCTATAATACATTGTATTGGATAAACTATTAATTACTCATTATCTGGCCAATCTGATCAGCACTAATGGAGATGAGACTAAAGAAAAGTTAAATATATTTTCTCAATATTATTTTTTAATTCTGTATATTTGGATTACAGAATGTTAAATCCTTGTTATTTTTAAAAAATATTATAAACTCCTAACAATAATAACAATACGTAATAATAATAACAGTGACATGTTTATTTCATGTTTAAAGAGGTTTATTTAAACTTCATTGTATCAATATTTCATACTCTGTTGTCAAGTTGCAATCTTTAAGTGTCCATATATATTCAATGGACCATTAGTAAGAATGGATTTCCATTCTTGCTATTAAAAGGTGTGAAGGTTGCCTTGACAGCAGTTAGAAATATTGGTTGCTATATTTACTGTGAATGTTTAGTTGGTTACTGGTTGGTATCTAATTACATCATTATCCCATTTAGCTTTAAGCACTATTTCATTTATTATTTCTAAATAATACATGAGCAATTTAAAAGTATTGCAGTTTGTATTGTTATAATTGACTATTTATTAGTTCTGCATTACAGTGACATGTTTATTTCATGTTTAAAGAGGTTTATTTAAACTTCATTGTATCAATATTTCATACTCTGTAGTCAAGTTGCAATCTTTAAGTGTCCATATATATTCAATGGACCATTGTTAAGAATGGATTAAAAAGGCGAGAAGGTTGCCTTGACAGCAGTGAGAAATATTGATTACTAACCTTACTGTGAATGTTTATGTGGTTACTGGTCGTTTCTAATGGTTAATAATATCTTAGTATATATGTAAGTTTTTGAAAGCATTTGTTTCATATATACTAACTTGGAATTGAAGTCACTTATATGAGGATTTCATTGTCTAGTCGTCATCCAATTACTGGTTGACAAATAAGTATGTAAATATTCTTTAAGAGCTGTTAAAATTCTCATAACTGGAAATTAGTAGCCTAATAAAAATTTATTCTTTGTTATTTTTTAGAAGAATAATGTTAGATTTTGGCCTATATACAGGTTTTTATTGCTTAAGAAAATAGTAATTCTCTACTGTAATGCCATCTAGTATAAGTTTGAATCATTAGTGATTACTATGTGCATCTTCACACCAGTGTCTAGCTTTTGTCTTTATTATTGTCTAAGATTCAGGGTTAGGAGGATTGCATACATGCATTCAGAAAACATCTTTTTCACTATTTTTACTTATTATTAAGCTAAAAATTTGGAAATTCAAATTAGCTTAAGGCTTTGAACCCAAGCGACTCTGCTTAAACAGTTATAAGAATCTGAAATTAATTTGGTAACTATATATTTTAATACCTGCAGTTTTTCACTGATTATGGGAACCCTACTTTTCTGACCAGTAATGTTAATAATAACAACAATGTCTTCTCTAGTACTCTCTAATGGAAAGTTGTTTTTATCGCATTATTAAATCTTAAAGTTTGGTGATTTGTTATTATTGTCACTCCTGGTCAGGAAAGTTGGGTGCCTGTAATTAATGAAGGACTGAAGATATTAAAATATATAGTTACTGAACTGATTTCACATCTATATAACTAACTGCTCAAGTTAGGTTAACTTGAATTTAAAACCTTAGACAGATTTGAAGTTTCAAGATTTTAACTTGACAGATGTTATAATTTAAAGTGGTTTGTTAGTTGTGTTTCTTCTAAATTTGAATCTCGGACTTTATTAATAAAGGCAAAAGCTAGAAATCAGACTGAGAATATGAATTTAAATACCAAGAATAAGAATTTTATATGTGTCTAGCCTTACACTAGATGGCACTAAAGTAGAAAGTTCTTATATTATTTAAGCTGGTAGTTTGGTTTGCCATTATTTTAGTGTTTACTTATCCAATTTCTTTTTGAACAGAGATCTTAACATATATGGAATTATATGTTTAAATAGGAATCATTGTACAGTATTTATGAAATCTGTACGTTGCAATTTTGCATAAAAATAAATGATTGTAAAGATCAAATCTAATGCAAACATGGGAGGTGTCACTTCCAAAACCTTTGGGCCTGATACTACATTTAATAAATAACTAAACATATTCAAGCTCACCAATTGTATAATGAATTATTGTTCATTGATGTGCATTTAGGAATTTTATAAATCTGTTTATGATCTTAGTGCCAAATGGTACCAGCAAATAATAACTTCCTGTCAGGAAATTTGATAATTTATTGAAAAATTCTCTTCTAGGTGACTTGGAAGTGTACACATTTATTTGAGGCATTTCTATGCTTTATTAGATTTCCAGCATAAATGCACATACCACTGTCTGCTGTATTATTGAATAGACTTATTTCAAATAAAATTTTATATTTATTTATTTTAACTTTCTTCCATTCATATTATAATTAAAATATGTGACATTTTTAAAAATAATTTATTGTATGTGTTCGTCATAACTATTTGCAGATGGATGCTGCACAAGCAGCATTAATCCTGGTTACTATGACAACTGGCTTCTCAATATGGTTGTTCATTAATATTCTCTATAGATGGGACTGAAAATTGTATCATGTCATTTGCATGTTATTGTGTGGTGTTATTCTAGATTTAATTTAAATTATTTTACTAAAGTTAGGCCTGGGTAACCCACAACCCTGCAGCCTATTCTATAATCTTTTTTATGAAGCAAGAGAATAAATAATTTTGTAGTTACAGATGTTAAATAAATGTAGCAGTTTGAAAAACAATTCAAGTACAGAAATGATATCCAAATTTGAGCAAGTGTGAGACTCACACAAAATTTTAAACCCTACTTTGGAAACACTATGTGGTATGATTGACCCATCACCTTTGACTAGATCCTATCGGGAAACACTCTTGTGGTATGTTTTACCCATCATCTTTAGCTAGATGCTATCGGAAAATACTGCTGTGGTATGATTTGGCTAGATGCTACCGGGAAACACTTATGATATGATTCACCCATCATCTTGACTAGATAATGAATGCTTAAGACACTTTTTTTTACGTCCTTGAATGATGCATTAATTGTATTAGTTATTTGATGTACTAACTAATTATTTAAAATACTTAGGGTGAGTACATCTATTAATAGTAAGATGTATATAGTGACGTATCTTAAATAATGTAAGGGACTCATTAACATTTGTTATGTAGCTCTAAATATTGAGATTATTAAACATTGGTCAGATTATTACTACAGATGGAAATCTAATGGATGAAATTAATCATAGAATGAAACTTGGTTGGAGTTGTTGGTAGAAATAATTTAATATTAAAAGGAAATATGCCTATGTGCATGAAAAAGGCTTTTAATAAATGTGTTTTACCAGTTCGTACTGATGGATCTGAGGCTCGGACACTTATTAGAAGAGGAATACAGAGACTTCAGATTACTCAATGAAATATAGAGAGATGCATGTTAGAAGTAACAAGAAGAGATCAAAAATGAAATACATGGGTGAGAAAGCAAACAGGTGTTACTGACATCACTGAAAGAATTAGAGCTTGAAGTGAAGTTGGGCTGGACATAATGCTAGAAGAGATGATAATGGATGGACTGTTAAAATCTTGAACTGTATTCCAAGAGATTGTAAAAGATATAGATAAGTGACCATATGTGAGATCGATGGATGAAGTAAGAAAGTGTGCTGGTGTGATGTGGAGAAGAGAGGTTAGAGATCAAATGGAATGACCTTGGAGATACCTTCATACTTGCAATGGATTGATAATAATAAAAATGATGATGATAATGATTGAGACATTTAAGGGTTGCTAAGAAATGGTAAACTACCCTCCTATTTACTCTGAGTAGTTAGCATGGTGGTGATAGTCAAAGAATTAAAACTACAGATTCTTAAATCAGTTTCATACTGATGCAAAAATATATCAAAAGCATCAATTGAATGGAACTGCTATATTTCACATGATTATCATACATGATCTCTAAGCAACTGATTATATCATTTATTTATTTAGTATTTGGTCTTGGTATCTTTTTAACTAGTCTTCCTTTGTCTTCAGACAAAAAACATGCGTAACCTAAGGGATTATTTCCTAATTGGAACACCTATTATACTTTTATATTCATAGGATATAGCTATCACAGTGATAATGGATTGTATTCTATATAAGACTATGTAAGATTTTAATAATGTCTAAGAGAACATTAATCATTTCTTTTTTTAAAAGAGCCCTCAAATGGTTACTGGATATTATTAACATGTCGTTCTTTTGAGAATGGCCACAGAAGCTCAGTAATATCTACTTTTGATAATGGGAAATTACATGTGCAACTCAATATTCCCAATTGTCTAATATTTGATTGCATAATCTCTATCAATTGGAACATTATCATATTGGAAGATGATAATACATTGCTTCAAAACAATGTAATTATCACGTATCATTCAGAGTAGCATAATTAGACTTAATGAAAATGGTGCATCTCACAATTCTGCCAACTTTTAAATTTATTTGAAAGCTCTTTTTTTTGGTGATCATCAGTCAAAAACTCTTACTCTAATGAAAAAAATAGTAACATATAAAATATTCTCAGCTTTTCATTATATAATTCTAATCCTGTGTTTTATGCGAACACAGCTGTCTCTTGGTAGCATTTAATCAAAACTCAGTGTCTTTAAAATGGCAGTTCAGCCATAAAGTCTGCTTATGAAACTTATAGTGAATCATTTTCATAAACGTTACAGTACTCTGGGGTGTGTTGATCTCCAAAGGAATTTTACATTGTGGCTTTGTGACTGGCAGTTATTTGTAAAGAATTTCTGATCAATTGTTCTTTTTTTTTACTGATTGTTCTGCCATCTTGTGGCTGTCAATCTTGTAACAGTACATAACTAAAAAGTTGGACATTGATGCTACAGTTAATTGGGTACCAACAATTTGGTCATTTGTCTTTTTTCTTACAAGCATAAGAAATTGAAATCTCCCCTTCCCTGTCTTAGATTTGTTTGTGTGTGTGAGTGTATATGTAACTAACATTATTATTGAGGAAATAAGTGTACATGTAGCTTATAAGTCTAAACAGATTATTTAATAAATAGTTGGCTAACAAAGTAGAGTAATAAAACTTATTTAATAAAATGTGATAATAAATAATTTCTATATACCGTAGGATGAATCCAGTGATCTAAATGGATTAATTATAACATTCTTCTAATACTAATTAGAATAATTTCGATTGCAAGCAGATTCCTAGAACTACGGAAAGACTCTTAGAGATAAAAGGAAATCTTATTTTCTGAGATACATATCTGACAATTGCATATAGATTGAAAAGCAGATGAAAGCCTGAGCTGATAAATGGAGAAGCACATGATTAGAATACAGAATCCTCATAATCATGTTTCTGGATAAATTGTGTGTGATCAGCAAACGTCTGATCATCCTAGTGAATTTCTGCCATTGTAAATATTATTGTGAAGCTAGATAATGGCACAGGATACATTGGGTTTATTATCATTTTTTTACATCTAAAAGTTTGTATTATGTATATATTTCTTGTTATCTGATATTTATTATACAGTATGAATGTTGTAATTATAAATTTATTTAAACGCACATTGATTACATAAGTAATATTCATTAAGGCTGTAGTCTCAAGCACATGCATATAAAAATGTGATAGTAGGGACCTCTACAGGTCTTAAACCATAAGCTTATTCTTTGGAAGAAAAGAGGGGAACCCTTCTTTACTTCAACCTATTTTCTATTTAAATAGGTGAAGCTGAAGCAGTTCGATCTGAGAGCGTGAAGTTACTCAATACTTCACTAATTAAGTCCACATTTCTTATTACACATTAATACTCATGAAATCTTTCGATTTACTATGAGTCAGTGGAAAGATTTTATAGTGAGAAATCTATTACGATAATTTAAAGTAGTAATTACAAATTTATTTAAACACACATTGATTACGTAAGTAATATTCATTAAGGCTGTAGCCTCAAGCACATGCGTATAAAAATGCGCATTTTTACCTCAAACTACCACATACCATATCATATCAAGTTGATAGATTAAACAATTATTTTAATCCTAAATTGTCCAAACATGTAATCAGCTTCCATTTCTAAGACAAATAATCAGATAAAGAAATTTCCTTGAATATGATGCAACATTGGGAATTTTGGAAAAAGGTTGTGCATTCACCACAATTCCATTAAAGGATATCTTCTGGGATAACTGTTGTGGGGATTGTTGGACAATTCACTAAGAAAACAAGTATTCACTATAGCCAATTCAATACACAGTAAAACTATCGTGAGTTATTGTATGAGATAATGATTGGGTCACACAGATCAAGATAAAATTTAACAAATTGTAAAGGCAAATAACATAACCGGCATACAGACCACCCATAGCAAATGAGGGAATCAAGTGCTTTTATTGTGCTATCAGGGCTATGTTATTTATAAATGAGAAGGGATCTTATTAGACCATACTATAAAGTCAGAAAAAATGAAGAGGCAGATTGACTCTTCCACACTCAGGTAAAGAAATATCAAGGTATGAAAATATTAAAATTGCAGGAAACTAGAAATCCTGCTCAAATTATATTTATTGTCAAAACATTTGTGCAGAGGTTTCTTGATAACCATTAAAGATTGAAAATTATTAGTGAAGTAGTCAATCTTAGCACAAGATTGAGCTTTTCTACCATTTAACCAGCACTAGCCCAAATATCAGACCCTACATTTCATCCTGTTCCTTTAGTCATATATATATATATGTTATATGTGTGTTTCTGAGAAGCGTATATAAGATTTGTAAATATAAGTTTTGAATAAAAAAATTCCTTTAATTATTTTAGTATCATTAACGTCAATAGATGTGACTCAGGGATGTACATACATTACAGGAATATATGTATATAATTACATAATAAATGTAAATAATTTTGTATATTTTAAAATTATATATTTTTTTACTTTGAAATTATTTTTTTTAATAATTATATGAAAATTCAAGATGGAAGATGCAATTGTTAAATTCCAAAAGTAATAAAAACATTATATTGTTTCAGGGTTTTAAAATAAATTTTAATTCAAGTTTTAATGAAAGTAAAATTAAAACAAAGCTAATGAATTTTATTTTAGTTGCAAATATTTTTGTCAATTCTATTTCCAATCTGGAAATTGATTTGAATTTATTTTTGGACAATTATCTAATTATTGCATCTCCAATAACAATAGACAAAATCTTTTTTTAGATTATGTTTGGGCTAGGAATTTAATTAAAAGCATTCCTGAGCAAATTAAGAAAGTTGTATAAATAGGGCTGGAAATATATTGTATTAGAGTTTTGTCTGCTGTCACTAACATACTGCACACTAGTTGATTTTTTTGAAATGGTATTCAAGTAGAGGGACTCAAGCTGCCTTCCTTCAATCTTTATACCATCTCGCCATACAGCAGTATAGTTCCTTCCAATTAAGTGTCCATGCCATTAGAGAATTGCCGAGGCCAAGAAGAAATGCCTTCAACCATATTAGAATCTGCCTGCTCCAAAAGTCAAGGAATGCCATCTCAATACAAGATTCATCCATACCATCATTCTGGAGGATCATGAGGTAACAAGCCCAAAAGTCATTTTAATTGCCTTACCTAATTTCTAACTAATTAATCTTAAAATTAATGTCTTTTTCTTTTAAATGTTGAATCTTTATTAACTCCTGATTGGGGAGTACTTTAACCTAACTTTTTAATTTCTGTAGATCGATTCTATAACCCAAACTAATCCTAATGTATATTCTTTCATCCAACTCACGCTTCTTATTATTCCTGTAATTTAATGCCGTAATAATTTCTTAATGATATTTTTATATTTTCGCTTAATTTATATATGTAAATGTCAATTAAACCCATTCTTACAAGATTTATCTATATCTCACTGTGGAATAGAAAGGGGGAAGAAATTAATCAATTATTTCATTTTATTCATTTCTAAATAGCTCGTAAGGTCGAGTTTCTTTTTCTAATGAATATATGCATTCAAGTAGTTATTTTTATTTCACTCTGGATGGGCTTTGGTGTCCGTTTTGATTTTATTGATTTCTTTATTTTAATAATCATCGCCAAAAGGCTGGCAACCCATTTTATTTTGTTAGCTGCACTTTTAAGTGTGCAAATTTGTTTTTTTATATATATTAAGTAAAATGGGATTGAGTCAAGAAGAAGGAGAAATGCACGCTTTATTAATTATAATTTCTTATTAGTGACTTTATTGTATATGGGTCATTATTTAAACATATCATTACATATTCATTAAACTATTTAAGTTGTTATTTTATTAAATCAAATCATTTCATGTCTTTATAATCACATTGCTAGCATATGTCAGAATTTATTAATAAGTTATATTGCTTTGATTGGATCCGTCCGTACCATCGCTCCGGAGGATCCCGATCTTCCTTGTTTGCCATTCTTCTTTTTATATATTTTATTATATTGCTCATATCCATACATACCATCGCTCCAGAGAATTACAAAGCTTCCTTATTTTTTAGTGTTCTTGTTCAAAACAGGGGTATAAATCTATGCCCTGGAACAAGCAAGTTAGTGTAGTTGAAGCTCTGCATGGATTACCGGACCTTGGACCATAGCAACTTCCTACCTATCTCTCCATAAGGTATCTCTCTGCCTGAAATGGGCATACCATCATCCAATAGAAGAATGATGAACTTTTATCGGCCAAAGTCACCATATTTCCTTTTACTGACATCTATGCTATCACCGCAATTCTTTATATTTCATTTCCCCGCCTGTTTAATAAAATAATTCATCATAATGTGTGATAATGAATCATTTATATATTTTTTGTTGGAGTTTTTAAATCCAACTGTTCTAAAGCTGCCCTCCCCTTCTTTTAAATAAGTCATTATTACCATATTTATAAAGTTTTGCTAAATACTAGATCTCTAAATATTTAAATTGAATAATAAATACCTGTTTGAGAATACTTACGAATCCCAATGTATTCTTTTCAAATGTTGTAAATAAAATGCAATAAATGCTAAATAAATCACTGTATCATAATGCCAAGGGCAACCTAACAAAGTTATATAAATAGTGAAACCCCATTATTATATCTTTATATGTAATTTCTTAATGTGTAGAACGTCCATCAACTACCCAGCCAAACATTTTATGTAAAGTTAAATAAAATCTGATTTCCAAATGTACTTTATTTATTGTAATACCGCACTAGATCTATATCTGTCAATCTATAAATAATTGATTTAAGATTGTCAAATACATATAAATAAAAGAAAGTGTATATTGCGTGAAGTTGGTAATATATATATAATCATATAATCTTTTGTTATAATAAATATTCATATATAAAATTAATCCAGGTGGCCCAATCTTATTAATATATTTATATATGTCTTTTAAATTATCTTTCAGAGATATCTCATCATCATCAGCTGAGACCTCATGTAATATGTTGTAGCACTGGACCCGGAAATAATGAATTTATGTGGTATCACCAGAGGTGTTGTCCGTAGTGTTATAGATTTGGAGAATGGGCAAACAGGTTAGAATTCATGATTACTCCTGACCTGTGTATCTCAGGCATGATTGGATTTGGGGTACTTTTGCTTAGATTCTAAGTTTTGTTGGATGGACGTATATTTTCGACCAATACATTAGTTAAAAAAAGTAATAATAAAACTCAGCAGCTAAACCAAACTACTTTTAGAATATAAGATGAGAACAGGAATTCAACAAGAAAGTGATATTAAAGTTTCATTCAGGTTAAATAAAAAGTCAAAAATATTGCTGTTATATGTAATCCTGAGTACCATTAAATCAATCATTTGTTGGGCAAGGAATAGTTTAAATTCTTAAGAATTGAAATCTGCATTCTTATAAAACTTCCATCAAAAAGGGAATATATAATAATTTTTTTTCCCTGTTTCACTTAAATTAAGACCAAATAAGTACATCATCTTACATATTAATTTAAGCCAATCACTTGCAAATCCTGAAAAGTACTGTTTGACAATGATATAAAGTTGAAGAGCTCCAAAAATTAGCAATAAAAGTACTCACACCTATCAATGTCTTAAATTGGGCCACTGCCATAGTGGTACTCACAAAACACAAATATGTATTTGTGGAGATTATCATTTATCAGTTAATAAAATGTTCATATCCAGCCCTGAAAGCAAAATTTTAGCCAAGTTGAAAACACTGACTCATATCACAAAACTGGATCTGAAAACTATTTTCAATCAAATCATTATTATTAACAAATCAATGTTTTGACTTTATAATTCATGTAGATTTGTTGTACCATTTGGAATCACGATGGCTTCAAATATATTTTTCCAAAAAATAAAGGTACTTTTTCAAGGCACAAGAATATAATACTGTATTTCCTTGACATTCTGGTAATAGCTGATTCAGAAACCATAAAAACTCTTCACTTTTGGTACAGGTTTGAATCTTCCATTATGCAGCTGGAAACCATGCAACGTTAAATTTCTAACCCATCTCATTTCAAATGAAGGCATCAGACCTATCCTAATAAAATAAAAGATCATGATTGTCCCATTGTTAAACATTAAGAATCCACAAACTTTCCTAGGCCCGATTATTGTTTGAAAATTTTTTGAAAAAGAAAGTACGTGTCATCCTGTCTCTATGAGATATTAAAGAAAAACAAATTTGGGAAGACAACTTAGGGAAAGTATTTAACAGAATGAAAGTCTTTATTAGTTTCTGAAAGCCTTCTATCCATTGCTACAACAATCTGGATGTTGCCATTACAATTGATGCTTTAGAAATATGGTGTGAGACTGGTTTTGAGCCATCCCACTCACAGGATGGTCACTAACACTGATAAAAAATTTACATTCTATATTAGACAAGGAGGCTCTAACTGTAGTATCCGCACTTATGACTGTGCCAAGGTTATATCTGCAAGTCATACTGTGTGGTCAGCAAATAACATTATACAATTCCCACGCTGTTCTTTCTTAACGAAGCTCTCCAACGAATGCCTTGCTCTGCAACGAATGCTTCTCTCCGCAACTAATGCCCTTCTCTGCAACTAATGCTCTTCTTGCAACTAATGCTCTTCTTGCAACTAATGCTCTTCTTGCAACTAATGCTCTTCTTGCAACTAATGCTCTTCTCTGCTGCGGTGTCTTTCAGCTACACCCGTGAACTACATTTTCACTGGGTGTGCTAGTCATTTACCGCCAGCACTGATGCGAGATATCTTTGCTGATGTTAAACAGACATCTCTCCAATACTGCTCGCTACTCACTACTGCGTGACTGCTCTCTACTGGAGTTGTCCTCTAATTCCTGCTAGATGTTACACCGTCTTCTATTCGCTCTCTGACAACTGCAACGATCTCAATCAATGCACTGACCAATAAGGTAACGTCTCTTATCTAGAAGCATTTGTAATTAGCAAATACTTCTAGGAATTGTCGATCGCCATTACGTCAATGCACTAATTAAATTCCTCAGCTATCAGAGCGCGATCTAAAAACAGCCTTACGAATAAATTCTAGTTTTTCTGGAGTGCACAAAAATGTCTGCCATTTTTACAAACACTACACACCTCCCTCCACTCCAGAAAAACCCTTGTTGCTATTCCTTGGTGTTGTTTTTCTCTCGCTACTTTCCTGTTATTTCACTCAGAAATATGCGATTTAACAGCTGCTGACTTTTTTTTTTCCAATTACGTTAGCTTCCGATGTTGATTGCACAAACGTTTTATTTCCAAACTTTCACCGATGCTAACGTTACTAATTGGGATTGTCATTTTCGCCCGGTTTCTCCATCTATGGCTAAACTTATAGTTCAACGTATTCGCTACTCCCAGGTTCAAATGCGACTGCGCCATTGTAGTATCCGCACTTATGACTGTGCCAAGGTTATAACTGCAAGTCATACTGTGCGGTCAGCAAATAACGTTATACAATTCCCACGCTGTTCTTTCTTAACGAAGCTCTCCAACGAATGCCTTGCTCTGCAACGAATGCTTCTCTCCGCAACTAATGCCCTTCTCTGCAACTAATGCTCTTCTTGCAACTAATGCTCTTCTTGCAACTAATGCTCTTCTTGCAACTAATGCTCTTCTTGCAACTAATGCTCTTCTTGCAACTAATGCTCTTCTCTGCTGCGGTGTCTTTCAGCTACACCCGTGAACTACATTTTCACTGGGTGTGCTAGTCATTTACCGCCAGCACTGACGCGAGATATCTTTGCTGATGTTAAACAGACGTCTCTCCAATACTGCTCGCTACTCACTACTGCGTGACTGCTCTCTACTGGAGTTGTCCTCTAATTCCTGCTAGATGTTACACCGTCTTCTATTCGCTCTCTGACAACTGCAACGATCTTAATCAATGCACTGACCAATAAGGTAACGTCTCTTATCTAGAAGCATTTGTAATTAGCAAATACTTCTAGGAATTGTCGATCACCATTACGTCAATGCACTAATTAAATTCCTCAGCTATCAGAGCGCGATCTAAAAACAGCCTTACAAATAAATTCTAGTTTTTCTGGAGTGCACAAAAATGTCTGCCATTTTTACAAACACTACACTAACTATAAGATTCAGCATAAAAAGATCTTCACCAATATTTTCTTTTAACATAATTACTGACCATAAACCTTTGCTTGGAGTTATGTCACTTGTGAAAATAATTTTTAATATCTTTGGTTAAATCCATTGCTTACTAAAATTTCAAGCGTGAGCAATGCAAGAGCAGTTTAATTCCAAATGCTGATGCACTATCCAGAATACCAGATAGGATAGAGCCAATTCATATGGACATCTCTAATAAATGAATAAAAAAGTATCTAGCTAATAGTATAAAAATGGTGAATTGGATCAAAACTGATCCAGGTTACTATTGAAATCAATTTAGAAACAATTGGCTAAAACAGCATCTGAATTTCTCTGCTAGCCACTGTAGACATTCTAGGAGCAAATATTTGTTAACAAAGTATATATTTTCTAGGATAACAACACTTTTGATTCATTTGTAGATCAAAAATATATTCTAGAATTAATGTATTAGGGCTATCTTCATATAGCTTGAGTGAAAGTGCTACCTTGTGGTTATGCTTGGTGGCTTGTAATCAATTTCAAACATAGAATTATACATTAAACAATGTAAAATATGTCTTTTGTCAACCCCTATTAAAAGAGTATGCATCGTGGCCCATTGAAATGAGTTCAGTGGAAGGGCATATATATATATAGATTACACAAAGTCATTTATGGGACACATCTCCTGTTTTCATAAACACCTTTTTTTTAGTGGACAGAATAACAAAATATATAAACCACTAATATTGATGAAATAGTTTCAAAATTAAAAGGAATTTTTGCAACTCATGGTCTTTCCACCTAGTAGTTAATAGTGGAACTAATTTCACCTCATTCATTTTTTTAAGATATCATGAGAGAATACAGGATAAAGCATGTTTATGTGACATTCTTCTGAGGCCACTAGATTGACTTAGAAAACTGTCCAATGCTTGAAATAGTTCTTGAGTAAAGAAAGTAGAAGTATTTAAGATGCTTTATATATAATTCCATTGAAAGCCACTGGGAAATCTCCTGCAGAGTTACTATTAGACTGAAAGATATGAGCCAAGCTATCCCTACTACTGTCTAAAACGATGTATATGAATATAATTGAACGGAATAATAAATACAAAATAGGTAAAAAGTCTGGTTCTAGTATAATCTATAAAAAGGCATGGATAGATGGAACCTTACAAAATCTGAGATCAAGTCAAAGTATTGCTGCAGAAATGAAATCAAGAGATTATGTATAAAAATACAAGAATAATACCTGCTATCAGATTTATGAAATTATAGGACTGGAATCTATTTAAATCAAAAACTCAATTAACATGGAAAACCTGATCAACAGTTTTTAGAACTAGGAACATCAGAACTCACAATCAAAACAGTGACAAATAGTTAAAAGATATATCAATTAGAGAAATAGCCAAACATCTGAATGTTTAAAAGACAACACATACAATGTCTTATTGCTTTTTATTGCAAGGATATGGGTATTATATGTATGCTCAATTGATATTATTTTCATTTCTGAGAGCTTGTAATATCAAAAATATAGTACTGGCATTAATATTTTTATCATTTCGTAGAGTTTCATAACGAGCATTTGAACAATTCATTCATAACTTCATATTATGAAGAAAAGATATATCAATCAGAGAAATACCAAAACATCAGAATGTTTAGGATATGGATATTATACATATGTCCAATTATTTTCATTTCTGAGCTTGTGATATCAAAAATATAGTACTGGCATTAACATTTTCATCATTTCGTCCAGTTTCATAACAAGCATCTGAACAATTCATAACTTCATATTATGAACATTTTAAGTTAGAACAAAAATTATTTTTTAAAACTTACGTTAGAATTAACCACTTTATAGAAAAAATACAAACACAAAAAAGTTACAAGTATTTATTTTTATTTAATCTAAATGGCTAATTACTTTTTTCAATATTTCACTTATCTTTTCGTAAAATTTTTAACTATAACATTCACTTTCAGATGTTTGGTTTCAACTACAACTACATTTCTGCATAAAAAAATAATAATAATACTATTAATCATAAAAATTAGCAAAATATATCCACAATGTAAAATCAAAGATGGCATTAGTACAGGAGTGCCCTCTAGTTGATTTCCTATGCATTCAATTAAAAATAAAATACATCCTCATAGAATTACATGGCTGGGTAATTCACACATTCGTACTATGTACAAAATAAAAATAAATAAATAAATAAATACAAAAATTGTCCCTGGTGTATAAAAAACATTTAGTATATATAAAGCTTATTGTAAAATACAATTCATATTAAAAATATAAAGTAGGAATTTTTAAAATACATTAAAATTATCCTTGAGTAATTAGGTAATAATAAATAAGATAATTCATGTAATTGTAATTTATATATATAAAACTGTTCCTAAGTTTTACATAATTTTACTTTAAATACTGTATATAAAATTGTTTTTCAGTTATTTGTAGTTTGCTCCGACATATAATAAGCCATAATAAGAAATGTAACAAAACTGGACTTAACTCTGTAAAATATTTACTATACTAATAATTACTATATAATTAAGTAAATATAAATTGGCTTATCTATTATTTTCAGTAATATGTAATTGCTTTATATTTTATGTAAAATTTAGATTTCTGCTAAATCTGGGATTTTCTCAAACTTCCTTGTAATACTTATACAGATAAAATGTTTATTCATTAAATTCTCAATGTATTTATGGCATATGCTTTATTTTTTCTCTTTTTAAATCACTTTCAAGATACAAAATAATCTTTCACGAAGACAAAATCTACTACCATGCTCAGCAAAAATTGTCTGTAATTTTTTGGGTAACAAATAATGCTTGTGCATACAGCTACTAAAATATCACGACTCTCATATGATACCAGCTTATACATTGTTGTTTTATTAGCATAGTATTTTCTTTCATTACAGCTATGCCACTCATTATTATCTGGCATCAATTAGGTTTCAAAGCTTACAATAGTGACACAAATATCGTGAAAGAAAAATAGCATTCTGGTTAGGGTTTGAATCTAAAACAAGTGAAATTCTTTTCAAGAGGATTTGAATTTTTCTTAATGTAGCCAACCTGTCTAAAAACATCTAACAATGGTCAGTAAATGGGTGTGTAGTTAATCTTAGCTATAATGTAAGACAACATTGAAAAATGCTCAAACTCACATGACCCAACCATTGGAAAATCTAGTGATTATGTATTTTATTATTTCTTTATAAGATGATTTTGGCAAGGCCTTTTTCCTGCTGCAGGCCACTTGGCTGATATTTTTTTTACCTATTGTTTTTTTAAAACATCTCAACTTCCGCCCTCCATATGCACATGTAAGGCTCATTATACTCATGTAATACTTATTACATAATATTGCATTTGTTTCTGTGAATATAATTCTTTTCATTGGTAATTAATTGATAGATATTTAATAGTTCACTAAATGTGATGAAGGAGTGTGTGCCAACAATTATTAAGGTTGATTCCTTTAATCTTTATTACTTGTGTATGACAATGATACCTATTTTTCTTCTGTCTTTTCCAGCTACAATAAAATGATTTAATATGATAACAATACAAAGTGTGACAATTTAATTCTGGGAATGGCCATATGATGTCACCCTTGACTTAATTGTATTGGACTCACACAAGTATTAAATGTTAGTGCTTGAACATATTTAAGCTAACGTGTGTAAATTTTAAGCTGATAGAGCTAATTGTTAGTTAGCTATTGAGAAGATAATAAATATCAGTGCATCACGTTTTAGTGTAAAAATTACACAACTAAACCATCCTGCCTATTCACCAGACTAAGCTTTCTATGATTTTAGTTTTCTCAAAATTTACAACTGCATTAAAAGAACAAGATTTTCTCTTATAACATATTCAAAAGAATGTGAGATAGTTGCTCTACAGTATTTCTGAAAATAAGTTCCATATGTGCTTCCAGAAATGGGAATACTATTTTAATCAGTATATAGATGAATAAGATGACTACTTTGATAGTGACAATAGCCATCAGTATACACTTTTACAAGTATGTCCTATGAAGGTGCATTCCAGGAATTAAATTGTCATACCTTATATTTTGCCTTTTGTATCCAACATTTTATAATTAGTTAAAAAAAAGCCAGTTGTATCCAGCAGCTGAGTAAAGTGACTCTTTCTGTGTTTTATCATAGAAAGAAAGCTATCTGCTTGGTTGCGGCCACGGAAATGGCATATTTTTAGCAATTTAGCTAGAAATAGCGCCATCAAGCGGCTGTTACGATAGATCAGAACACAACTGTATTTATTTATGATTACAGTGAAATAAAAGTATTGTTCTCCAATTTTCAGGGCCAAAGAAAGTATATAATAGATATAACTAAATGATATATCTGGGTTTGATGGCTAGAAACTACACAGTAATAGAAACTTTTGGAAAGGAGTCAATGAAATCTCTACTATATTGAAATATGTGCCACAAAATTATCAGATGTTGGTCTTATAGAAAGGGAAGAGATTTTTCACATACGATATGATTATAACTATGATTGGATAAAGATGAGAGGAAAGAACCTTTGTCTTATATAGACAACAAAACCCGGGGAATGATTTTGTTTCTGCTACGTTAACATAGCATTTAGAGTGTCATGAAATACTAGTTAATTAAATATTAATAGAAGAGATTATATTAACTTATATAATAAATGCAATATCATATATTGATTAATGTGTTTGAACAATGAGTTGAGATGTTGTTTAAAAAAGAAAAATATATTAACTTGCTCTATTAGAAATTTGTGGGTTCTGATCATGTGAGAAAACAAACTAAATGATTTACAATAAAAGGTTTTAGTTTAATAATGTTTCTGTTTTTCATATTGAAAATGATTTAGCATATTAAGGAAATATATTTTAGTAGTACAATAAATAATTTAATGAATAAGCAGTCTATCTGCACAAGTACAGTGTTTGGAAAGGAGGATAACATGAAGGTGTTATGTTATTGAAAATGGTGGACACCATAAATCAGTACTAATGTTCTACCTACTACTACTAATTTCTGACAATGGAATAGTAAATATTTTATAGGGAAAAATTCAGTTTAATTATATATATAAACAAATGTGATAAATATTAGTATTGTTATTGTAAATATTTAAGGATTAATCCAGATTTATTATATATTGGATTGGAAATAGTAGATATAGATAAAAACAATTGTTAATGATTATAAAAATAGGATCTTTCTCTCCTAATGATTGGAGTTATTCATAAACCTAATGAAAGGTCTTATATATTCTGACATTCTCTAGGCTACGCTGATGACAGCATTTGCTACTGGCAGTCGAAGCCAGATAGATCTTGGATAGGAGCCACATTTAAGATTGAAATAGTATTACCATTACTGACTTAAAAAATGAAGAAGGGTGACTATGTCCAAATCCATGACTAGATAATCTTAGATATGCATGGATCATATTTAGTGGACATAGTAGTTTGAAGAATGAAGCATATATAGAGAAAAGTGTTAATGACACAAGGTTCCAAAAGAATGGGAAGCCTTTGTGTTAGAAGTTATCATCAACTCACTGAAATCTAACAACAAACTGTTTTTTTTAGTGGGCATCATGGTCAATAAAAGCAGTGGATCATCTTCATTAGAAGATTACCATTTGATTTTTCCACTAAATCTTAAAAATATTTAAGATTCTTTATAAAGTTGTGTTTCTGATATCTATTTTCTGTACATTTGGTGATACTCCCCTTCTGTATAGGCAGTTGTAATTTTTATTTTGTAATTTTTTGTATTTATAATTTTAATCAAATTCAATTATTCATTTACAAAGAATTAGCAAAAACTCTCCATAAAATGATCATGTGTTGTTCATTTACAAAGAGTGAACATTTTTAATAATAAGTAAATATGCTGTGTTTTTTTTAAAAAAAATCCTTTGAAAATGATCAACTAAGTTGGGTTGAATATTAGCAAAATAATTATACAATATAAACATTCAAATTAAAATAAACTTTAAAAAAAGTATGTAGAGTCTGTATGTTTCTCATATAATACATATATGCATATAAATGCATCTCATATCTAATTATTGTTTTTAATGCACTATGTGGTTTAGTCCAATTGTAAAGCAATGGATTTGAGAGCTAAAGATTCGTGGATTTAATCTCAGTTTGTCACTTCTGGTTCTTGATTATAACTTAATCACTAAACATTTGATTATAATATATTAATCTTAGATATTGATTGAGGCATGCTATCAATTTTTGTTACAGGTTTATTAAAAACCATGTTGAGTTACCACTGATTCAAGTACTAACTTATGAATCATAAAATCTGTTTTCTAAGTTGATGCTTATGTAATTCAATTATAAATTATTTCCTTTTCTGAGCTATAATAAATGGCTGTTGATAAACACATATGCAGAAAAGATAGATTTTTTACATATTGTTTTATTACTGTCTAACGTGCTTTTGACATATGTATATCATATTCATAGCTTGTTAGTTTTTCTTCTATATAGCGAGTCTTCAGTGTAAATCTATAAAAAGACTGAACTTTGTCTAATATGTTTTTCTTTCGCATTAGCCATTTCATTTGCAATCCCCAATTATCTTATCTATTCTTATTATGTCTATTATGTTATAACAATGTTCTGCACTATGGAGATGGTTGTCAAATGTAGTGTCTGTTGATTTTTATTATAGTCTGAATTTTATATGCTATGGAAGAGAAAAAGAAATGAAATGATAAGAATTTTCTGTCATAATTTGAAGAGATTACCAGTTGTTTTTTTTAAAAATAAATCCATGTTAAAATATACATTTTTAAAATTGCTTACATTTAATTAATATGGAATTTTAGTTTTGTTATTTTTGATATATCATGTAATTAGTAATAATAGTTATTAAATGGAATATAATGATAGGTAATATTCTCTGAAAATCAAATCGTTGCTTGATCGAAGCTATCTTTTTGAATTTTTTTTTTTAAAGATGCTAAATTGAACATTGCATAACTTATAAAGTAACTAACCACAAAATAACTAATAAAAAAATAAATGAATGTCTTAATTGCGTGGAAGAGCCAGAATTGGAATTGACCCCAGGATTCACACTCCAGAATCTGACATTCTATTAGTTGTGCTTAACCACTTTCTTGGGATTCTTATTATATATGCAAAGACTTTAAAACAATTCAAAACAAAGCAAAACTCTCCATATAGTAGTGCCATCTTGTGCTAACAAGAGCAATCAATGGATGCCAGAAGGCTTGTGCATAAAATCCCTATATGACTGTTGCTATGTGTAAGAAGTCTTTTATCCTCTACATATCATCATATAATTTGTTCAAATATATATTAAAAAAAAAAACGATTTCTTTGAAAACAAATAGTTTATGAAAAAATCATGTAATGAAAACATCATACTATCAATGCATGCATGAAAATCCAAATGCTTGATGTCTCTTATTCATCTGACAACCAAAGACTGTTTGTGAAACATATGCATAATCAGAGAGGATGGTATGAATTTCTGCACTCATGGATGTTAAGATATTGTGGAATTGAGATGAGGTAGGCTGATAAAGATGAAAAAAATTGAAAACAAATATATTGTTTATTTTTCAACAAATATACATTTACGTATTCCAACCTCACTCCAATCTAAATGCCAAAATTGAATGAAAGTAATGGAAACTAGGTGGCAGCAGAATCAGATTTAGTTTTCTGGTTAAGATGATGGTGATTAATATTTTATATGCATATGAATTTAAAATAAGTTGGGCATTCTCATGTGATTCCAAGCCTTTGTGTAATTGAAAACCTTATGTAATATATGATTCAATTTAAATTAACATCACCAAAAATAACTGATAAAAAATAGACTAACATAGTTATTAATACAGTAATACATCAAAAGAAGAGAGAGAGAGAGAGAACAACTACTTGACTGACTGAATATGTAAAATTAAGAAATGGTTGTCAAATGATTCATGAGCACATGAAATTTACGTACTCAATTTTACAAATTTATATTTAGTTCATGGATATGGTGGATTTATCATTGATCCAAAATAAAAATCTGAGAATTAAAAAATATTGGGAATTTCTCATTTTCCAAGAGAAATTTGTGTTTTCTGAGTACTAATAAGTAAGCATTTGAGATATGGTTTAGCACCATATCTTTATTTTTGTCTCAATCAATATGGATCTGTGTGAGAGAAGCATATTATGTTGAATGGTTAAAATTTGATGTGGAGGACCATGTGCGGTGACTATTATTGATGACTTGACAGAAGCAATCACAACTACAATTGAATAAATTGATATGGGTATTAATAGAATATATGCAATGTAATTTGTAGAATATGTTTGGAGTTAGAATGCTTATATTAATTAACAAACAATAGGACATGATCAGTCAGTGCTGCATTAAAGATTAAATCATATAATATTTCCTATAGAAACTTGTAATTATACATATGTGATTTTTTCGCATGCGTTAGTGAAGCTGTAATTATACTATAATGTTTAATATGCTTGCATACTCATAGCTTTACGAAGGAAGACTGTTGTAATTTATTGTACACATATGCAAGTCTTCATTTGCAAAGCTATGAGTATGAGATTAGAATACTAAATCTCGAAAGCGCTAAGCAGGTATATTAAACATTATAGTATAATTACAGCTTCACTAACGCATGCGAAAAAATCGCATATGTATAATTACAATTTTTATTGGTGAAGAGAAAAACAATTTATTATAGAAACTTGACATATTTCGCCCTTTACTAATGTCATCAGAGTACTGCCATTATAATCCTCTTTAACCAAAGAACATCCACATACATACATTCACATCAAATTGTTTTGCGTAATAAATCTGGTCATTAAATTGCAGTTATTTAATCCAAATGATTGTAGCAATTACTATTTTTATAATTATCAGAATTATTGTAAAAGATTACTAAATCTTTACTAGTAGTAACCAACAATTACTGTTTTAAATTTTTTGTCAAAATAATTAAATAGTAATTACATTTACATAATACAGTTTTGAATTTATTTATTTTTCTGCAATATTGATAGAGTTTTTTTTTTTGTTGTTGTTGTTGTTATTATTGTTATTTATTTACTGATGGTATTTTTGTTTTATTTTTATACAAAAAATAATTACAGTATTGAAATATTAGGAACAGTTTCTATAATTTGTATGATCATTTGATCGAACTCTATAAAAATCTTTGGAAATTTATAAATAAAGCTATTTCTTACTAATAAGTATAACAGTATATTACTGTGAAATTATAATTATTTTATAAATAGAAAATTAGTTTTATATCTAAGCCTAGACATATTCAAATCTTTATATTTGATTTGAAAAGCCATTTTATCTTGATGATATATATATAAATTGACATTCTTAAATAGTCAATGCAAGCTCCTGTAATATTTATACTTCTGCACAGTAGTTGATATATATAATCATTAAAACCAGTCAATACTTAGACAATCTCAATATCAATAACAATCAACAATTTCAAACTGTTGTCAAGGCAACCTTTTAGCAATAAAGGGGGAACCTTTGACAACAGTTTGAAATTGTTGATTGTTATTGATATTGGGATTGTCTAAGTGTTGAATGGTTCTAATGATTACTTATAAACCTATATATATATATGATAAATAATGGGTCCATTGTAAATAATCTTTCTCTGGAATATCCAAAGAGACATAATGATGTGTAAGATATTACTAGGCTAGTCAACTATCACTGACTTTCAATTAAATAGATAGATTGATTGACTAGGTGCAAGATACCTGAAAAAAAAAATCTTAAAGGTTCTTTGAAATTTTTATCTAAATGAAAAAATTTCACTTGGATTCAAACTTCAAATTATAGACATGGCAAATGGACCTATTAACTCATATATTATGAAATTTGACAAATTTCAATTTTTAGAATAAAATAGACACTTTTGAAATATCACAATGCAGATGTGAATTAAGTATTAATGAGAAAAGTTTGAAGTGACATAATAGTTATATATATATATATTTTTAAAAAATCAAAATTATATTTAAAGAATTAATATTTTTTTTTAAACAAATATTAAACACATACATTATACATAATAACAAATCGTTCATCTGGCTATATAAGCGGCACAAAATAAAAGAAAATTTTTTTTTTATTGAATTACATTTTGATATATAATGATATTTTTAAAATTATAATATTGTAATTAAGGATAAAACATATCAGTTTTAATTATGTTTTTACTTTTAAATCTAAATTATTTTTAAAAAAATTTTGTAATGTGAATTGCAATCTAACTTTGAAGTGATGTGATGTATTATGGCTTCTCCTTGAACGAAGTCAAGAATATCTCAGCAATTATGCCCAGATAAACCTGTTAGCCACTTTATTTTACATTCCCCACTCTAAATTTACCCATAATCTGCTCTATCCCATTTCCACAACATAATCTTTGTCAACTCTATAACCTTTATATCTAAATCCCCCTTATCTTTTCCCAAACTCAGCATAAAAACCAATAATTCACTTTCTGTATAATCACTCTTTTCATATTTATTTTTCCACAACTTCATTATATGTACCCTTTCTGTGTTAGCTATTTTAGTGCAGCGCCCTCTAGGATAAAGCAATCAAGGATATTTGATTACTTTCTCTCCTTCTTTATTAATTGCTGTTAATATTATTTTATATTACTGCTACCTATTATAAATATTTACAATAAAATATTTAGAATAAAATAAATTGCAAAGAGCAAGACTAAATAAAAGCCATTAAAACTAAGAAAAAAATATGAACCTCCTTGTAAGACTGTTAAAGGATGTGAATGGTATAGATTTCAATATAAGAAAAGAAGTCTGGTCTATAGATGTGTAACAGTATAGATTTTAATATAAGAGGATAGATAGAAAAGATTATATATAAATACAGCACATTAGGTATCATTAGTGATCCTACAAGAATAAAAAGTGCAAAATTTATTAATAATTATATGTTAGGTTATTTCTATCATTTAATATTAAATGTTTAGAAAAATTCAAACTTTATTTAAACTTTTTAAATACACGCATTAATAATAGCATTCAGGTTGGTACATAGCATAATGTTTCAAGTGGTATTCTGATCTTTTTCAGGTGTTGCTGGCCTGATCAGTGCCAATACTAGCATGGGAATTGACCCTGGACCCTTTAGATTCATGAATATTGAATTTAGATTGACACTCTAACTAATAGGCTATCCTCCAAAGATGGTTACAATCACACCTTAAATTCAATATTCACAAATCTGAAGATAGATGTTCAATTCCCACGCTTGTACTGTCACCGGTCATGTCAGCAGTACCTGAAAAAGAAAGGAAAATAGTATCACCCAAAATGTGTCCAATAACTAACAGTCAAATGTATTGAAGAGATTAAATAAAGTTTGATTTTTTCTCAAGATATTTAATATTAGATGATGGAAATAGTTCAAATCTTCAGACAAATAGCAAAATTTATGATTTTCTTCTAAGAAAAGCAAAGTAATGGTGGAATGAAAACTGATAATATTCTTCTGAATAGAACATTATATAATTTAAAAATATCATTGCATTCAAAGTTAAATAAATAAAATATTTACTTAAAAAAAAAAAGAAAAGCCGCTTAACATTTCTTATAAAAAATGTTTGTAGTAAAAAAAATCCATATATACATTGTATAGACAAATATAAACACATGTAAAATCAAAATGTTTTTGTAATAAATTAATATTTAGATATAATTCATAGTGGATAATTGAAAATAAATTTAATCATTTTTTTTTTTCCTAAATCATATCAATTTTTTTTACGCTATAGGAAATACTTAGGAAAAAAATATCATTCAAGATATTTGGCTTATATAAAAAAAATTATAAATAATTTAAATTTACTTGAATATGTCTAAGCTTGTGATATTGTCACAAACATGATTCAAAAAATGAGCTTGCAAATTGCATACAAAACTTCAGATTAATCAAAAAGTTCATAATTTTTTTCAAAATATAAAAAACTTTTTTAAACTTCAATGAAAAAAATCATGTACACGCACACAAACTGTTTCGTAATTTTTCGAGCGTTGTCCAGATGCTATTTTGGTCGGCGGTGAACTTTGAATTCATGATTTCTACAGAACTTGTCGGTAAAAGGAATACAGTTAAATAAGTAACAATGTTCACAGTCATAAAATGGATGGACATAGAAAATAATAATAAGAGTTGTAAACAATCCTACAACTAAAGTTAAACAGACAGCAATGGTCAGAATTTTACGACGTCTGTCAAATGTTCCAAAAGAAACAAAAGGAAGGAGGGCAAATGATAACAACAGTCCAAAAATAAATCCAAATAAGTGAGCATAATTATCAATCCAAGGTAAAAAACCAATGATGAACAAAAAAATTACAATTCCTGATAATCTCAAAATGGCCAGAAATGGACGCTTTAATATCTTCCAGCTGTGAAAAACTTCAACAAATAAGCAAGCGAGAAGCCCAAACTGAGACCCTGCTGGACCAACCTATTAAAAAGAAAAGAATTTAAAATTGTATTAATATATATATACACACACAATAAAAATTCATATAACATTACAATACTAGCCAAAAAAAACTAAATTTTACTCAAATTAGTAAATTGATTTATAAGAAGTTTTTTATTGGGTGGTATGAAAGTGGCTTGGAAGAAAAGCCTGAATTTAAATTCATTACTAAATGGTTCAAGATGGTTAATTGATTGCAAATCTATTCCTACAGTAGTTCATAAGATTGCATTGAATTGTCATAAAATTTATATAGGCCAGAGTAAATTAAGTCTTAATGAAAGAGTTAAAGTTTATAAGAATAGAGTTGAAAATAAATATAATAACTCATCTTTGTATATTCATGAATTTAACACAGGTTATAAAATATTTGACAACACAGAAGTTATCTTTTATGAAAAAAGTGAATTGAAAAGAGGAGTAAAAGAAACTTTGATGATAAAATATTTTGAAACAGGCTATTAATCTCATGAAAACATCCTTTGATATTAAAGAATGTTGGGTTTTAAACTGAATGATAAGAATATATTTTGTTTTGTATATATATATGGTATGCTTAGTTGAATTTTACTTTAAAAGATCTATTGTTTATAGATGAAACAATGGTTGTGGAAGAATTTTAGTAAACGTTTTTTGGCTAGTATTGTGATGTTATATGAATTTCTATATTATTTATAATTACTAATGTAGTGTTAGGCAATGTTTAATTAATATATATATTGCTAAAAAACTATCAATTACTACTAATTGACAATGCTCAAGGCTAAACACATTTTCTCATTAATCTATAATAACTCATAGATTAATGAGAAAACTTGTTTGGCTGCAGGAATTATCAATTAGTAGTAATTGATAGTTTCTTAGCAACATCAAAAGCTAAAAGTTATCTCTGTTTACATGGGTATAATCTCATTTTCTATTCTTTATTATAATAACAATTCATGAAAATATTTAATTCAACAGTATACATATGTATGTGTTAAAAAGGATTTTCTTGGGCAAAAGATATGAATACAGTTTTTTAAATTTATCGATATATAAATATTTATACTTAATCTTATAGTATTAACATGTTGAATAAATTTTATCAGCCATCATGATTTTTAGGAGTGGTTCAATAGCTGTTAGAAAAATTATTTATTTCTCTCTCTATATATATTTATTTCTCTCGCTACATATATAT
Source organism: Epiperipatus broadwayi (assembly GCA_028023455.1). Taxonomy (NCBI): domain Eukaryota; kingdom Metazoa; phylum Onychophora; class Udeonychophora; order Euonychophora; family Peripatidae; genus Epiperipatus; species Epiperipatus broadwayi. Next base: position 82,237 of record JAQFVV010006367.1, read on the forward strand.
AGAGATAGAAATAAATGATTTTTCAGTAGTTGTAACTTATGCCACATGTGGCCGCTGGGCAACGCTGCAGTATCATCAACAACTGCTACATGTGGAAATAGGATGGAGCAGAATATGGGAAAATTTAGACAGGAAAATAAAGTGGCTAACAGGTTTCTCTGGGCATAATTGTTGAGATTCTTGACTCCGTTTAAGAAGCTACATCACATCATATCATCATCACCATGAAACATGCAATTGATAAATTTATATCCAAAAATAGCTGAAATCATCGATGGAACAAAAAATTAAAGAAAAAAAATCCCTGAAACATCGATGAAACAAAAAATAAAAAAATCACTGAAATCATCAATGGAATAAAAAATAAAATTAAAAAAATGCTGAAATCGATGGAAAAAAAAATAAAAACAAAAATCGCTGAAATCATTGATGGAAATAAAAAAAATTCCCTGAAAAATAAATCTGACAAATCCTTCGAAAATACAAATTAAAAAAAAAACAACCTATAAAATGGAACATAGACATAATGCTGAAAACATTTCATATAAAACTTATTTTCAAAAGTATTACATCATCTATATTAATTATATATCAAAATGGCAAGTCCTATCATTAATCTGACAACACTTTCTAAGTACTTTTCTTCATTGATTTGCATTTCAAAACCTCACGACGAACATTTTTTAAAAATCTTTGGTCAACTTTTCCTGAATTCCAATATTCCAAATTTTATAGTATATTTTTCTATTTTTAAGTGAGTGCCCATATGTAGCCCTTATTTAGTTTCAAAACGTTTTCAATAAATCTTTTCAATTATTCTCTTCTACAAGTCATTACTATTCATTCTCTATTCTCCCAAATTGTTTCTCTAAACTTCATATCAAAAGTCTGCCAGTCTTCTCATTTTTTCCAAGCAGTCAATATTGTTCCATTTCTTGTAATTTTAATGGCCATAAAAGAACCTTTATTAAAAACTTGAAATCCATTAAAACTCACTTTAACATTTGTGTTACTATTTCTTTCATCATATAAACAACTTCCTAAAATCTCCTACCTGAAGCTCTTCATTTTTTACCATTTTTATAGTCATTGTTTTAGATGTAGATGTACTTTTTTTTTTTATTCCAATCTTTTCACAAACTTCACCCATTTTGTTTAATATTTTATTGTTTTACTTGAAAGCAAAGTTCATCAGTAAACTACCATGTATGGTTTAGTGTAGTAGTAGAGTGATGGAATCTGGAACTAAAGGTTTATGGACTATGGTCCAATTCTTATTTAGGGTGCTCAAATTCCGTATGAACTTCTGATTTAACAACCTGTTACATCAAATTCTCATATCACCATTGTTACCTCCTAAATCTCATCAAAACAAATCTTTACCAATACTTCTTAAGATTCGTATATTTTCTAATAGTCATCTCACCATCTAATTTACACTTATATCCAGCGTTAAACTCCAATTCACTTTATCAAATGTTTTTAAAATATCATTAACATTATTTCTTCTTTCTAAACTCTTCTCAATTACATCCACTCATCAATCTAATTGAATCTCATATGCATCTATCTTTTCTAAACATATTGAACCTACTATAAATGTCTTTTGAATATTTTTACATGTGAGATTAAACTTATTATTCTAAAATACTTACATTTCATTTCATCAGGCTGTTGTTCTAAAATCATAAGTGTTGATAAGATCTGTTGACTATTCTTGCGGATTATAAACTACATTACCCATATTAGTTAATCACGTCAATCCTTTTCTTTCTATAGATTTATGTAATTCAACTGCAAAAGTAAATTATGAACTCTGTATCCACAAAAGTATAATATCTCGCTACTCTCCTACCAAGAGTGAAGCATATTAAAATCATATTTCTTTTGTTTGCTTTTTTTTAATACTTAGTTCATAGAGAATAATCTATCAAACTAATTTCATCTGGATCTTTAGTCTCTAGATATTATTAGTCAAATGGAAAATTCAATTGGAATTCCATAAATTCTACTAAACTTTATTGGTTTTCAACTTACAGCTTGACCTCATATTCTATTATTGTAAAGTCTATTTTATTCTTATTTATCACCTTTTCTTTCAATTAATGTGGTTGAGACTTATTACCTCATGTCTGATTTTTGTGTTAAAAATTATGCATTTATTTTTAATACTGAAAATTTTACTAGTTTTCTGACCCATTAATCTGAATACCTTTTGGTTTTTTCCCTATTATTCCACACTTATCAGTCATCTTTATAATTTAAAAATTCTGTATCTGTTTTCTATTGGTGGAATTTTTAATCTTGTTACGTATCAGTTTTTGCAACATTCATTACCCAGTTGATGACTGGTGTGATTCAGCCAAAACATCATGTGTTAGTACTATGAATCATATATTAATGAATAGGATATGCTGTTTGTATGTACAGTTGGTGAACATTTTTGTTTTAACATATATTTGTGTCTATTTTTTCCCCAAAACATTTTAAGTAGTTAAGCAATAAAGACAAACATGAGATTATACCTCATCATGTTATATCTCTATAACACTTTTATTGTTAAAAAGAGATTGTCTTGATAACACTTTAAGGTTGTTGATTATTAACTGTATTGGGATTATCTGTATTGACTGGTTTCTAATGGTTATATATATATATATGTGTGTGTGTGTGTGTGTGCGCGTGTGTAATTTTAAAACCCAAAATATTAATAACAAAGCTGGATAATCAAATCCCACACAAGCATGTAAACCAATAAATGGCTGGTCACTCATATCAATGCATGAGAAAAACATTTCGTCACTATAAAGTACTTCACCATAACCATCTGTGATAGGATCCCTACTATCAGGATGAAATTCTGTATACAGTATGGACAAAATTATTGTTAGTTTTTTCTATGCATTGATATAAGTGATTAGTAGATTATTCGTTTACATGTTTGTTTGTGGTTTGATTAACCAACTGATATATATGTGTAATAGTTTTAAATTATAATAATAGTAAAAAGTCAATATATAGAACTTTTACAAATGAGAAATATGTCACATGATTTTCCAGGAAATGTGTACTGTATATCAGTATTAGCAGATTATCTATTTAGTATTAAATCTTTAAATTGATTTATAAGAATTGCCTCTATTTTTCATTCATTTAAGTTCAGTTGTATAAGTTATATATTATTACCCTTTATTTTTTACCATTATTACAATTTAAAACTATTACATATAATGTATTTTCAATGGATAACTTATTACTTTATATATAGGTATGTGTGTATAAAAGAGACCTTTGATGTGAAGTGGGCTATATAAAAGCTATTTTATTTTTATCTTAAATATAAAAGTTTTTAAATATCCCACTATCCAAAAACCCTTCTTAAAGAAGCAGTTAAAGAGAAATCGTGACTCCCCAGGCTTTCCAATTGCTGGTGAAGAGGTTTGATTGAGTTTTCTCTAGAGCTTATAATGGCTAGATTTTCATTGGCTACTTGATAAGAAAAATTATTTGGCCAGGATTTGGCAAATGAATATACTACTTCAATATCACTTTCACCGGGGGGGGGGGGGGGCATTTTTTTTCCATCTGTATTTTATTCATGTTTCGAGAATGTATTGGTGAAGTGGAGTTTATTAACTACAGTACATCTGTAAAAGATGTTACACATGGAAATAAAGAAATGAAGTTTAATTACTTCATGTGAGTGTATTTAATTTTTTTTTTAAAAAAACTAAGCTTATATAGTCTAGAATTAATCTGTAGATTAATAAATGATTAGTGAAAACCATTAATATGTTTATCTGGTTGTTGTGGATAGAGTAAACTTGATACTTGTAACTCAAATTATAACAATTTACTATTGATAAATACTGAACAAATGATAAAGATATATTAAAGAGATTGTAACCTGGGCCAAATGATGAGTGCTGGTTCAGCATGAAATATATCTTGGGATAATTTGTATTTTCATGTGTCTTTATTTACATATTCCAAGAATGTGTGGAGAATATATCTATAAAAAGTAATATTCAGACTTACTAACTACAATGTTAATTAAAATTCTTTTATAATGCAAGTTATTAAAAGTATGAGTTGGACATTTGTATGAGCAATGTATTAATATGTTATTATCAAGGTTTGAGGAAACTAATATAAAAGTTCTCTATTATAGTGTATAGATATAGCACAAGTATAAGTCTATAAAAGAAAAACCAAAGCAACTAACATAATATGACTGCATTATGCTTGGTTTTTTTTGCCTATGTCAAATGCGTTGACCGGGAAGCGAACCAGGGCCAGCTGCTTGGAAGGCAGCTATGCTAACCATTAGGCCACCAATACTCGACTATTTTTGTTGTTTTTTTACATAGATTATCATTATTTAGTAAATGTTGAAAACCAATAAAGTGTAGTAGAATTTATGGAATTCCAACTGAATTTCCCATTTGACTAATAATAGCAAAATATCTATTTATTATTATTGAATAGTTAATTGGATTAGTTATATATTATGTATTGAAAAGAAAATTTCTAAGTCTGAAAGAATTTTAGTATTCATCTAGACCAGACCCAAACTAGCATGATAAATGCATGTTAGCCACCACACCATGAAATATTTAAACCAACTCTACAAAAAGCAAAATGATTAAATTTTCTGTGTCAAAACTGAAAACATAAATTTTAAAAGTTGGGCAAGACTTAAATCATTATTTTTCCAATTGATTCCCAATTTGAAATCAGGGTAGCTGCCATTGCATGGATTTCAAAACTTCCACAAAAAGATTGTCCTAATATAATTATCATAAATAAACTTACATCAGAAAATAACTTATCTGAAAGTGAATTAAAAAACTACCAAAATTTTGATCAAATTATTGCTTAAAAAATATTAACACATGATCGCAATATCTTATTCTTATTCAACTTGTTTAGAAGCAAAGATTTTTATTTATAGTGTGATTAATATCATTTCTGCTGTTATCATAAGAGACATTTGACAGTATTATCAGTCATTTTTAAAAGTTGACCATGTTATGCTATCTCAGCACATTACCCACTTCACTAAATGATTGATAAGTAATCACTTAAACTAATCTCAAACCAGATATAGAATGACAATCTATCTATAAAAGTTTATAACCTGCTTTTCTGCACTAACTGTAATTATTTAGTAAATGTTGAAACATTTAACAGCAGAACAGGTTTTTTTTTATAATAAAGAAATTTATTTTAAAGCTAAGTCTTAAGCAATGTTATATTGCTAATGCTATTAATATATGGTATGGCTGAAGATTTCTCAGCCTCGTATAGCTATTTAAGTTAGATAGCTGGATTTGAAAACATATAGGTGTCTGAAAATTTCAGATTTTCTACTTAATAGTTGAGCTTCAGATAAGTGCTGACTTTGAGTTGATATTTTGGATTTAGTGTCTGAAATATCCTAATACCTCACTGAGGATAGCCAATATCTTGAAACCGGTTTGGGGGTAGGGATAGTTTCTAGGTAGAGATTTTAAATGCTTTTTCTTGTGGCATTTATTGATAAAGCTTATTAGAGCTATTAGCACTCTAGTTTATAATTACAAGCCTATCAAATTAAGTCATGTGATGTATGATTTTATGTATGATTGTCTTCTTGTAGTGCTTTCAATTGGAATAAGCATTAAATCTTGTTAATATTTATAATTTCATATAACAGTGTTGGAAAAAAATCATAATGGTACTCAAAGACATTTCCAGCTGGTCCATGTGTATAGATTTTCTTCTAGCATTTGATTGGGTGTAAAGTTTAAACAATATCTATTTTTTTAAAAAAATTGCTTTCCCAACATATTTTCTAATAATAGTATAGAACTCTATCAGAATAAAAATTATAAGAATATTTTTTTAAAGAAATACTTTTATTCACGTAAATGTGCTGAAAATAATAATTAAAAAAAAAAAAGCACTAAAAAGTAAAATATTTTTTCTTGGTATTATGTGACCAAAAATAAAAGCACGAAGTGTTCTTACTTAGGGGTAGTTTTAGTTACACTTTCTATCAATTTTGAAACTTACTCCATCCTTTGCTTCACACTTTTATTTTTGGTTTCATAATACCAAAAATATTGTCAACACTGAAGAAAATTTATTTTAGAGATTTTTTTTTACTTTTAACAGTATTTAGTGAATTATTGTGACAACCAGAGCAGAAAAATTCAAAAAATATTATTAACACTAATATTATTTTGCCAAGTGCTTTCGATACCATGTACTAGACTCATGGTGACATATTAGAACGGAAAGGTTAACATTCCAGTGCATTCTCAGTGGAACACTTGTTAACCATTTATTTGACAGAGTTATTGTGTTATTTATTCGGTATTTAGTGAATAAAAATGTTTCTTTAAAATGTTTATTTTCTACTTTTTAGTTTATATTAGTTCCAGAAATTAGAATAAAAAAAGTTTAGATACAATTTAAAATTGAATCTCAAATAAAATTGAAAATGTAAATTTTCCGTAATTTTGCTAAAATTTATTTGTAAATTCTAAAAAAAATGTATTATCATTGGAATACATATATATGCAAAATTTCAACTAGATTGGAAAATGAATAAAAATTGAGTTACACAAGTTTTTAATCCGACAGATAATCAAAGAAAAAAACAGAATAAGTTAAATAAAAGTGTATAAAATAAGTAATCTTACCTCTGCTCGATAAGGCAAAAAAATAGCACTGGCTAAATTCCCTCCAATGCCACTTACAATGTAAATAATGGCAATTCGCAGCCATCCTGCCAATTTTTCAACATCTCTCATGATAAAATACTGAATCAAAACTGTCACAGCGCAATGGACAATACTGCAAAGGGAAGATAGATATATTCTTATTTTTCTCCTTTTACTTCCTTTGCATTTCTTCATATATATTGCTTACAATATATTTTTGATATACATATGTATGTATATATATTTTTATATGTAAATGAAATAATGGTTACATGTTTATATTATTCAATATTGTAGCTCTGTTGAAGACTGCAGGGCAGCCAAAACTGTCAGAAAAATAAAGGAATCAGTAAAAAAAAAAAAGTGCATTAAAATGTATATGAGGGAAGTTATTGTAAGCAATATATATGAAGATATATATATTTTAATGATTTTAACAATTCTGTAAATAATTTAACAGCTTATCAAATATGTAACACTAAGAATATAAATTAATTCAACAAACAAATTCAAATATATTATTAAGATAATTCACAATTTAAATCATTAAATAAATGATTCTTTAGGAATCTAGTTTGTGAATTATTTTAATAACATGTTTGGATTTGTTCATTCCAGAAATTGGTATGTACATATTTAGCAGATTCATTGATCTATAGCAGTGTTTCTGTTATAGTCTTCCTTTCCCTCAGAAATGGACTATTCCAGAATCTGATCAGATAAAGATGGAATCTGGAATAGTTCACTTCTGAGGGAAGGGATTTGATAGTCCATAAATAATTCATTGAAAATAAACTAAGAAACAAAACACTACAAGAAAAAAATGTTTCTATTCCTTACTATCAGTCATCTCACAGTAAAAAAACTACTCCATTAACAATTTTGTGCATGCACCCTTCATGCACGGAGCAGACTTTGGTGTGTACAAAAATAATCTAACAGTTGTCAATCACATGTATTATGCAATTTGCCAAAGCCAGCCAATCGGAATGGCACTGGCATACAGTGGTAGGAATTACTATATAATAGGTGTATACTATAAATTGGAAGTGTGTTAATTATTTCATATTTACTGTTTTGATAAATTTTAGCCATTTAAAAATGCATAATAAGAAAACATCGAAAGCTATTGCAGTCTTTTCTCAAAAACCAAATATAAGTAGTTTGAATGGTAATGAAAATATTTAATCACAATAAGAATATATACTGTCTGTGGTCTGTTATTTTAATCCTTATTACTTATAATTTGATTTCATTTCTTGGCCTGAATCAGAAGAAAATTTACCCAGACCTCAATGCATTATTTGTAGAGAAATTTTATCCAATGAATGTATGAGGTCAGCAAAATTAATGTGTCATTTATAGACCAAACATTCAAATTTACAAAATAAACCACTAGATTTTTTTTTGAACATAAAAGTGCTGAATTGAAAAAACAAAAACATCTTTTAAAAAATTTGTTTTAGTAGATAAGCCATCTTGTAAAATTACCATATTAAGTTGCTTTAAGGATTTCTATATGTAAAATTCAGTACTCTATTGTCAAAAATTTAATTAAACCATGTTTAATAGACATTTGTTCTGAAATTTAAATATGATAACTAATCTTTCTTATTGCATTGCCAAAGGTATATCATATAATATTAAATCATCCATGCACTTTACTACTATTACACAATGCTTTATTTACCACCCTCTTTTACAGTTTCGATTGCCCCAGCAATCTTCTTCAGAATTTTATATCTCCTAACTTCAGCTGTATATAATACTAAATCATCCATGCATTTTACTACTGTTACACAATGCTTTATTTATCACCCAATCGAAGTTAGGAGATATAAAATTCCGAAGAAGATTGCTGGAGCAATCAAAACTGTAAAAGAGGGTGGTAAATAAAACATTGTGTAACAGTAGTAAGGTACATGGATGATTTAGACAAAATAAAAACTTTGCCACTTTCTAACAATACTATTCAACATAGATTTAGTGAATTAGTGACTGATGTTGAAGATCAATTAATTCAAAAAGTAAATTATTTCCAATTCAACTAGATGAATCTGTAGATATTACCAACAAAACCATACTTTTATATTATATTTGTTATGTTGATTATGAAATCAATAATGTAAAATAAATTTTTTTGTTGTGTTGAACCTTAATCCCACAATTAGTTCATATATATTTAAAGCAATTGGTAACTACATCAAAAATAATTTAATTGCAAAATTGTGTTGGCTTATGTACTACTGATGGAGCAGTAAGTATGACAGGAAAATCTTGCAAAAAAATTAAAGTAGCTGAAGACAAAATGATTTTTACTCATTGTGTTATACACCATGAGCATTTAGCTGCTAAAAAATTTTCTCCTGACTTGAACAATGTTCTTACTCAAATCAATAAATTATATTTAATACAACTTACTAAATTCAAGACTATTTTCAAGTTTATGCAATAAAATAGGATCTGGACATGAAAATGTACTACTTCTTGTAGAAGTACGATAGTTGTCAAGAAGGAAAATATTAACAAGACTTTATGAATTACGAAAAGAAGTTGAAACATTTCTAAAAAATAAAAAAATTCAGGATTGAGAAATATTTTTCATGGCAACAATTGGATTATTAAACTGGCTTACTTGTCAGACATATTTTCATTAATAAATGAATTAAATTAAAACTTGGAAGGAAATAATACTATTTTTGATTTATGGAATAAAATTGAGGGAATCAAGAAAAAGTTAAAACTATGATGTAAACATGGAGAAGGAAAACACGACATATTTCATTCATTTTCTGAATTGATAAATGATATAAATATCGGTGAATTGAAAAATACTGTTTATAGACATTTAACAGGACTTTGTTTTGAATTTGATTAAATGGAAAGGCAATATCTGGATTTTAACTCTGATTATTGACCAAGAAATTAACAACTGATTTGGAACCGAAAAAATTGACTTAAGTTGAGATGGTATATTAAAGTTATTATTTAAATTGATGGTATATTAAAGTTATTATTTAAATTGATAAGAAAATAACTCAATTTTGGCTTAAAATTAAAACTGAATATCAAAACAGGCAAATCTATTTATATGTATTGTCACTCAGTGCAAACCAGAATAATCAATGGATGCCAAAAGGCTTGCACTGAGTGGCAATACGTATAGAGAGTTTTGCCTGTTTTAATAACAGTTAAGAGCAAGCGTAAGAAATAGTGATCATGTGATGTTTATTGGCTTAAAACTGAATATCCAGAATAATACTAAAAAAGCCTCAAGAGTGATATTGCCATTGTCAACTACATATTTATGTGAATCAACACTTTTGGCAATGACAGTCATAAAATAAAAGGAAAGAAGTTGTTTATTAATAAATCCAGCTTTGTACTTAGCAGCCACAAATATGTCTCCACGACTTGTTAAGATAATTACTGAAAAGAGTAATCAACAGTCACATAATTATAATTACGTTTTGCTCAGTTATTTAAATATTATTTTTTGTTTATCTTAGGATTTTGTTTATTATTAATTTAATATTTTGTTAATTAATTTACTGTTGTATGATTCTGTTGATTATTCTGTTTTTTTTTTATCATTCTTTAATAAAATATATAAAATTTGTTAAACATTACAATAATTATATTTTACTATAAAAACACCTGTCCTTTCTTCCATTTACTTCATTTGGTCCATAATAAAAAAAATTATTGGTTCGCAGCAAATCAGTTGAGAAACACTGCTCTATACCACTAACAAAATATAGGTTGTTGCTATTTGTCACATATATTCAATTTATTAAAAATAATTCATATTTTATAGCATTATCTCTCTTGCATTCAATGCAAATTTTCAACATTACACATTAAAAAAAAAAGATTTTCAAACACCTATTATTGTTGACAATAAGAGGTATATTGTTTCAAAAGTCTCTTTCATCATCTGGCTAAGGTCTAAACATCTCTTCATACTTCAGTAATAATTTTAAATATTATTTCTTGACATGTTTATTTAAAAGCTGATGGATTTATAACTGTTTTTCAATACTATGTCTACATTCCTTATTATATGAAGCACTGTTTACATGCATAATTTGATAAACAGTAGTATTTTTTTCAGGTGTATGAAAGATATTTTCACATAACTGATTGTTTTATTTAGTTGTAATGAATCTGCAGTTACTTCAATAATTCTCCTTTAACTTTGTCAAAAACATAAATGTTGCTCTGTGCAAGTACATTGGTCCAAGGGACAGATTCAAGAACTACAGATTCTGAGAATTCAGCATGTGACTGTTCAAATGCCATGACTCCTGAGCAACTAGTCTTAGATTTTTTAAAATTTTGATAGTAATTAATATATCAGATAGTGATCTGTTTAGGTATTTATGTGATATCTGTGTATCAAAAATAATGAGTTGAATAGTGATCCAGAAACTTTAAATGTATCATTTCATTATAGTAAATCTAATGGTAATGCTAGTTTTTAGATACTCGTTTTATTGAACTGTAATTTTTTTTTTTTCTGATTGTATTTATATGTCTACTAGTCATCAATGTAAAGGGTGTCCCTCTGAGGATGTTACACTGGTTCTGAGCTTATTAGTCCTCTAATATAGTGATGACCTTATTTGAATTGACAAAAATTTGCAATTCTTTCTTTTCATATTAAGTTAGTAATTGTCAATCAAAATTCAGTATAGAGTTGCATTTATGCTTATTGGGAGAAAATGTTGGTTTAGAAGAACTGATATTCAAAAAAAAATTTTGGCAAATTTTTGTTAGTTTTTTCCTTGATTGATTTGACAGAATGTGAAGATTCTGTATCATCTACTTAGCTGCTCTATTTTGATTAGAAGTGAAATTATTACAATATTCACGAGAAATTTCCAGAAGCAACTTCATGATTCAGTCTCCCAAACTGAGTAGATCTCAAAATCAATCAAAAGAAGCAAGTACTAAGCAGGAACATGAAGCTATTAGCCAGTGATCTGAAGGAACCTCAGAGTTATAAATGAGTAACAATAGATAAATATCTTTAATAGTAATTTCAGTAATATTCAAAAAGGAAGGAGAAGGTTACTGTATAATATTTGGAAAACTGATCCACATTTACCAACCAGTCCCATACATATGAATTCCTAATCATCATCTGTAAAGTTCATTAACTAATATTGGAATCTCACATCTGTTTCAAAAATGTTTTTTTTCCAGATCTCTTGGAAATTGAATTCTTAAGAGGCAATTAAAAATAATTTTTCTAGTCTAGAAACCTTTTAAAAAACAAAGATACATAATAATTGCTACTGTCTAGCAAATTAATAACATAAACTTCCCATAGGTGGCAGAACTGAAGCAGTAGGATTTTAAATCATGTTATGTCACAACTGCCTTGTGTGCTGATGTGACTATTCTGATCCGCAAGTTAAGTTAAAGTTAATATTTTTCTGATGCGAATAATCTTCTGAGATCATTGTTATAAAGACTGTTTGCTTATTATATGAAAGTGGAGAGAAAATTGTGTTCAAGACAGATAGATTTAATTGGGTTTGGAAAGATTGAGAATTGTGAACATTTAGAAAGTGCTTCATTTCCTTATGACATTTTAAATATAAATGTAAAAAAAAAAAAAATTCATTCTGTTGAGTGTGTGTTAATGTAAGAAGATTTTATAACTAAGTTGTACACAAGATTAATTGGTTTTTTTAGTAAGTTTGCTACTAAAGATTTTTTTAAATAAAGAAAGGAAGTAATTTATTTGAGAAAAAAGACAATGTTTTGAGGCCTAAGATTGGAAAACACATGTTTATCAATCACCATTGAAAAGAAAGCAATTTTTTTCTCCTTTTGAGGTTTGAAGTTGCATAAAGTTAAATATAGAGTAGGTGACTTGAAAAATAGGGAATATGGATTGTATTTGTATCCCACAATGCATATATAATGGTTAGAAAGAAATTAGACATGATGTGATAGAGTTTACCATATGTGAAGAGGTCTATCACTTGAAATGCTTAAATAAGATTAGGAAGGATGTAACAGGTGTATGATTATATAAGCAGTGTGTAAATGTGATTAAATAGGCAAAAAAGTGGTTTCTAAGTGTAGATAGTTTTAAAGAGAAAGTCAGGAGAAATGGAGCAAAATGTAACTGAGGAAAATAGGATAGGGTATAGTTTTAAGTGAAGTGATGAGATATGGATGGAAAAATTAGTAATGCAATGGCAATGGTTAGCCAAAGAGTAAGTAAGATAGAGAAAGAGGTAAAGGACATAGAAGTAAAACTAAAATCATTAGAGACAAAGTGTGAGCAGATAAAGGCATTATTGAGTAGGAATGATAAGGAAGAAGTAGATAAGAAAGTCCAGAATGTGGTAGAGAATATTATGGATGAAGTAGGAAATGTAGACTATGAGACAGTATTGATAGGATATTTGCTAATTAGAGAATGTGGAAATATAATTGCAAGGGGAAATAGAAACAAGTATGTAAGAGTAAGATTTCCTGGAGCTAGAATTAGGGATATTACAGATAAGATAAAGAAGCAAGGGAATAAAGATCTGTATGTTATGATAGGGTCTAATAATTTGTCAGAGCCATAGTATTGGATGAGTATATAGAATTAATTAGGAGTTTGAGTAAGATTAAAAGAAGAGTTGGTATAGTTGGATTATGTTAGATAGGACATGTTCTATAAATAAGAGATTGAAAAAATTGTGTGAGAGAAATGATGTTATGTTTGTGGAAATGTGGGATTTTTTATTAGAGAGAGGGAGTTATATAGTAAAGATGGATTGCACTTAGAAAAACAAGGAAGTGAAGTTTTAGGGAGTTTGACTTATAAAGAATATAGCTCAGGAAACATATAAAGGGGGGTGGGGTTTTAAGTGATAATGTTATCAGAAAGACAAAGAATGGATGGAATGTAAGAAATAATCAAAGGGTAGCTGATTTAGATATAAATGTAGATATGGAGAAAGAATGGGTCTGTAAAATTAATGATAAGCAAGTTATTTATAAATGTAATGGAGAAGAAAGAATCAAAAGAATTTATAAAAGAATAGTTAGGGAAGAAGAAATTGTTAAATTGGATATTTGAATATGTAAGATGGTAGGAGACCAGAAAAGTGGCCAGAATTAAACAAAGCAGTTAAAAATGAAGAGCTTGAGGTACTAGCAGTGGTGGAAACACATCTAAGAGATGAAGAACCTATACTGGAAGACTTGGTATGGCAGAATATAAATAAATAAAAAGAAAAAAGGATGATGGTATAGGAATTATGTCAAAAAAAAATACTGTTAAATGTCAAAAATATTTATGGTTTGAGATAAAGTTAGGAAGAGAAGAGTGGATGGTGGTTGTAGTATACATAGCAATGGAATAGAGCAGTGCTATATGTGAATGCTCTTAGTTAAGGATATACAGAGTTTTAAAGAAAAGGGGAAGAGAATAATGGTTATAGGGAATATGAATGGGTATTTTGAAGAAATTGATGATATAGATAACAAGAATGAACAACATTTGAAGAATTTTTGGCAGAGATTGAATATGAGCATTGGAAATTTGTCAAATATTTATGAGGGATTATACACATGGTCTAGAAATATTTTACACAATAGATTATGTATTAGCAGAGAAAGTGGGAGTAAATAAAGTACGGAAAATTAAAGGATTTGATAATGAAGAGAGAGTATGTAATAGTGATCATAATTTTTTTTATAATAGAAATGGTTAGTAATGTGATGAAAATAGTAATAAAAGCAAAAAGGATAGTGAAAAATGTAGATGGAGAATGAATGATAAGAATAAATTTGAAGAATATATAATACAAGTTGAAGAAACCATAAAAGATTTGTTTGTGGATGAATATAAGGACTGGCATGGTGAAGTAGAAAAAATGGCAAATAGGGTTTTAGGTGAGAATATTCAGAAGAATAAGAGTAATAGAAAAGTAAGAGTTAGTAAAAGTATAAAAGAGAGGAAAAAAGCATGCAGAGAATATAAGTATACTATTAAGAACAAAGAAAGTGAAAAAGATGTTAATGTTAAATGGGAAAAGTATTTTTTAAAAAAAGTTGCTAAAATAGATAATTATAGAGATAGAGAACGAAATTGAAAAGTAAATTGCTGGAGGATATTAATAAAAATGGAAAAGATGGGAGTAAAAAATTTGGGAAATACATTATAAGAAGGAATGTAGGGGAGAAAGAAATAGTATTACTAGATGATGAGGGAATAGGGAGTAGCTCTAGTGAAGAATTAGAGACAATCTTATATAAGTATGTAATGGATATAGAAAAGATGTAGGATAGAGTGATGAAAAACACATGGTAATGGAAATGTTAGGTTTACACAAAATGAACTGAATGATTCAGGGAAAAAAACTGAAAAGTGGAAAGGCAGGAAGTTTGGATGGATGGGTAGCAATGATGATATTTAGGACATAGAGGAAAATTGAAACTTATCATGTTTTAATAAGATGGCACAGAAGAGAGATTTTCCAATTAGTTGAAATAATACAATAGTAAAGCTACTATTTAAAGGAAAGGGTAAGGATCATAGAAAGTTAAGCAACTATAGACCGAGAGCAGTAATGTCAGTGTTATATAAAGTTTTCACATATATGGTGGCTGGGAAGGATCGCAAAATGGATGAAAGAAAATAATTTAGTGGGAGAAATGCAAGAAGTTTTTTGATCAGATAGGGGTATAGGAGATAGTTTATTTGTAGTTATACAATTTATAGATATGAGTAGAAATACAGGCAGACAGTTATATATGGCTTTTATAGATATGAGGAAAGCATATGATAGAATACATAGAAATAGATTATGGGTAAGCTTAATAAATTTGGGAATGGATGGAGCTTTAGTGGATATTATTAAGAGATTATATGAAAATAATTACTATACATATCAATTAGAGAAGGATAGAATCAATTAAAAATGGGGTGGGAGTAAGGCACAGATGACCTATGTCCCTATTTTGTTTTTGTTGTATATGAGAGAAATGGGAAGAGAGTAATATAAAGACTAGAAGGAGGAGTAGAGATACCATTAATAGGTGGTAAAAGAAAGAAGATATGAAAGTTATGCTGAGGACATAAAGAGTGGGTAAAGAGATGGGGCTTAAATTTAATGGGGGAAAATCAAAAGTAATGATAATTAATACTGGGGAAAGAGAAGATAAATTATTTTTATTGGGGGATATAAAGTTAAGTGTGGTAATAGTTATAACTATTTGGGAATCATCTTAAGTAATCAGAGAAATTGTTTGGATGAATGGGGGAAAAAAATTGATAAATGAAGCAAAGAAAAAAAAGGGACTGATAAAGAAATTAACAGTGTTTTCATATAATGATGTAGCTAGAATTTTATGGAAGGAAGTGGCAGTAGCAGGGTTAACATATGGTAACAATGCATTATGTATTAGTAAAGGGGTATTAGATTACTTAGAAAATGTACAAAGAGAAGTAGGAAGACATGCATTAGTTGAAGATGTGTAGATGGCAAAAGAGGCACTTCAAGGAGAAATGGGGTGGTCAAGTTTTTATATGAGGGATGCAAAAAGCAAAATGAAAATGTTCAGTAGATTGCAGTTTATGGATAATAAGAGAATAGCTGAAGTAGTATTTAATTGGGTTATGAGTAAAGTGCAGGCAACAAGATGGGTGAGAAAGGTAAAATGGTATGTAGAAGATTTGAATAAAGAATTTGTCAGCATATTTATATAAAAGGTGGGATGATTGTGCTAGGAGAATTGTTGAGTGTTATAGTGGTAAGCTTGAATAGGGTAGAATAGATGTATTAATAAAGAATAGGGAATTGGAGAGATGGAGAACTAGTATGGAGAGTAAAAAGAGTTTAATTATATATAGAAATAAACAATATTGGATGCGAGTTAATTTATGATAATAGCATGGAAAATAGTTTACTGTTTAAGGCTCGAACGGGATCTTTAGCAACAAGGAATATACACAGAAATGGAAAAATGTGGGTGATTTAGTCTGCAAGTTGTGTAAGGAATGTATAAAAAATATTAGTCATCTGTTAATTGAATGTAAATGCCTGAAAGCAGAAAGGGTACAAATAATGAAGTTGTGGAAGAATAAATATAAACAAAGTGATTATATAAAAAGTGGGTTATTGGTTTTTATGCTGGTTTGGGGAAAGATAAGGGAGATTTAGATATAAAGGCTATGGAGTTGACAAAGATTATGTTGTGGAAATGGGATGGAGCATAATAGAGAAGAATATGGGAAAACTTAGATTAGGGAATGGAAAGGGAAGGTAAAGTGGCTAACAGGTTTCTCTGGGCATAGTGGCTGAGATTCCTGACTCTGCATAAGAAGTCACAGTGCATCACATCAATATAAATCATTGTGTAAGGCAGGGATTATGTGATATTTTATTGATTTATTACTAATTAAATAATTTTTGTTCTTTAGATTTTTAAATGAATTTTCTTCCTGATTCATTTTAAAATCCTTATATCGTAGTGGTTGGTATATTATTTATCAGGTATGCTCATGATCTGGGATTCAAATCCAAGTGAAGTATGGACATTTTTTTCAGATTAATGGAGACTTTCTCAATGAAACTAAGATTTTTCCAGATATCAATCTCAACTGAAGAGTAGTAAAAATTTCCAAATAATTTTGATTTAATGAGGATCACTTTGTGTCGCATGATTACGATTTAATATTAACCTTCACAATTGATGAAGGAATCATTTGCCTACAGAAACTAAGTCTATGGTTCCCTATTTTATTTGATTGATCATAAATCTTCACTAACACTCACTATTTTTGTCAATACTGACACATTTTATAAGCCATAGAAAATTCTGTATTTAATTGCAAATTCTGGGTGATAGATCTTTTTATTATCTTTATTCAAGAAATTTATTTTCCAGACTTTTTTGATTGAATGTTAGAAAACGATATCACAAACTACAAACAGATTCTTTCTTGCCAGAAGAAAAGATTAATCAAGAGACATGATTCTTGTTGAGTTACTAGCAGAAAAATTGCAAATCTATTTATCACGTGTCTGTGCTGCCATCTATTGTTTTTTTCTTAAAAATAAATTATTGTATTTTATTAAATCCATGTATATACACATATGAAAGACTTCTTGGTACAATATTAGCACATCTCTCTGCAATGTATACAATCTAGTTTTGATTTGAGTTGAGAGAACTTGAAATTAGGATTTTTTTCTAGGTGGCTGGTTCTTAGCTAGCCAGCCAATAAGCATCTAGCTCTTCCAAACTAGAGGTAAATCAAAAATGGAAGATAATTTAAAACCTCACCACCTGGTAATTTGCAATCCTGATACTTTTTTTTCCCTTTATTATTTCTCTGTGTGGACTATTGAAGAGGTTTTTGCTTGGAAGCAGGCTATTTAAATGTTTTAATTGCCTATAGCCACAAATATTAAAAATAGAACATAAAAAAAAAAAAATTGAAGAGAATAATTTGTAATATAGAAACAGTACTAGTCAAGATTTTGTCAGATGTTTACTCATGTACTTCCAAGAGCAGTCTTTTCATCTTGTGCTAGAGTTATTTACTGTAAGTTTGAATAATTAATAGATACAAAATATGATAGAGCAATAATATCCCCATCCTGACTGGTTTCTGGATTTTGCCTTCAACAAAGAACTATAATTCAAAGCTGAAACTAAAATATATAGACATCCCCATTTTATTTCCTTATAATATTCAAGTTAATTTGCATTAATAATAAATATTAAAGTTAATTATCTGAAATTATTAGTTTCAACTTGCTTGCATAATTATGTAGATTTGGAATATGTCAGGTCAGTTTCTATATATTTTACAGGCCTCTTCTACCCTTTGCTAGAAAAATTAGTACCAATAACAACATATTAATTCCTCTTACTCTTCCAAGAGTGGTTCTTTTCATCCTCCCTACAAAATTGAATATCAGCGAACACTTTTTTTTTTTATGTGTCAAAGCGTCGGCCGGGAAGCGAATACATTTTACTCCTTCATATTATCTAAATTAATAATCTACATTTTAAAAAAATACCAAGTTCTATAAAATATATAGATCTTACATCATATTTGCATAAATATGAAAGCAAGTTCAAAACTTTCTAGCTTTTTTTTCTTTAATTTTCAAGCTACTAATTTGAATATTATAAAAGGGGTTAAAATAGTTCCTAAATGCTTCAGTTTTGAATCTTAGTTTTCAATGATGACAAAAATCTGGGAAACATTAAACAACTGGTTCCTACTGATTATTAAACTTACAGTAAACGGTTCTAGAGTAGCGAGTAGAGAATTGTTTTTGGAGATATAGGAATGATTGAAATTTGTATCATTTAAAATGCAAATCAGCTTTGTAAAGTTTTGAATAGGAAATTTTAAATTTGCAATGCAAAATTATTTTAGAGATTTAGGCGATTTTTTAAAAATATAAAATTATTTCTTCTAGTATATGCCATTATATATATTAACATTATTTGATGTTAGCATTGAAAGAAGGCAAATAGCATCTACCAAATGAAATTGTCATTAATGCAATTAGAGAAATGCATTTAAGAAATAACAGGAGTATTAGAAAGATAACACTTAAAATGTTATTTCTAGCAGAATCAAACATTTAGGAGGATTTAGCAATTACTGTTTTAATCTCCAGTTAATAATTATCTCTTGAAGCATTACTTCCATTTTTAAACTGTTTTTAAAAAAATTTTTGTAGACTCTTGGATCCACAAACTTTTCCCCTGATGTTTAAGCATAATGATAACAGGAGCAGAGTCAGAAAATTATACATTGAAAGAGATTGCATACAAGGTATTATGAAATGATACCTTTGCAGTGTTGTGATTCAAAATACTTTCAGTTTATATATTTTTGGCAAGAAGCTTTTTAAGAAAATTTGTTTGCATTGAAGGGTATATGAAAGAAGTGTTATAAGCAATATATATATATGGATATATTCTTAGGCTGATTGTTTTACCTTTTCTTTCAAAGATTGAAGATGCCACTTTCAAGCAAAATAAGGCAAGGTGGTTCTGTGCAGTTTAGAATAGTGGTAGGTAGCGGACGTTAATAGCTATGCCTCAGATGTCAATTTGTAATTGAATAACAAAATTGTAGATAAAGTAAAAGATAAGCAGTCTCTGCCCTTGTAATATAAAACAGGAGATGGCAGCACCCATCAAGCTACCAATATAAGAATAAATATGAAAAAAGTGATTATACAGAAAGTGAATTATTGGTTTTTATGCTGGCTTTGGAAAAAGATAAAGGGGATTTAGATATAAAGGTTATAGAGTTGACAAAGATTATGTTGTGGAAATGGGATGAAGCAGAATATGGGAAAATTTAGAGTGGGGAATGGAAAATAAAGTGGCTAACAGGTTTATCTGGGCATAATTGCTGTGATATTCTTGACTTCGTTTAAGGAGAAGCCATAATACATCACATCACATGCTAATTGAATGAGAGTTTGAATAATTTTTTTCACCCCTCCCCCCAATTAAACTAAGAATAACTAAACATACACATGCTGACCATTAATGGATGGCCAGCCAGATTAACTATAGGACAACTACCTAAAGAAAAAAAACTCCAAGTCTTTGGAAAGAATGTTCAAAATTGCTGGGGCCAAATTCAAATCCAGTTTATAGGAATGACAGGTGAATGTGCTATCACTGTGCCATGAGATCTTTAACTATATATGCTAGTCAATAGAATGGAACTGTCTGTTAGGATCCATCTGCCTTTTTAGAGATATTGACCTTGCAAGCAAAACCCTATGATTTTTTTATTAATTTAAATAAACTATGTCAGAAGATGGCGTTGATTTTCTTTAAATAAACTTGTTAGTAACTTGGCTAGCAAGAACCATGAAGACCACTTCAAAAAGAATTTGATTTCCATAAATTTGTTGAGGTACTAATGTACATCATAATGGACTGCAGAATTTTATAGAGAGGTGAAAAAGTGGGTAAGCATAATGTACATATGTATATTTATATACTATCAAACATCACATGATTATGCTTATGCAAGCTGTTTTTCACAGAGCCAAAACTTTCCATACAATAGTGCCACTCAGCAAGCCAGAGTAATCAATGGATGCAGGCAGGTTTGTGCATAAAATCCCTATCTAATGCCTATTCATCCAATATACCCAAACTAGTTTCTAGCTTGTGACTTTCATCACTGAGCTTGTGGCTAAAAACTACTTTGGGGATATTGGATAAGTAGGTACTAGATAGGGATTTTATGCACAAACCTTTCTGTATCCATTGATTACTTTGGCTTGCACTGAGTGACGCTGCTGTATGGAGAGTTTTGCCTGTGTATATTTATATACATAATATTTGCACTAAACTGCACATGTGACCCTATATAAAAAATTGCCAAAACAGGCTTTCAATGCAGAACATGTTTATCAAAGCTAGACTGAAATTTATTCCAGTGAATCTTAATATATGCTCATTATAAAAGCCTATATTAGCAATAATTTAAATTTTAACACCAGATTATTTATTAACTGTCCACATCCTATTTTGGAAAATAATTTTACATTTCACTATGATTTAAACATTTTGCCCTATATGAAATGATTTACAAGCATATCTTACCCTGCATGAAGAAATAATGATGTCCACAATCGATAAAACTGATCAGGGACATCAGGATTAAAAAATGAAATCATCCCACATATATGGTTCATGCAAGAAACCTACAAAAGAAATTTTAAGATTATTAAATATAATCATACCAACTAAACAATATGCAGAATGTATTTTTTTTGCATCTAAATATTTTAGCAATATTAAATAAAAGAACTAAGACAACAGTAAATCATCACCATCAGGAACTATGTTCTCAGAGCCCAAAGCTATTTCTTTTTTTTTACCCTATCCAGTTTGTTATCTCTTGCAAAAAGAATGCAGCTATGAATTATTTTTAATGTCATCTAACCATATTTTAAAGGTTTTTATTTTTGTTAGGACTACGTATGTAACAAAAAATGAAGTTTTAGGTTATAATTATCATTCATTTAGTATATGGGAAAATAATTGTAGTTTTGATTTATGATCATCATGGAAATCTTTATATTCCAATAATTCTCAATAATTTTCTGTAGTATATCCTTCCAAATTAATTCTCATCACAACTTATCATCTATATTTCACATACTTATAATATAAAAGTAATATTTAGTAGATCCAGTTTAGTTTGTAATTTGATTCTTTACTTTTCCAACATGTGAAGCCTGAAAATATATTCTTTCTTCAGCTACCTCTTCTTCATTTTCTTTCTCTTTTGGAGTCTAAAGTATTAGTGATTTAATGTTCTTACATATTTCCACCAATTTTGATTTTTTATTTTCTTTCTCCCAAATACCATTGTTTTTGTTTGTCCATGTTTATGTATAAAGAATATTTATTTCCTCTATCATTAACATCCATGATATAAATTTCAAGATTTCTTCAACTTTTGTGAATTCTAAATCTTCTACACATTATAAGAAATTGATTTTCAACCATATGAACTAATGTTCTTTTCATCTTTTATTGGTTCTTATTAATTGCCATTTCTAAATAGAAAATGAGGATATAAATCAGTTCTCCTTGTTTCATCTTCCAATGTCAAATCAGCTTTGATATACTTCCACAGTTGTTTTTGAATTCTTTCTTTAAAATATAATTTAGTTTATTATCTATTCCATGGGATTCATATACTATCCATATCATCTTTTTGGTCAGAGTTATCAAAGGACTTTAGAAAATCTACCAAATCTCTATATAAGATCTTTTTTTATTCTTGCCTTTTCTGTAGAACAACTGGATTATATCTGTTGCATGATATTTTTGATATGACTAAATTTAATTTATTCATTTGCAAAAAAAAATTGTCTACATATGCATTTAATATGACCATTTTAGACATATTACATTTTATCTGGTTGCTTATTAATACAAAGTTTCTGTAATTTTTAACATTTTATCTGACTTTCTTTTTGTAGATGGACTACCAATGATTTACTTCATCTTTAGACAATGTTCCCTATTCCATGGCCTGCAAATTTCATGAAATGTAAGCAGTTTCCACCATATGTGAACACTTCCTCAGCTGTTTATCAATTCCTGTTTTCTATTTATTCATTGTTTTTGAAATTCTCCTAGGAAAATATTATTTTGACTATTGTAATATGGTAGCAAACCTCAGTGAACTTTTCTACCAGCTTACAAACAATTTTCAACTTATGTAAATAATGTTTTTCATAAGATTTTGCATAATTTGATTTATGCATTAAAATGAAAACATAAACCTTTATTATTGCAACTTGTTAAAATGTATCATTTTTTCAATGATCGTATTTTAATAACATTTTACAAAAATTATAGAAACATCAAATTTCTAATATTTGAAATTATGGAAACTCTGGAATGAATCCTTTTATAATTAACAATTTTTTCATCATTAATTAATGAGCTTTTTTTTTTTCTGTTTGTACTATTAAATTTAATTAGTACTTGAAATTTGCAAACTTTCTATAAATTTTGTGAATATCTGATACTTTTCTTTTTTTACTTAAGTACATATTTATATATTTGGATTTAAATATGTTGAGAATGTTCTTTTTATTATGATTAAAATCTTCTTTATATAACTCAGAAAAGTATTCTATCCACTGCTTTAAAATTTCATTTTTATATAGTCATATTTTTCCATTTTCATTTTTCATCATTCATTTCAGTTTCTCTGAATTTATATTCACCATAATACTTTATTTTTGTGTTCATATTTTCTTCTAAGATTTTTTTTTTTTTTTGACTTCTTTAATTTCTGTATTTCTATTCACTGTGATATTTTTCTGTTTCTATATTTTGCTTCAAGCTCTTTTATTATTCTATAAACTTGTTTGGATTTGTATTTATTATAATGCTTTTCTTTGATTCTATGCTGATCTTTCACCTATTTTAATCTATCTTTTTTGACTGCCATTTTTACTTTATTGCATTTTTCCTTATACAGTTATCTCTTGATTCATTATCTATGCATGTATTAATCTTCCACATCCATTTTTTGCTTTCTTTAATCCCAAAACCACTATTATAAAAACATTTTTTTTTTAAAAAAAAAAAATCCACCATTTTCCAAATGTATGTTTTTCACTCATATCTTTCAGAGTTCTGATGAAATATTTTTCTGCATGAATAGTTGTTTTTTTAAAAAGTGTTATATCTTATCTTCCCTTCAATTAATGGACTAGTCCAGATTCCATCTTATCTTGATCAGATTGAACATTACAAATTGATAATGTACATCCAAGGACAAGAACGGGCCAATAGGCAATGATGCTCAATGAATCCAATTGTTTAAATAATTGATGGAGGATCTGGCCATAAATAGTAAATCCATTTGGAAGTAAGGTCAGGCAACAACTGTCAAAGCTGAACAGCAATATGCTGGTGTCCCAATACAGTTAATGCTGCAAAGCAAGTCCGCATTTGGGACTAGAAATTGCTAAAACCTAAATCAGGCACAAGGCGAGCTATCAGAGTACAGCTGGAAGCATTGCTGTACACAACAAAAATCATATATTCTCTTTGTGTTACTATTATCATCAGCATTACCACCATCATTATCATTAATATTGTTATCATCATCAACACCACCATTATCATCATCACCACCACCATTATCATCATCATCATCATCACTATCATTATTATTATTTTAAATTAAAAACAAATAATTTTGCATCCAACTTCTTTTTTATTTTATTATTTGTTTTTGAGATCTTTTTGTTTTGTTTGTAACTTTTATCTTTAAAAAAAAAAAAGGTTTATAAAAATTTTGATATCAGAGATCAATTGAAATGTACAATTTGTCCAAAGCAAATAAATGCCAATTTAGTTTACTTTTTTAAAATTTTATTTATAAAATTCCAGAAAAATAAATAAACTACATTCCGGAATAAATTAATTATTAGATAAAGTGATTGGTTTTTTAAAAAATGTAATCTTATGTAATCACTGCAGTAATATCAATTCTATTTTTATAAAATAATTAATTATTGTGACATTAAAATTTTATATGTATATATAATTTAATGCAGAAGGGGTTTGCTGCTAACTGAAAGGAGACCCTTGATTCCTATTGGAGGCCTTAAGGAAGCCAAGCAGGGTAAATTCCTAATGTCCATTCCATATGCTCTTGCAGCTGTTTTACTATGTGATTATTCATATAGTATAGGAACATAGGTGGGGTGGTTACCAATACACATTAGCCAGTGTGGTGAATTTATTGGCTTTTTACCTCAGAGTTTATGATCAAGAAACACCACAGTCTTTCTTCTCAGTTACCTGAAAAGGCAAAATGAATGTGTGTGTGAATGAAAAAAAATTGTTTTAAATAGATATTTACAATCATAATAGACAAAAATAAATTGTGGCCCTTATTCACATAAGACTGTAAAGTTACCAGCAAAGACAACAATTGGTGGCCAAAGGTGGAGGGTGTTAAGAATCCCCTGAGTGCAGACCTAGGCTGCCATTTGATAATGACCTTTTATTTAAGTACTTACAACTGAAGATCACTTTCAAGTGAAGGAAGCTTGCAAGAATTGAAAGAAGAAATGTCTCCTATTAAATGGGACATTATCGGACTTTGTGAAGTTAGAAGAAAAGGTGAAGAGACAATTGATTTAAAAAGTTGACATGTACTGTACTAAAAAGGCACAAATATTGAAAGTACAAATGGAATAGGATTCATTATAAATAAAAAATGGAAGAACAACATTGTGAAGATTGATGGTGTATCAAACAGATTGTTAAGATTAGTTATTCAACTTAATAGCAGATACCAAATGCAGATAATTCAGATTTATGTCCCAACAAGTTCTCATAGTGATGAAGTAGTAGAGAATTTTTATATGGATGTACAAAAAGCTTTTCGTCAGACCAAACAAGATTTTATGTTACGGGACAGTTATACTAATAGAAATGAAAGAGGAAATAGACTTCTTGAGTTTGCAGAAAAAGAAAAACTTTATATTATGAATTCTTTTTTTGAGGAAAATGTTAAAAGGAAATGGATATGGAAGCTTCCAAATGAAGGTACAGAAGAATTGGATTATATTTTGCCTAACAGAAAATGCACATTTCAAGATTGTAATGTTCTTAATAAATTCAACAAGGAAGTGATCATCGATTAGTGAGATGTAAGATACATGTTAATGCAAAATTAGAGAGATAAAAATTATTAAGGAAAACAATATTTACAGTTGATATTCCTAATCTTCAGAAACATTCTAATGAATTTAAATTAGAACTTGCAAATCATTTTCAAATATTAGCAGATTTTGAACATGATTCGGACTTGAATCAAATTAATAGGAAAATAATTGTTAGACTTTTAAAAACTGCAACAAAGATGGCTGGTAGAAAAAAGCAGCAGTTGACCAATAAAATTTCTACTGAGACTAGAGAATTTATGATGAAAAGAAGGAATATGAAAAAATATTAAACTGATGCATTAAGGATTGAATATCTCAAATGTTGTAAATTGGTGCAAAAAAGAATAGATAATGATATAAGAAAGTATAATTATAAACTAGCAAGGAAAGTTATAGAAGAAAATAGAAGTCTCAAGAGTGTAAAACAACATTTTGATATTAATAGGAAACATATATCTGCAATAAAAAAAAAAAGATGGAACTACTATTAAAAAGAGAGATGAAATAGGTAAAAGTTATATCAAGAATTATATATTAATAATTGCTCAGGGTTTTAAATGAAGAAGTGAGATATGCAATTGAATTTATAAAGGGAAAAGCTCCAGATAATGATGGATTTATAATTAATATCTTAAAAGAAGCAGATGTAGAATAGAAAAAAAAATGGCAAAGTTATATAACAAATGTCTAAATGATAAAGATGGGACAGATGATTGGAAGATTGCAGTATATTAATATTAATATTTTAAAAAGGTGATAAAGAAAATATCAGAAATTACAGACCTATCAGTTATATACAAAATTTTTACCAAGATAATTACAACTCAGCTACGGAGAAATTTGGATTTCAACCAACCAAAAAAACAAGCTAGATTTAAAAGTGGTTTTAGTAAAATGGATATTTAAATATTGAGAAAAGTTATAGAAAGGATCAATGAATATGATTTGTCATTATGCTTTGAATTTGTAGATTATGAAAGCATTTGATTCTATAAGCATTTCTTTGGTGATTAAAGCATTGGATCATCAAGGTATAGATCCAGAATATTGTCATATTCTGAAGAATATTTATAAAAATGCAACAGCAACAATTAAATAAAATAATGATACTAGGAAGGTTAACATTGAGAAGGGTGTAAGACAGGGTGATTCCATATCTTCAAAACTTTTTACAGCAGTGCTGCATAAATATTTTGTGAATTAAAATGATATGCTAAATGAATAAAAGTAAATGGAGATTATTTTAGTTATTTAAATTTTGCAGATGATGTAGTTGTTTTTGCAAATAATGTTTCAGAGTTTCAGGAAATGTTGCAAGAGTTATCAGATGAAAGTAAGAAAGTAGAATTAAAGGTAAATGTTAAAAAGACTATAATAATGTTCAATGGATTTTCTCAAAATATGAAAATAAAGATTGATTATGATGAGTTAGAAGAAGTTAACAACTATACATACCTTGGGAAGATTATTACTACAGATGGAAACATAATGGATGGAATTAATCATAGAATTAATTTTGGTTGGAGTGCTTTTGGTAGAAATAACTTAATATTAAAAGGAAATATGCCTATCTTTTTGCAAAGGAGGGTTTTAAGAAAAGTGCTATAGCAGTTCTTACTCATGTATCTGGGACTTGGACACTTAATAGAAGAGCAATACAGAGATTTCATACCACTCAAAGAAGTCTGAAGAGATGTATGTTATGAGTAATAAGAGGAGATCGAAAACACAATTCATGGGTAAGAGATCAAATAGATGTTACTGTTACTGACATCAATGAAAGGATTAAGAGACTTAAGTGGAGCTGGTCTGGACAACATTGCTAGAAGAGATAATAATATATGGACAATTGAAATATTGAACTGGATTCCATGAGATTGTAAAAGACCCAGAAATAAACCACATGTGAGATATATGGATGTGTAGAAGTGATGTGGAGAAGAGAGGCTAGAGATCAGGGAAGGTGGATTAAACTTGGAGATACCTTCATCCTGCAGTGGATTGATAACAGTTGATGATGATGATGTGCACATGCACACATATTTTGCAAATAATATATAAAAAATGTTTTTTAATTATAATATCTGAGTTGAACTTAAAGCCAATGGTTAACTTGTACTTTGCATGTACATTTTTTCAGTAAGTAATCATTAAATTATTTCTTAACTCTAATTTTCAATAGGCTTCTTTCCTATCATTTTTACATATACTGTTTATTTTGATCTCTTGAAAATGATGTTTGAGATTTCATTGTATACATTTTCTACAACTGATTTTTTTTTTTTTGTTTATCAATATTTTTTTTTTTTTGATATAGTAGTTTCATCAATGTTTATTATGTGATCTATTCTTTTCTAATATTTTTTTCCACTGATATACATTTAACTGCAGTTCTCTTTTAAAATTTTAATGACACTTTAGTCTCATCAATCTTGTTTATTTATTTTTTTTTGCACTTTTTCTCTTTATTTTCTCTTCAGTCCAGTTTCTCTTATCTCATCATTTCGTAAAATGATCTGTCTAATAATTTAATACACAGCCCGATTTTTGTTCATTTTCACACCTTTCATGGTATGAGTCTTTATAAGGTTTATCAAGTAAGTTCAGATTTCTTAAAATTACTCCACCTACAATTATATCTTGCTAAATTATACAGTTCTATGTGATGTAGGAATATCTATTTAGATTACTGTGATGATATTAAACGTATTAATACAAGTCTATCAATGAATCATTCTTGCATTTTATAAATACATTTCCTTTTTTACGTAATAGAAATTCTACATCAGATTCATGCTTTAAATTATTTCTAAAAGAAATCATGTCACAACTATTAGGTTTTTGGACCTACACAATAAACACTCTCTGCTAATTCCAGAATATCATATTTTGCCCTTTTATTCCTTTTCAAAATGAATTTCTAGTTGCTTATAAAGTTCTGAAATTCCAGGCTCCTACAAAAAGCTTATTAGCTGAAAAATTAGAATAAGCCACTACAGAATGAAGCAATAAGAAATGAGTATAGTAAAAGGTATTCTTCAGTAGTCTTAATAACTACTAGATGATTAGTTTTAATTGGTTTTCCATACTTGTTTTACCCTTTAGTTAAGATTATCTAGATACCCATTTACCAACCAATATTGGATACATAGTTATTGAATGAAACATTCTATCTACACCTGGTTGGAATTTTTTCTTGCTTATATTTGAACTCCAGTTATAGTTATGGCAGGTGGATGCATTAATCACTATTCCATGGGGAAAAAAAAGCAATGCTAAAAATAGAATAGCATTATAAGAAGAAAATATGCTTATTGAATTGAGTTTAGGAAAGTGCCTTCAGTTACAGAAACTGCCATAGGAAAATTTATTGCATTTCCATCTAATGTGTGTTGATTTTAGTAAAAAAAAGTTTGGCCGCTAGACTGAAAAAAAGTAACTAGTGAGTGAATTTATCTAATAATGAATTGCTAATTTAAATTAATTATTACATAATTATGCACTGGTGATTTATTTTGGTGGGGGAGAGAGTAGCAGTCTCCGGACCTCATGATACTCCACTATCTTATTCAACTTTTTAGAATGCTTAATTGAAAAACTATGTGAACAGTGCTTAATATGTTATGCGTTATCAGGGTCTTGTCTGTAATATCACCTTCAGTTTCTGGTTATTAATACTTTATTTTTTAATCAAATATACTAATTTACAATCTGTTTGAGATATAGCATTAGATCAACAAATATAAACAATTGCAGAAGTAACACCCACTTCCCTAATTTATAAGCAAATGTATGTATTGGGGCTACTTTCATACCAGTAATCTGTTATTATATTTCTGCCATTTCATGTTTAGTATGAATATTTCTAAATAAAGTCAATTCATCTGCATAAGAATTTAAGTTTATACTTAATTTTTGATATGTATGTTAATTTAGGTTTAAATATGATATCAGAAAGACCTCGTAATGTAGTGATATATAATTAATATCAAAGAAGAAAAATTAGATGAATATAAAAAAAAAAAATTAGAAGGTTTGCAAATGGATTTCAAATGTAGGTTTGAAGATTTGAAAAGTTTTAAATCTACATTTGCATATTTTGTGAACTTATTTATTTGTGATATTATTGAAGATGGATTTTCAATTTCTGAAATAATGGGGAGTTGGAGTTATTAGAGATGAAACAGGATCAGGGATTGCAAATGCATCAGAAATCTAGTTCTCTAATTGAATTTTGTAAACTCGTGCCAGAATCAAAATATCCACACTTAAAAAAAGCCACTAGCCATCTAATTAAAATTTTTGGTAAAACAGGCAAAACTCACTATATGTATTGCCACACACAGCAAGCTAGAGTAATCAATGGATGCCAGAAGACTTCGGCATAAAATCCCCATCTAGTGCCCATTCATCCAATATCCCCAGACTAGTTTCTGGCTTGTGGCCTTCGTCAGTGAGGAGCGTTGGATTTGAGAGCCATATGACTATATAAGCTAATGGGCTTGGATTGAAAACATTAAGGTGTTTTCAGTTTAAGACTCATAGTTTTGTAGTTAAATGGAGATAAAAAGTGGCTGCTGGAGGGTTGCATTAAATCCTAAGATCTAGGTGCAGGGCTCTCAGATCCAAGGCTCCTCACTGACGAAGGCCACAAACCAGAAACTAGTCTGGGATATTGGATGAGTAGGCACTAGATGGGGATTTTATGCACAAGCCTTGTGGCATCCATTGATTACTCTAACTTGCTGTGTGTGGCAATAAGTATAGTGAGTTTTGGCTGTTTTAACAACAGTTACACACAAGCATAAGAGGTGGTGGTCATGTGATGTTTATTGGCTTACAATTTTTGGTACAATATATTGCTGTGAATTGTTGTACTTCACAATGAAGTTTGTGAAGTTGAAATATCATTCACAATTAACTAATCAACATCTCACAGAGTTGCTGTGAACAGCTTAAACAAATTATATACCAATTTTTACAGACTTAATCAAAGATCTTCATTAAATGTTATACTTCTTATTAATAAATTTTTATTATTATACTTTATTTTATTATTAAATTTTTGAAATAATTATTTTGTATTTTATTGCTTTCACTTAATTACATTTTCTTATATACTTTATACAGCAGTAATACATCATCATATTAATTAAGTTAAATAAAATTTGACTATATGTATTTTTGTGCACTTAAATAATATGATGTGGCTCTTTACAATATATGAAAAACCAGCATGTGGCTTTCATTGACCTCATGTGTGTCCACCCCTGGGCGAGAGTGAAAGTGATGGCATTGCTGTTTAGTTCAGATCCATTAAAAAACAATTATCCAATATGCAATGCCCAGTTAAGTTATGGGCAAGAATTAGAATGTGTTTGTTTTAATTTTAAACTAAACAAAACTATTCTTTTTAAGAGGATTTCCATTACCTGTGAACAAAGTGTAGCCTCTTCATGGAAATATCCTTTGACAAAATTGCAGTACTCCAAGGTAGTGATCTGACATTCTCCTTCTACGCCGACACAACAAGGACTTCCGATAATTTCACAAGACATGTGCTCTTCGGCAGCTTTTGATAAGTCGGTTTTTACTTTTCTTCGGCATATCTAAATTATTTTATAAATTTTGTTAAGATAGAATAACAGTAAACAAATTTGAATTAAGTAAGCAAAAGAATCAGAATTAGAAAGGAAATAAATTATGGAACATGAAGATTAGTTTAATAAATTATTTTGGGGTAAACATGCAAAATAAACAGGAAACATTAAAGAATAGGTCTTATGAGCTTGTATGTTATATGACTAAGAACAATTCTCTTCATTTTATTCAAGATTCATCTCTATTATAAGGTGGAGTAGTCAATAGATTCAAGAAATCAAAAAATTCAAAATAGTTGGTGCTAATAAATCTACAGCTAACACTATATTGATTATTTAAACATACAACAGATGGATCTGGAATAGAATGAAGAGAACTGTTTCTGATAATATATACAAGCAATAACCAAATGATATTTTGTTATGTATTGACAATACTGTCTTAGTATTAATACATTAAAATAAAACAGTATAATTAAATAGTCAAATAATTTAGCACAATAAAATAGTAATTAACCAATCACATAGGTATAAAATAGGGCCACATAATTTAAAGGCATAGAAGTTTTATCATAAGAAAGAATAAAAGCAAGCAAAATTTTTAATATAAGAGAATTAAGTTATGGGAATATGAAATGTTATTTACATTACAATATAAAAAGATGACTTAAATAATTATATATAAGTAATTAACTTACAGGCCACAAGGTGATGTCATCAGGCCACTGGAATGGTTTAACTGATGCTGGCTCTGTGCAGTACCTAAAATAATAACAGTAATTATAGTAGTAGCTCAACTAATAATGCCAATCGTGTTATTAATAGTAATGAGATGAGATACTTAAAATAATTTAGCATATATATTGTAATCTTTGGCTTTGGCCAAAGAAAGCTAGTTTCATTGTGGATGTAGCAGTCACTGAAAAAAAAAATTTCTCACAGAAAATCTAATAAATTTAACAGGTTCAAAACTGACATTGGGTCAGATATTCTAGTAAATGATGAGAATGCTTTTGTCAGACATATAATAAAATTAATGTATAGTTGTGCTTAAATGTTTCAATACAGTTTGAAATTTGTCAACCAATGGATCTAGATGTGCCTTGATTGTTAGGATTGGGATGAGTAACCTGAATAGGGGATTAAGGGTTAAAATAGGTAGTTAATAGTAGCTTAATAGAATAATGTGTTTAATTTAAAGAAATAGGTGTGTGAGTTTAGGAGTAGATTTAACTTGAAAGTAGTTATAAAATTAAACAATCCATTTATCTGATCAGATTAGTAAGTTTAAAACAGTTGGGTAGGTTTATTACTAGCTGTAATTTCAATAATTAATTCGGAATGATTAGAGGTGTGTGGGAGGCCGCTTGCTGGTCTGAATGTAATTTTATTTATTGGGAAAAATATAAATTTTCATTAACCATGTTTGGTATCATTTAAAAGCAAATTGGAAGGGTAACAATTTTTAATTAAATTTAAAGAA
Organism: Epiperipatus broadwayi; assembly: GCA_028023455.1. Taxonomy (NCBI): domain Eukaryota; kingdom Metazoa; phylum Onychophora; class Udeonychophora; order Euonychophora; family Peripatidae; genus Epiperipatus; species Epiperipatus broadwayi. The sequence continues at coordinate 115,259 of JAQFVV010006367.1, forward strand.
ATACTGGAAAATATCCATTCATAAAAACTGTTTTAATTTAAATCATTTATTTTATATTATATTTTACTTTCATTATGCTACATTTTTTTGTCATAAAATTTAAAACTGGGAAAAACCCAAGTAAATCACATGATCATTTGGGTAGTATGACTAATTAATGTCAAAATTCTGAGTCACAACCAATAGGAAATTACAGGGAAGGAGCAAGCAAGGAAGGCAGATTTCATGATGACTGACAACCGAAGGTTATAAAAAGCCATGTACATCTTTGAGAGCTGTTCTGTTCTGGTTCTTCTTGTATCTTGTTCTGCTGTTTCTTCACTAAAGAAAAAACTTGTACTTAAAAATTTTGTTGGCACTAAGTAAAATTCAAATTCCAAAAAGGATAATTTTAATAAGTTTTTGTTTTAAATAAGAATGTTGATGTAAATTTCAAATCAGGTACTCATTTTTGCCCCAAAATTGACCAAGAGTTGGATCCCAGTGATAAAACATTTGTTGGAAACATGTCATAGGCTGATGCATCTGGAATAAAACCCTGTCTCTCTAAGCCTGAAATATCACAGGTATCATTTTTACAATATCCTGATTTTATTAGAACTGTTATGTTAGATGAGTTGTTTAAATATTGAGTCTGGAAAGAAAGGAAAAAGAAAGACTTAAATTCTAGAACTATCTATAACCTTAAACTTATGCTATAAATGAATTAAAGAAAGGGACTTTTCCAAGTGCTTATTATATAAATGATGAAAGAAAAACTTTTTTTGAGTGAAAAATTTATAATTGAAAATGAAAGTTTAACAAATAAAATAACTAGACTTAATCGGAGATCACTTATGTAAAATGAATAAATTTGGATTTAAATATATGTTTGAAAACGGAATGTAAGAATTATAAAATATCAGAGAATTATAGAATTCATTAACTGCTACTGGAAAAACCTATAAAGGAATAAGAGTGCCTCTAAAATGATCTACTAAAAATATTAAATGCTTTTGAGAAAGAGAGGATCTTGTATGATTAAAGTAATAATGCAATTAATTAAATAATATGCAGAAATTGTTGGAGTTGAAAGAATTGTGTGTGTGTATGCAGTTAATGAAAAATGGCCATTTGTTGTCTTCATGTGTTGATATATATAATTCTTTGTTGAAGATCAGGATATCATGTCCAAAAATAATATTGGATTATTAAAAATATGTGATACGTTTCATTCTTTGATCTGATTTATAATAGCATATCAATATTGTATTAAAACTAATGATTCCTTCATATCATTAATATGGACGATCCTTATTTAACTCTCCTTGATTGAGAGAACCTTATCACAGCTCCCAATCAGCTGCTTATCAATTACCAGTAGTCAACATTGGCGTGAAAACGCATTCACTATAAGTTTCTCATAAAAAAAAAAATATCTGGAATAATATTGTCAAAGCAGAAATATTGTAAAACGATTTTTCAAGTCATGGGAGAAAAAATTAAACATGTATTAGATTTAGATTGACACAAATCTTGAAATACAAGTATAGTGTATATATTTAACCTAGATATAATTAAAAGGGATTTGAACCTAGACATTCAAGCTCCCTACAGTCATCTACTTTATCCAATATAACTGATACACATGACCACATACATAAATGATCTCCAGTATATATATTTCATGCTGTACTAGCACTCATCAGTTGGTCCAGATCATCATCTCCTACATATATATAGTCAGTGCTCATTTTATATTAAGATAGAAAATCTACATACTTTAATGAACAGGTTTCAATCCTCTCCACTCTTCAATTCTTCAGCCATCCACATCACTGAAAATCTGATGATGGAATGCTCAAAACCCTTGATGATGCCAATATTATAGTCATACCCAGTTGACCATAAATCAGTTGGACCCCTCATGCGTAGGACTTTAATATATCCATTTAAATATACACTAGAGGGATGAGCAGAATACAGGGTGACTATGTGATATTAAAATACAAGTATAGTGTACATGCTTAACCTACATGTATTCAGCCCATCCCTTTCTTAAATGGAAATATTCTGTCAAACTGATATAAGGATGACTATAATATGAGCATCATCAAAGCCTTTGAGCATTCCATCACCAGATTTTCAGTGATATGGATGACTGAAGAGTTGGAGAGTGGAGAGGATTGAAGCTGGTCTGTCAAAGTGTGTAGATTTGCTATCTTAATATAAACCGAGCACTGATTGTATATATGTGTGGGAGATGATCTAAACCAACTGATGGATACTGGTTCAGCATAAAATATGTATATTGGAGATCATTTATCTTTTTCACATATATAGGATCATGTGTATCAGTTATATTGGATAGAGTAGATGTCTGTTAGAGATTGAAAGTCTGGGTTCAAATCCCCTCTAATTGATACAAATAATAATAATTTTATTGAATGAATTTTAAGAATAAACAAATCTTGAAATTACGCAAAAATTATGGATGCCATCTAATTGTTTTTACAAAATGCACACATTTACATGTGCAAAAGAGGTCTGTGTAAAAAAAAAAAAAGATGTCAGCTATAAGTAAAAATGGAAGATTGATTCCAGACTTGAAAAACAGTACAAATAATATGATAAACTAATAAATATAATAGAAAGTATTTAACAAACTATATGAAATCTAAAATGCAATTTCATAAACTTATAAATATAAATCCATTCATGGTACAAAATTCATAAGCAAGATTCCTAAAGAATTATTTAAGTGAACTTGAAACCAAAGCCCATCTTTTGTTATATCAATACCAATCTATTTTGACATCTTTTATGTGGCCCAGTTGATTGGGAATGATTATAAGAAAAGATATGCATTGTTTGCAAGTTCATTTAAATGATTATTTCATGTGAATTATTGGATAATGTTAAAATTACATATTTGGTAAGCAGTAAAATTATTTACTTGCTCGTTAAAAGATATTAAACCTATAAATATGCATCTAGAGAGAAATTAACATTTATAAAGAAAATAATTCATGAATAAAATAATTGAATAAAAAAAAATATGATTTACTTTTAAGCATAATAATTAGATTTTATTTGCTTTTCACTCTCAATCGTAGTTAATAAATGAGGATGGACAATATGGTTTACTTATCAGCAAAATTTAATTTGTACAAATTTTATTTTTATTGAAGTTTTTAAATAAGCACCAAAATATTTCAAAATGGTATCCAATAACATTCAGTTTTTTCGACTATTTCATTGACATGAGAAAACCAGAAAGAAAAGCCGACTGTTTCTATAAATTAAAATAAAAAACAGACATATCTTAAAATTATTTGAGCATGCATACAGCCCTTTAATAGATATATAAATTTAATTATAGGGAAGTCTGGGTTCAAATCCCCTATAATTACAGCTAAACTCCAGGGATATAAACTACACCTGTATTCCAATATTATATATTTAAATTGAAAGCTTAATTTCCTAGAAAAGTAAATAGGAATATTTTTTCTTAGAATTACAATTATATCTTTAAATTTGTTGTTAGACTATGTTAGATTAAAAGGAATCATATTAAAAGAGAAGTTAAATTTCCCAGATTATCGCATTTAAACAAAGTGAATGAAAAGAAAACAGATTTTTTTTCCTCAGGTTGAAGTAAAATAAAAATTGTACGATAAAAGTTCATATAAAAACAGAATTAGGCATATATGAAAAAGGGGGAAAGTGATAATTGGAAATGCTAATTGATGATATAAAATATTATTAAATCCATAACTGAATTCTGATAACTAGCAAAAGAAATAGAAGAATGTGATGGTTAGTACAACAAGCCCATAATGGTTGGGAATCCAAAGAGGTAAATCTTGGAAAATTTTTTTGGATCACAGGTTGGATTAGGAGTCTTTTTTTCTAATAGTTGATCCCAAACAGCTATACATTCATATTGGTTAATAAAAGGGTATTTAGTTATTATTAGTTAGAAGATAAAATATTCCAGGTGAGATAAGTATTGGTGCCTAACTATCAAAACAAAACTACAATTTAAATAAGACATTTATTTTATATAGCGCTATGTTTTTATAAACTGTAATATTAATAAACTAATGCACACACGCTTTGTAGATTTAACTATAAATGAATACTCTCACTTTCAAAACACAAGATAAAGTCTTTGTGAAAAGATAGAATGAATCCATCTATTCATTCTATCTTTTCACAAAGACTTTATATTGTGTTTGGAAAGTGAGAGTATTCATTTATAGTTAAATCTACAAAGCGCATGTGCATTAGCTTATTGGCTTATTAAAACTACAATTATGATTTGTTATATTCTTGAGTAAGAATTTATCTTTACAAGTTAAACATTTAGATTTGCCATGAAGAGTAATTTTGAATTTTTGTGAATTGATATATATATATATCAGTTGTGAGTTCATAGCAAAAAAAGCATTTATATATTAATTGCTTATAAAGTCACATGACTTTTGAATATAGTTTTGTTAATCAATGACTTTTTGCTCATCAATGTTATGGATACTGGGTGAAATTTTTTTAAAAAAAACAACACATTTTATATAAGTCATCTTTAATTTTTCACAACCGCCAGACTTAATTATTTTAACAAGAGTTGTGATTGGCATTAATCGTTTATTTAATTGTGAATCCACTTTACTTTAAACAACACTGCAACAAATATATAAAAATAAAATATTATTTAAAAATAAAATCGACTAAATAAACATGAAGTCTGAAAATAAATCATTTCTATACTTCAAAAGTATTAACTTTTTAAAACAAGATAATTAAAGCATAATTAAAATTCATTTAGAAAGACAAAATAAATAAATGAACAGTCAAATAATTAAATATAAAAGAAAATTTGCATACATACCTTGGATCCTGGCCACAGACTGTACCAGAAAGTCGATTATCTGGACCAGAAGAATTAACTGACCAACGTTTCCATGTTGAAATCATTGCCTTTAATATGCAAATAATTATATAATGAAAAATACAATTAAATAATAGTAAATTGCATATATTTAGAGTTGTATAATTGTATTATTATATTTTACAACCATGTGATGTGATGCATTGTGGCTTCTCCTTTATTGAAATCAGGAATCTCTCAGCCACTATGCCCAAAGAGATCTATTAGCCATCTTACCTTCCCCTTCCATTCATTAGCCTAAGTTTTTTCCATATTGTTGTCCCCTATCCTGCTCCATCCCATTTTCCACAACATAATCTTTGTCAACTCTATGGCCTTTATATCTAAATTCTCCCTATTTCCCCCCAAACCCAGCATAAAAACCAAAGGATCCACTTTTTGTATAATCACTTTGCTTATATTTATTCTCCCACAATTTCATTATTTGTACCCTTTCTGCTTGCAGGCATTTCCAATTCAATTAACAAATGCCTAATATTTTCTTTGATTTCCTTACTTAACTTGCAAACTAACTTGCCCATATTTTCCCATTTATATATATTTCTTTGTTGCTAAAGATCCCATTTGAGCCTTAAATAGTAAACTACTTTCCTTGCTATTATCATAAATTAACTCGCACTCAATATTCTGTTTGCTTCTATATATATTTAAACTCTTTTTACTCTCCAAAACTTATGAGTTGAAGTGTCCTCTAGTGAGCTGATTGCGAAACAATATTTTAGATCTCATATACAATAGACAAGTTTTGAATCATAAACTATAATAATAAAAGATTCATAGGAGTGGCCTGTTTTTATTTGTGGTTAATGATATTTACATTCTTGCTTCAACTGATGAAGAAAATTGTCTTGAAGTTTACAAATAAGAACTTGCCCAATGTACATGACATTTGGTTCTAAACCTTCATATTGATACTTTACACTGTGGACAATAATGAATCTGTGTAATATGAACATTTTAACATAAAAATAGAAAAAAGTAGTGATGAAAAAGTCTAAAAGTAAATTCAAAGATAGAAAAACTCATTCTAAAGTGTTTAATAAGCATCTGGCCAACTTTAGAATGCAGATTTTATTTCTTAGTTGATTATTTACATTTTATCATATAGTACAGACAATTCAAACACTTACATAAGCAGAATTATTATCATCATTAACTTTGCACTTGGAAGCCATTTTAAGTAAATGTTTAAATTAGAACAGTAATATCATGAATACCAATGCTTTCATTACAATAACGATCATGTGATTGAGTGCATAAACATGGAAAACACTGGGAGAGTGAGATGAGAAAATGGTGGTATGAGAAAAGATTCCTGATTCTGCTCATACAAGTGAGTATACATGAACTTTATGAATTCAAACTTAAACATTTTTAATGGTTATAACAGTTCTTTCATATGCACTTAAATGCAAACAAATTTCTTGAAAACCTCTTTATTTTCCTATATTTTTTATATATGTGTAATTTATATGTAAGTTGAGTATACATATGGATGTGTATTTATAAATGTATATGTGGATTTGTATATATATATATGGGTGTATGTGTATCTGTGTGTATATATATGTATGTTTAAAAGATGTATGTGTATATACTTGGATATGCATATGTATATATGGATGTAGGTATGGAATTTATATATATGTCTAGGGGTGATGTAGATCTATATATGTATATGTATGAAGGAAATATATGTGTATATTTTGGATATATATATATTGTGCCCTTTTCTATGGGTCGGTAATAATTCATAACAGTTAATTACTAAAAAATTTTAAATTTAAAATATGTTCTTTTAATACATTAATTGTATTAAGTCAATTATATCTTTAAAGTACAATTTGAGGCTAAAGCAAATACATAGTATATAAAATTATAGCGAATTATTTAAAAGAGTTGTTAAGTAAAGTTTAAAATATTGTTTCATATGGTTGTAAAAGCTGGCCATATTAAATAACACAGCTATAAATAATAAAAGTATATTTAATAAATTCGATTTTAATAGGTTAAAACTGATAAGTTAATAAATACAGTGTTTAAATTTATAATCATATTTAATAAACAAAAATTAATATAGTATATTTTAAAAATAAACTTTATGATGGTGAGAATTGTATTTAATTTTATATTTTTTAAATTGTTCTTCCAAATTTTTTATAATTATTTTATATAATATAATAAGTGTATCAATTTTATAAAACTGGGCAGAGAAATAGATTAAAAATTGTCTGTCAAAGTTATAATCATGTGATTTTTAATGTATACTCTCACACACACGCTTGTTTGAAATAATAACAAAGTTTAAAATATTTTAAAAGTTATATTATAGAATTGGATGGAATTATTGCCTATCATAAAAGCAAATAATAATAAATATTAAGTTAACTGTCGTTATTGCATATTTAAATGATGTAATGTTTTAAATAGTATCATAAAGACGAATACAGTTATAATATAAAAATTAAATATTTTATTTAAATAAAAATAGATAAATTGAATATTAAGAAATGGAATAAGTTATTAAGGTTATTTTAAAAGTTATTTTAAATGTTTAAATAGTTTTAATAAAATAATAATTTATTTAAAAATAATATTTTAAATAATATTTTAGGTTCATTACGTCACAATTTCTAATTTTGAAATTCAATTCTACTTGAAATTGGAAATATGTAAATTTGTTCTCAAGCTAAAGTAAGAATTAACCAATAGGAATAGGTATTCTTACAGACTATAAATATGATTTGCACAGGGGTAAAGGAGGAGATTAATAATGTATTGAAACCGGAGAAAGGTATATTAGCAGCTCTCAAAGAGATAGTATTTTTTTTAAATTTTTTTTTATTTTAGTCAATTTTTTTTTTTTAGTACTTTCTCATAATTTATTTGCAAAAATTAATTAATATTTTAAAAGTAACTTGCAAAAAAGAGAGTGTAAACTAAAAAAATATTTTAATAATTTCGTTTAACATGCTTTGTTAAATTTTCTAAAGTTCCTTTATCAGTCGTATTTTATCTAAAGTTTAACCTAAACTACGCAATAAAAATGGATATACCGTGGAATAAAATGGATATAAATTGTAATACTGAAGAAATATTTGAAATATTTATTGATACAGCTTTATTTATGCATAACCGGAGAACTTTTTTGGTACATAAAAAAAAAACCACAGCACGGACATCATACGTAGTCTAATGAAAAAATTGGAGATGCATTATTATTTATAAGCCTATCCAAGATTTATTTTAAATGGTAATAAGATAGTTATATATTGCATGAATTATTTTATATAGTATGATATTCAAAGGAATAAAATGTTATATCCTTTCTGAAGGTAACATTTTTTAAAAAATATTTTTCAAGAATTAAATAAAGAACCCAGGAAAATATGTTACAGAAGCGTTTTGATATTAAAATATCCGTTCTTCGAATTATTTAAAATGTATTTGGAAAAGATTTGTTCAAAAGTACTTGAAGTTTTTATTTTAAAGTGATATATAAAAATACCAAACGAAAGTTTAAATGTATCAGGAAGGAAACATATATAAAAAGTGAACACATAGTTGAATAAAAGATGGATCCATGGAAATACAAATAGTACTTAAAAGTTTATCGAATATTTTTAAAGTTAAATTAAATGGATTGATGCATCGGATACGCAGAGAATATTGGTAGAGAAGATTAAGAAGCTTCATGGGATTAATTAATATTATGATTTAATAATTATCGTCCTAAATACTAAAACCAAGGATTATTTTCTATAAATTTTACTAAATGGATTAATAATTATTTTTATTTTAAACTTTAATGCGCTTAGAGGAGAACATTTTTTAAAACTCTAGAGAAAATGATAAACATTTTGGACTTATCAGGAACTATCGTCAAGAAAATATGTAACTATAGTTTTGATTCTTTTTTTATTTTGTTAACCTAGTTTAAATCTAAATTTTTATATAAGATTAGGAAAAACATAAAAACATTAATTTATTAATATTAAAATTTTATAATATAACAATCTAATAATTTAGCTAAAAATATTTTAATATAAAGTGTATGGGTGTGAATTTTTTATATCTGCAATGCTCAAGTGGATAAAGAAAAGCCTACTGAACACGATGACTAGATAAAGGTTATTGGTAATAATAATAACTATTGATAATTTATAGTGTATATTTTTTTTTGTTTTCTTTAGATCATCCATAAATTGGAAGAATGAAGTGTAAAAGTTTTTTTTTTTTTACTTATATGTACCGCATTTTATACAACATTTTAAAAAACATTATGAGATAGGATTGATTTGAAAATATGCATACGACAATTTTTTTTTATTTTTTTTTTATTAGTAATATAATCCAACATAACAAATAATTATGTGATTCTTTTAAAATTTTTATGTTATGGGATATTCAAATCTTGTCTAAGTAGATTGTATATGATTAGACATATAGAATAATGAAGCAAGCAGACTTTTCTTATGGAATCGTAAGATTGTTTAACTATTAATGAATTTTATTTATTGTTTTGTAAATGCAGATAGTTATTTATCGATGTAAGATGTAGAAAAATCTTGAGAAATAATGTTGAGATAGTGGCTTGGAAGTACTTAGTGAACAGGAAACCAAGATGATGTATTTTTTTAAAAAATAGGATGTTATAAGGAATGGAAATAATATTTAGTCATTATGTGAATATCAGCATAGTTAACATAGCCCTATGACTGATACACATTTTATTTGGACTGTGTTTATATTTCTTTAAATATTTGATGTTCTAATAAAGCTGAAGAAATAGCTTTAACATCATCCCTGTACTAGAGGATATTAGGCAGGTAAATGCCATACCTCTTCGCACTGTACCATGATTTTGAGATATGTTAAGAGTAATACTCTAGCTTTCTTCCTTAATCCTATGCATCTGTTTTTGCTATCTTTATTTCATGTAACTGCATCGTTTAGTAAGATATTTTAAAAGAAATGATAAATAATTTAGAACTAAGGTTATGCTATCATTTTGTATAAGATTAGTTTATTTGCTTATAAGGAGCAGAATATTATAACTTAAAATTGAAGATCCAAAGTATCCTAAGGAAAGAAAAGAATCATCGAATATATTTTGAATTTTATTTCGGAAATGAAATATAAACTTTTTTAAAATAAGATATCTAAACAAAGATATTTTCTTTAAAGTGATAATAATTTTAAATGCTTTAGTATTATTTTTTTTTAAGAGAAAATAAGTATTGCATATTTTTAAAATACAATAGTACAAAGTAAATTATGTAAACAATATGCATAGTATATTTTTTGTTTATTGATTAACAGAAATATATTAATGATTACACTTATATCATACTAAAGTAAGGCTTAAAGAAGAATATATTATGATTAGTAAACATTGTGTGATAAATACTAAAATCTAGTACTGAATTTTGGATAATATTTTGTGTAACATCTTTGACTTTGCAAGATGAAAATTTTTTTAATATTTTGAGAAATCCATACTCATTATAAAATTTTGTTTTCTATAGAATGTTTTTCTAAGTATGAATTTTTTAAAATAAGATAGTTTAATAATATTAAGGATAAAATGCTGTTGCTAATAAAGTAGATAAATATACTTGTAATAAGTTAACCATAATGAGAAACCAAATAATAACATTTTTTTTTAAATTTTTGTCCTAAATCTAAATAAAGACATGATTGAAATATAAATTATTTTTTTTATAACCCGGTAGATCAAACTGTAAAGTAAAAAAAGAGTTAAGGATATCCACTGTAAATAGTGTAAATAAATTGTTTATTTATTTGTTGTTAGTAATAAACTTTGTTAATTTTTGTTATTTCAAAAATTTTGTGTCCGAGTTATTTATTTCTCCACATCGCTGCATGAAATCACGATATATGCATAATAATTGAAACAAATATATAATTTTGCACAAAAGATCAATAGAGAATTATTTAAGAATTTAAATATTTTATTGGTATTCATTATAATTAAATAATCATAATCTTACATTATTTTATTGGTCATAAATCAGTTATCACAATATTATATTAAATTATATGCTATCAGTTGCCACACATATTTTGTTTGTCAGATTATTAAAATGCTACCACGTATTTATTTATTATATTCATGAAGATAAAAGATTATATAAAATTATTTTATTATGGTAATAAAATTATAGTAAAAAGAAAAGATACACAGAATTAGTTAAACAATGAAGAATATTATTATTGTTATTTATTATTAGTAGTTTAAGTGTAGTAAATTATGATATAAAATCCCTTCTCATATTTTACTACCGTATTTTTATTAACTTAAAATAAACTTTATGAACCTGAGATTATTTTATTTGAGCTAGATTATTATAAATAGAAGATTAAGACTTAATTATTAGTTTAATCTTAGTGAGTAGAAGTTATTAAAGTCGTAAGAATACTATGAGTTTGTTATTTAAAATAGTAATAAAGGGGGGGATAGTGTTCTTATGCCATTGAGGTAGTATCCTGTGGGATATTGGCTCAATGTAATCTATCTTGTCACCTGTATTTTCACTTCAAGTCTCATGAAAATATTAAATATTTATTTAATTTATTTTCATAAACTGAACCTTATTCGTATTTTAAATTTGAGCTAGTGAAATATTTTAATTTTAATGCTGAATATTTTAGTTATTAATTATTAACTGAGATAGAACCCTTTTTTATATCATATATCATCTGGAAGTGAGGATGCAAGAGATGAAGGTTAGAATATATATATGTATTTTTTATATATATGTGAAATGATGGTTATGTATTTTATATATATATATATATGAAATGATGGTTATGTATTTATAATATTCAAATAGTGTAGCTCTGATGAAGCCTGCTAGACAGCCGGAACTGTAAGGAAAATAAAGAAGTTTTTAAGAAATTTGTTTGCATTGAAGTGTACATGAAAGAACTGTTATAAACATTTTTAATGTTTTTATTTAATATTTATTCAAACATTGTATTTTGAGAAAATAGATGAAATAGAATTATTGTATTTTATTTTACAATGAGATTAATAATTGATTTTATTTCACAAATGCCTTAGCAAGTTTATAATATATTTTTGCCATCATCATTCTTTAACAAAAACAGTGATATTGCTATTTAATTTACACATATTTCTATTTCCTTAATTAAATTCTAATGTGAACTTAATTGCACATTATCAATCCTTTGATTATTAATATACATATAGAGAGTTTTGCCTGTTTTACTTTTTAAATGTATGGATTTTTAATCAAAGGACTGCCAACATACACTTAAGCTCATAATAGAATTTAATTATATGGAAATGAAATACCAATTATTACTGTTTGTATTGAACATGATGATGGCACAAAAATGCTGAAAGCATGCTAGAGTAAAATTATTTACTCCATTTAAATACAATAATATTTACACACAGGAAATATGTAAGCAAACAAATTAATCAAAGCATTCTTGAATCAGCACTTTATAATCTCATAATCTATTGACCTGTAAAACAGACAACAAACTGATCTTTGATACTATATATATATATCGAGTAACCTCCATTAATTGAGGCAAAGTTTTATACATCTGAATCTCTATGCCAGAAACAATAGCCCCAACTTTCTATTTAAATATCATTATTGCATACTAATTGGATTTAAACCTCTAATTCATCAGATGATTCAAGTTTTATTCCAAGAAATGTACATAGTAAGGAAAGGACAATTTATTATATTTTTCACTAGATTGATAGCTTATGAGATTACGGAATATAGTTCAAGAATGCTGTAAATTAATTTGACTGGTTATATATATATGTACACAAACAAATAAATGATTTATTGCTTAGATGTTCCAGGAAATTTGGGCATCAGAAGTAATAGAATTAGGCTGCAATTCATGGACTTTGAGCACCAGAGTCTGCCATTTTTACACTGCATCAAACCATGAAGTTATTTGACATAGTGTGGACTTCCGAGAAATAAGCCATTTGATTATATGTACATATATATATAATTCATAACAAATTATTCGATATTATCATTATCTAAAGAATAAATAGATAGTGTAAAAATACATTAATTAAAAAAGTATATAAACTATAGATAAATGCAAAATGATAATAATTGACTATAAAATTTTACAAAAAATTAAAATAAATATATATGAAATTCTTATATTCTTTTTCTTTCATCACAACTATGTTGCTGAAACAGCAATGTGTAAGATGGCGTCATATGGTATATTAGTATATATAATACTTGATTCAATATTCAGTATTGTGACAGAGTACAATGCATCAAAACACTTTGTAGTTATAGAGTCTAGCAAGTGATTCATTTGAATAAGCTACATCCAATGATCTGTCTTTCTGTAGGACCATCAAGTTAGTCTATTATGAATCTTAACTCATATTATGAATTGGGATTCAGCTTAAATAATGAAGATATTTTTTTAATTATAAAATATATATTTATAATAAGGTATGATTAATATTTACTTATGTATATGTTGACTTCATTCTGAAGTCTTGTACAGGATAGTTCATAAATTTTTGACATACTTTAAAAAATTAATTTAAAATCTTTTTTAGGCCATGTAAACAGTTTTTCCCCACTACTGTCTTAAAAGAGGGACAAAAAATTGATATTTTTTTCCATATCGATTTTGTAATACACATAATGAAGTCATTATGCAAAATTTTAATTCTTCCAATATTTCACACCTATGAGGCATAAATTTGGTCTTTAACTTATTTCCATATAGTCGTGATTGTAATATCTAAAGAGCTGAGAGATTATGAAAGTAATTTATATGTCCACAAATTTCTCCAAGTAAAAATGTCGCAGATTAATGCTGGCTCAATATGTAGGCATATCGTCTTGTTTCCAAATGATATCAGGATCAAATGAAAAATGTGATAGACTGCGTCATTTTGAATCACTTCCAAACATTTCTTTTTATCAAGAACATTTTTAAAACATTCCATCATTACAAAATGCTGTTATAATTTGGAATTATTTGTTTCTGAAATTTTATTATCTTTAGATAAACAGATTACATTTCAAAATTTATATTTTGTCTTGATTGGAGTAGTCATTTTCACTTCTGAAATTAAAAAAAATTGAATGGGAATAAAAAAAAATTTAAAGTTTATATTCATAATTATTAATGACTTTTTGAAAAATATGTTCCTGATTGTTATCCAATATAAATAAGGAAAATAATTTAATTTTGATTAATACTTTAAATTTAAAGTTATATAGTAGCTCCACCTATTAGAATAAATAAGAAGTTTACGAACGATTCCTTTCAAATTATCTAACTTATTTTGTAATAGTTAACCGAAGTTAAAACTAAATAGTAACTTACTGAACAATCTTCTTGTAGTGTTTGAACACAGCCCGAGTTATCATTCCGAATACAGCAAGCACTGTTGTTCTCCTTCATTCTGTCTGCGTGAATGAATTCAAATATTTTCTTGTCCTTCCTCATACAAGGAGTATACTTAGCGCCAAGATGGATCAAGTCCGTCTATAAAAAAAAAACAACCTCAATTATAAAAATATATTCACAAGTATTACATCGTTGAATATTAGTATTAATAATACTACAGAATAGACTATATTTAAAAAAAAAAAGTTAAAATAAAAATATTAAATTTAAAATATAAATGAAGATATAAATTTAAAAAAAAAATTCTTTTTTTTTTTCAAGTACCCATATTGTGAATTTGAATGGAATGTGGAATTTTTCCCACAAAACAAGATTTCTAAAGCAATCTTAGGATTTCTTCAATTAGCAACATATACCAAATCCAGCCAATCACCCAATAATTGGTTTCTAAGTAAATATTAAGCTATGTTTAATTGAAGGGGGAAATAATGGGGAAAAAATTTTTTATAGCCTATCCCAACTAAAAAGTAATGCATTTTCTTTCACTTTTTTTTTTTATGGCGGGATGATGGTTTTGTTGGTAATGGATTATGAAGGGGTTTTTCTTAATCTTTTACAATTGTTATTAATTAGAGGAGATTTGAACCCAGGTTTTCAAGTTCCCTTTAGTCATTCAGTTTATCTTATACAACTGATAAATTTGACCACATATATGCGAGAAAGATAAATGATCTCTAATATACATATCTCATGCTGAACCAGCAATCATCAGTTAGTTCGGTTCATCATCTCCCACACATACACATAATCAGTCCTCGGTTTATATTAAGATAGCTAATCTTCAGACTTTAGTGGACAGGCTTCAATCTTCTCCACTCTCCAACCAGCAATATGATTGAAAATCTTATGATAGCATGTTCAAAGCAATTGTTTTGCCAATTTTTAGTGACATACCTATGTTGACCACGAGTGATTGGGAGATGATGATCCGGATTAACTGATGAGTGCTGGTTCAGGACAAAATATGTATATTGGAGATCATTTATCTTTCTCACATGTATGTGATCAAGTATATCAGTGTATAAGATAACGCAATGATGAAAAGGAGATTGGAAGTCTGGGTTTAAATCCCTCTAATTACATCTAGCTTAAGTATATATAATATACTTGTGTTTAATTGTTATTAATGTGTTCTTAAACATATTAATTGTAAGAATCTGTGCTTTAAAAACAATACAGTCTGGAGAGGAGAGGGTTATGGATAGAAAGTCCGGGGTCGTATTGTGCATGCAGTAACAAACTTAATAGTATAGACAAGCATATACATATTATATATATATGTAAAGAAACAACAGATAGATTTTAGTACATATTATTGCACATATATCCCTTCATATTAGTAATCTCAGTTCAATCTAAAATAATAGACCGATTCTCTCTCCCTGATCATATATTTCAACTAAACACACAGATTTATCGGGTATGTTAGAATTTAAATACCTGCCAGTAACACTACAATAACAGACTTAACTTTATACATAAATATCTTCAATATGAATTTAATAACATACCTTGCATATATATATAAAGTGTAAATAAGCAATGTAACATTAAATATAGTTAATGCATATATATATATATGTAGTCTAATTTATATAATAATATTTCTTAGGATTAAAAGGGAGAAAACCAAACTTTTAACTGAAATGGCAAAAAAAATTTTTTTTCTCATTAGTCTTTTAAAAGATTAATAGTAAATGAATGTTAAAGTAAAAGTTGTAAACTGGAAATTAAACTTTTTTTTTAATCAATCTTGAAGCAGATTACAAAAACGTTACATATATAATTTTTAAAGCTATAATAAGAATAATGTTTATACAATTTTCGAATTCAGGAACTAGACATTGTTTTCGTTTTAAAAAAACAAACTTTTTCCAAAAAAATAACATTTTCATATAAACAAAAACAATAAATGTAGCCAATTTATGAACTATTGTTGAAATAATTTAATACCAATTTTACTATTCATGTAAATGTATCCTATATATAAAAATGATTAGTGAAATGGAAATAGAACCAAATGATGCCATTCAATTCTGGATATAAATTTCTTCTATTTGACCATCCTTAGAAAAATGAACAAACTTGTTAAAAATTTCACAGAAACAGAGCAATAATTATTTCGGTACTTTGGTATTAGACTTGCAACATTTACGTCTGCAATGCCGGCACACAGCACTGTAGTTTGCAGAGAGAGGGGCAGATGGTTGTACACAGGGAATTATACTTCAATATATTTTCAATATGTTAATTTATAATTTTTAATTATTGCAGATGTGAAAAGGTGTACCATCTCCCCTATGTTGCAGGACTAATAGCTAAGTATCAAAAAACACTTATCTTAAAATTGTTCTTTTTGATGATTCATTTATCAATCATAAGTATCTAGTTTTTTGAATCATTAATTGTTTATTTTAAGGTCCATTGTTAACCTTTGATGATCTTGGATTTTTTGAGGAGTGCACCAGATAATGTCTGAAGATCTCTAAAGAAAAAGTTTAGAATAGATTGTTGAAGTTCTTCTTGGATCTTTTTTTCATATGGGATGCTGTGATTTCATGATTTTGGAAAGTTTGGATGCACCTACGATGGTGTGAACACTTTGATATTTTCATGGTCATATTAACTGCAGCCATGATTCTAATTGAAAATGTATGCAGCTATAAACTTTTAAACAGAATCACTAGGGGAAAAATGCATCTTTTAACTGTCCAAAAGTACAGCAAAATGGATGAAAAAATGTTCTTTCATGCAATTGTTTTTTGTTGTGTTGAATCTGAAATTTTATTTTTTTAAAATTTATATTAGTATATTATATTTCTTACATAATAAAATTATTTAGAATTTTTAACAAAAGTTTAATAATTTATTTAATTGATCATAAAGACTAGTTACTTATCATTAGTATAAAGTAGCAAAATTAGCATACTATATGTTATCAAAACCTAATCACAGTTAACTTCATAAAAAAAAATCTGACATATTAAAAAAAGTATCTAATGCATTTTGTGTTTGCATATTATTTTCAATATTTAAGACATTTTTTTACAATATCTACAAGGCAGAACTAAATAAACAGCACTTTATATACAAATATGCTAACTGTGGCATTTTTGCTTTGCTACGAGATGTTGTATTTAACCATTTTCTATGAAACAGCTGAAAAAAATTTCAATTAGTGCAGTACATATGAAGGCAGAGATATAAAATATTTAAATATTAAAGGTATGAATCTTTTGCAATTTATTTGTGTGCCAATTTGCTCATATTTTTTAAAACTAAAAATACATTTACGTTAACAGTTTCATGCTGACTAAAATTTTCATTTTTTCTTCATTTCTGTATTTTTATACACGTGCAATAATATTATGAGATGTTTTAAAATTAAAAAAAATAGATTGTGTTATTTTTAATTTAGATTTAGTAACTTTTGATCGTACAAAGTTCATTATTATGAAATTTTTTTTTCTTTCAAAATAATGATTACAATAACTAAATTATAATATGGTGATTATAATTTTTGTCACAAGCAAAGTAAAGTGATTAAATACAATATTAATGTATTTGGTTATTGTTTGTCATTAATATATGAATTTGTTTATTTATTGTACTGAATAAAACACTTGGGGGGGGTGGCTTTGTAATCATTGATGATGAAAATCTTTATTTTGGATGTGTCATTAAGAACTGATTATCTTGCAAAGATGCTGGATGAAAATTAAATAAAATACTGTACATTCATTAATCATATTTTAAGTTTAGAATCAAAATATTGTATATTGTGTATTATGAATAAATTCTGTACTGTGAAGTTTTAGCATGAAAGTTGCTATTTTGCCTTTTGGATGACATAGTATTATTATCTATCCTATGACATCATCAATCTTACAAAATGGCTGCCAATTTTTTTTAAATATTTTTTTTATTGTTACAGTGAATAATCAATAGTAAATCAAAATAGTGGGTACAAATTGATGATGATCACTATTGTGAATTTTATTATAAAGATCAAGTACTAAGCAGGATGTAGGTGATGTTAAAGTAAAAAAATAAAGTTGCATTTTATGAAGTAGTTAATGCAGATTTATTTAACATGGGAAAATAGAATTTAATTTTATAAGTAATTTTATAGTTTTTGTTAAAATATATAAATGTAACTTAAATCTTTTTTAAAAAATTTTCTTTAAATGAAAGGTTCTTCTAGATTCTTTATGTTGGTAATGGAAGTGATGATTTTATATAATGTATTACATTGAGGGTGAAAGTTGGGGGGGGGAATAATTTGAATGCTTTGGTAATAAACTTTTTGTTATTACATTCTTTCAATCTTTTTTTTTTACTTTGGCAATAAATAATCTGTTTTCAGAAATAGAACTTACAAATAAATGTCTACCCTAATAAGTTTTGAAAAAAAAATATAAATGATGATTTTATGTAATGTGTTAAATTGGGGAAATTTTAAATCCTGCACATATGTGTTCAGTGCAATTTTTTACTAATTTTATCCAACCTTAATGTAAAACTTGAAATTTCAAAAATGCTCTGCATATATTGTATGGAAAGAAGTGTTAGAATTAACTACTTTTCCACCAGCTTCACCAAAAGGATATGGGCAAGTGGAGCAAGCCTCAGTGGTTTGGGTGCCAAAAGTGATTGGGGAGCTGTTCTCCCCCTAGTCAGTCTATATTTAAATATATACATAACAGAAATTCAACATTTAAATGTGTCTTCAAGTGCTTTCAAAAACACACAGAGAATAAATATTTGAAATACAGGTACTCTTTACATATCTGGAGCTCAATTGTAAATATAGGGGATTTGAACTCAGACTTTCAAGCACCCTTCAACTGTCCACACTATGTCATACTGCTGATACACATGACCACACACATGTAGAAAGATAAATAATCATCAATTACATATTTCGTGCTAAAACAGCAGTCATCAGTAGGTCCAGATTATCATCTCCCACACATGTCTGAGTTCAAATCCCCTATATTTACACAGAAAATAACTATAAATAAATGGAAAACTGATACTTCTTTCTATTTATCTAATATTTTTTAACTAGATTGCAATTATTACAATATGATAATTTCAGCCTATTTAAAAATCTTAAATAAATACAAAGAACTAGTTTTTTTTTTGTATATTTGTAATTATTTTCTGTGACACTAGGAGGCATTGACAATTATAGTTAAAAGATAGTTGAGTTTTTTTTGCTGCCTAGCAATATGCTATAGATATATTTGAAATGTACACACATACCACATATATATATAACATTAGAAAATGCATTGATAATAAATGTAATAAATGAGAAGCATATTTCAATACTATCTAATGCAAATTTAAACTTTAATATTGCTAACTAATATCTAATATAAAACAAACAGATTGAACCCTTATACTAATTAAATTTCAGCCATTACCTCATCTTTTCAACTTTGCTATAAGGCTAAAGTCCTGTTTCCTATATAAAAATATTAAACTTTAAATTTCTACTAAAACACACTTTTCATACAAATTAATAAATACATATATACCTGGGTCTCATTTTATACGGATTTTTAATGCAATTTTGAAGTTATGTGATTCATGTTTCTTTTTAACATCTTTTTATGTGGGTTTTCGTTTATGTGATAAGAAGTTCATATTTCATTATATTTATTAGATATCAAGACATTTAAATTATTAATAACTTATTTTGACTTGAGATACTTTTTTTTCTCAAAAATATAACGTTATATTAGCCGCTAATATGAATATGGCCTCTTATGAGTAGATAATAATAATAGATTTATACACCTGGATCTCGTTTTATGTGGATTATTTTAATGTGATTTTGAAGTTATGTGACTTATGTTTCTTCTTAATATTTTTCATATTTCCCTATATTTATTAGATATCAAAAAATTTAAATTATTAATAACTTATTTTGACTTGAAATCCTTTTTTTTTTTCAAAAATATAACGTTATATTAGCAGTTAACGTGAATATGGCCTGAAGCTGTATTTAGAATAAATAACCTACTTATACTAATGAGTAAATAATAGTAATAGATTTATACTTACATATAAAAATATCGCAACAAATATTCAAAAATTTTAAACTTTTAAAACATATTTTGTTAAGTGTAATAGAAATAAATAATGTAGATTTTTAAAATAAATAAAGAAGATTTTATTGATTTTATAAACTGAAAATATTTCTAATGATAATGTATAATCTTTTTGTTTGATTGTGATCTCATTTTTTTAATATAGAAACAAAATGTGAACATTTAAAATTTATTTCAGTAGTAAAAATCAGTTGTCAACAGAAAACCATTAACACAGCACAAGACTGAAATTGGCACTAGTTGTGTAAATGGGATGGAGCAGAATATGGGAAAACTTAGAGTGGGGAATGGAAAATAAAGTGGCTAACAAGTTTCTCTGGGCATAATTGCTGAGAGATTCTTGACTTCGTTCAAGAAGAAGCTACATCACATCACATCGACGAATCTGATTTCTTACTAATTTACAAACGAACCGCATAATGATTAAAATACATATGAAAAAATGTCAAATTAAATACTGTAGTTAATAAAAAAAAGTAAAAAAAGTTTGTCTTGTACCAATTTTTTTTCAAATATTTGATATTTTTTATTAGTCGTACTTTATTTCCTTATTTCTTTTAATGCGAATTTTAAAGTATTTTTTCCTTGTTGCTTTGCTTTTATGCAAATTCTGAAAATTACAGACACTATCCCCCATTTTTTCAAGGTAAATTAAGTCTATTTTTGTGCAATTTTTTTTAATGCAGGTTTTCTGTGGAACCTATCTACCACATAAAACGAGACCCAAGTGTACTTATGAGTATAAAAATATCGCAATAAATATTCAAAAATTTTAAACTTTTAAAACATATTTTGTTAGATATAACAGAAATAAATATTCTTTTAGATTTTTAAAAATAATCAGAAAGTAATGAAGATTTTGTTGATTTTGTAAACTGAAAATAATATTTCTAATGATAATGTATAATCTTTTTGTTTTGATTGCGATCTCATTTTTTTTAATATAGAAACAAAATGTGAACATTTAAAATTTATTTCGGTAGTAAAAAAAAAGTTTGTCTTCTATCAATTTTTTTCAAATATATGAAATTTTTTATTAGTCATACTTTATTTCCTTATTTTTTTTTATGTGAATTTTAAAATAATTTTTCCTTGTTGCTTTGCTCTTATGCGATTTCTGAAAATTACAGAATGTATCCCCCATTTTTCAAGATAAGTTAAGCTATTTTTGTGCGATTTTTTTTAATGCAGGTTTTCTTCAGAACCTATCTACCACATAAAACGAGATCCAGGTGTCTATTCCTTTTCTATTTATGTAATAATACCACTGCATAAATTAAAAAAAAATTGTGCATTTATTATTGAGATCTATTAGATCTTATATTTTTTGAATGATCATATTTTTAAAGCATTATCTTATTGAAAACATTTTTATAAAGCTTATATTATTTGAAACTCTAATAACATTTAGAGTAATGAATATCTTACAATTTATAATTTTGAAATTAATAAAAATTTAATTTGCTGCTAATAATAAAAGATGTTTGCCTCTTTTATTTTATATTGCTAAGTTGAACTATTATTCCACTTTGAAAAGCATGATAAAGAAATAAAATTAGTTTTATGTTAATAAAGGAAAGAAAGATATTTTACCCTCTTTTTCATATTGTTAAATTATTATTTAACTTTGAATGGTATGATGCATTTTAAATATTTTTTATATAAAGAGCTCACAAATAAGCTCTTAACAAGCTTTGCAAAATATCCCTAATCCCAGACCGATTTCTGTTACTGGCTTCCTCAGTAAGGTGCTAGGATATTCAAGCATCCTAGCACCTGACTGAAGAAGCTAGTAGCAGAAACCTGTCTGGGATTAGGGATATTCTTCAAAGCCTGCTAAGAGTATGTTTGAATATCCTAGCACCTCACTGAGGAAACCAGTATCAGAAAACAGTCTGGGGTTAGAGATATTCTGCAAAGCTTGTGAGCTCTTTATATAACATTTGTAATACAAGCTTGTTTAAATTAGGTCATGTGACATATGATTTGATTTTTTTTTAAAATTTAAATATTTTATATACTTTTTATAAACTTCATGTCAGATATTTTTGTGAAAATAGAAATTTATTTATGTTGAGTTTACATTTGTCAAGAAATATATATATATAGCATGTGATAACAGCCACGAGCTTATCTAAACCACGATTTTTCAAACTGTTTCAAGGCAACTCCTTAAATAGAAGAGGACCCATTTTTTACTTAGAGAGGTAGAAATTTGCAACAGATTGAAGGTTCATGATGTAGATACACTTACTCTTATCATATAATTATATTTATAAAATCATGTAGTTTTCAACAAAATCAGGTTTATTATATATAGGCAATTTCACAATTGATTTCAATATTGCATTCTAATGCTTTTGTTACCTTATATATGAATAAATGTGATGAAGTGTTATCAAGTAATATTAAAATTATCAAATATCACATGATCATCATTCTTTATGCTTACACAAGCTGTTTTTCACAAAGCAGTGCTCTCAGATCCAAGACTCCTCACTGACAAAAGCCACAAGCTAGAAAATAGTATGGGGATATTGGATGAGTAGGCACTAGATAGGGATTTTATGCACAATCCTTTCTGCATCCATTGATTACTCTGATTTGCACCGACTGGCGCCACTGTATGGAGAGTTTTGTCTCTGTGAATATTAAAATTACTTAATTATGCAATTTATTAGAGTAATTGAGAATTTTATGTTGTTGTTTTTTAATTAATTCTTCAATAAAATATTTCTCTTTTTTAAAGACTGCTGAAAGACTAAAAATATGATGTAAGATCGATTGATAAGTTCTTCAGATTCCTGGATGTTGTAAAAGTTATCTTGTGGTTTGGACATGTAAAGCAAATGAATAATAGCAGATTTACTGAAAAAGTATTTTATGGTTAACTTAAGCATGGTCTTTGTGGGAGAAGCAGATTCTGTTTACATGATAAAGATTATCTCCAAGACATTTTAAAGAAGTACAATATTGATTACATTCATTTGGAAAATGTGCCGGAGAATGAATTCAGTGGATAGTTGTAAGTAGGGATGGCAGTGAAGCATTTCAAAAAGTAATGTTACAGAAAAAATTAAAAGAGAGCATTATAAGACATTAAATAAACAGATTAAAAGATAAATAATATGAATAGTAGGAATATATTTATGATTCATGGATTTGTTTGTATACTCTTTATAAAAATTCATTTCTAATGTATTATTTTTTCCTTATTTATTGTAATTTTTTCTGGAGTTGGAATGGCCATACTCATGAATCACCAATGATGATGACAATATATTTTATAATTTAACCTTTTTTAGAATGATAAAATAAATAATCAAATGGTCACTACTTGGAAATTCATATGAAAACTCATACAAAGTTCAAGCAGTGGAAATGATAAAACTGAGCTGTGATTTGCAGATCTTGGGTTTTAAAGAATTGCACTCTATTAATGATCTAAATCATTCAAAATAAAAATGATTAAATTTTTTTGTTGCTCAGGGGGTCATGTGAAATTTGACATGAAGTTTGAGTGAATTGCAATCCATGGACTTTCACCTCTTTACTATTGTTCTAAATCACTTTTATTGTGTTATATATATATATTTAATTTTTTTAACATTTTATTACGATTACAATCTAAAAATAAGCGCAGTGAAAGCTGATATTTTTCATTTCAATTATCACTATATAATTTACAATAACAAAAAAAAGAAGTCAAGCATTGTTAGCTGAGAGGTCATCGCAGCTGCCTTGCAAGCAGGTAGTTGGTTGCAGATAGTTGTGGGTTCGCCTCCCGGCCGATGCTATGACATATGAAAAAAAAAAGAAAGAAAAATCATGATTATTTACACAGTTTTAATAAATAGATCATATATATATATTATTTTTAGTCAAGCACTGCTTATATAAGCTGTTGTCAGTTTAATAGCTTAAATATTAATTACAAAGTTATATTAATGTGAAGTTTTCATTCTACAATGTTCATTTTAAAAATATAAATATATAATTCAGTATCGAAGACTTACTGATCGTGGTCCCAACCAGAAGTTTTCAGGTTCAAAATAATCAACTTGCTTTAATGCTAAATTTATTTCCATTACCTGAAATAAATAAACAATGCATAAGAATTACTGCAAAATATATAGCTAACCGTTCAGAATTATTTTATTACATGCAAAATAATGGCGTTCCAAATAATATAATATTAGTACCAATAATAAATTAAGAAATAAGATTTTTTATAAAAATATTAAGTTCTTGGTTTATATTGTTTGATAAGGAGTTCTAATATATATTTAGAAAGATAAACATGCTTATATGAATATATAAGATCAGATTAATATATAGGGTATATGAGCACAGACTTTCACATGATCCACCACTCTCCACCCTATCTCATAACACTGATACACTTGAACACATATATGTTGAAAAGATAAATAATTACCAATATACATATTTCATGCTAAACCAGCAATCATCAGTTGGTCCAGATTACCATCTCTACACATATATGCTATAAGTGCTCAGATATATATTAAGATAGCCAAACCTTATACTTTAACAGACAGGCTTCAATCTACTCCACACTCCAACTCTTTAGTCCTCCATCCAATTGAAAATCTGATGATGGAACGCTCAAAGGCCACCTTAAGGCTGAGATTCTTATCACACCCATGTTGACCTAAGGTTGTGTGAAAGTCTGTGCTTATATACCCTATATATTACATGTATAAACACAGGTATATAATAAGCCTGTGTGTTTCAGTAAAGATCAGATTAAATGACATATATTTAAAAACATAATGAAAATGTTGTCATTCGTTGCATATTAAGAGTCAAATATGCACATAATATAAACTTTTAAGAAAAGAAAAAGATAATAAAGTTTCATATAAGATAATCATCATTGCCATTTTCAATCATTATCAATTGTGGAATAAAACTTTTTGTAATTTATTTCCATACTTCCGATTCTTCTTCCCATCACTCCATGAACTGCAAGCAAATAGGATGAAACTGTAATGCATAATTAATAACAACAAAATATGTTATTTTGCAAACATTTTACATGCATTTGGTGTTCATGAATTTAGTAAAAAATATCAATGATGGACTTCTTGATAATGAAACAATTGAAATGATATTTTCAATTCACACGGAATTGCTATCATTCAGAAGGTTTTGGAATTTAGATTTTCAAAATGGACGTCATTTGAAACATATCACAGGCCACGCCTGAAAGTTTGAGGTGAGGGTAGATTGCATTATGTAATTTACTAACCTCTGTTCTCTATTTATGTATTATTACTAACAGTTGTTTGTGTTTGAAAAATTTAAATATGGTTTAAAATCTTCTAGACAATCAACATTTAATGATAGAAATAGTCCAACATATATTATAGTCTATTTTCTATCATGTTGATCCACATCCTCCAGACAAACAGAATATGTGAGAAAAGTGGAGGAAAAAATAATCTTTTTGGTGTAATCTTATAAGATGTTGCTAACATAGATCAGATAAAAAAAAGGTAATGAATATTGATCTTTCATTGTCACTACATTTATGCCATCTAGTGTAGCCTTATTAATCAATAGATGCCAATATCCAGTAGTGTCCTATCCATATTTCCCCTGACTAGTTTCTAGCTTATGACTTTCATCAGTAAGGAGCTTTTTGAATTTGTTGAACATTGCATCATGGGTAAGGATTTATTAAGCACCACTATCTGACTTCTATTGATTATTAAAGCTTACATTAGATGGTAGAAATGCAATGAGAATAGAATATCTAATGAATAGCACAGCATAAGCAAAGAACGAGTGATGTCTTGTTGGTCATGTTAATAAATATTAATGTTATCAATATATGGCAATCCTCCAACCTGTTCATAACTATAATCTTATATGCCATTTCAATTGGTATTCCTATTATTAAACAGCATTAAGATGATGTTGATGTTTAGCAATCATTAATATTGCTTCTTTAGAAGATTAATTATTAGTTAGATTTTTCAACTATTCAAGGACATGTTAATTTACATAATGGTGTAGTTTGTGTCCATTATTGCTGATCATCCACTTTTTTCTACTAACCTTTATGAGTATTATATCTTTTTTTTTAAAGAATTACATCAACTATAGGTGTTGGGCGAATAAAGCAAAGTAAGTTATTAATTATATTAATTGGATACCAAATGACAATGTTCAATTATGGATATAGTAGTTATTTATTAATGCATATTTCAATGCCATTAGACAGAGGAAATAAACCATATCAAAAGATGGAAGAGGTTCTGCAAAATTGATTTTAACGTTAAAGAAAAGAATAAAACAGACTTCTTAAAGTTTGAGTTTCAGATTGGTAATTCGATTCTAATAAGAACTTCCCAAGTCAGGCACCAGCAGGAACATAATAGAAAATTTTATAATTTATGCAAGAGAAATTACTGGATTATAAATAAAATTGGAGACAACGTTTTCATGAATGAAAATCAGAAGTAAAAGAATTGTTAAATGCCAACAAGCCCATTTCTATTAGAAATGACAAATTAATTTAAAACACGCACCCAGTTACAAAATAAATATGTGGGGTAATCAAAATGTTTTTTTCTATTTAGAATAAGGGTAATATAGAGATTTATGAATCTGTGAATGTGCAAAAAAATATTTGACATATAACCAAAATATGACAACTTCATATTTTAAACAAAAGTTCAGACTGAAACGGAATGAGATTCACTTGTATGTTTCTTTGTTATCCCTATAAAAGTCTTTACCAGCAGCAAAATTCCTGTTTCAACCATTTCTTTTTATCATTAATTTCTTAAATTTCTTCAAATTCTAACATTCCATAAAACTATTTTTACTAATACAATAAGATCTCCTTGATCCATTGTTTTTCAAGTGGATAAAAAATATAAATAAATGGTAAATGTAAAAAACGACAGTTTCAGGCGGCCATTAAAAATTATAGAGAAGAACAATTTAAATATTATTCTCTTAAGTATATTTAGAATATAACTTTAATTTTATAATTCAAAATATTCCAGATTTATTATTTGCAAAACGCATGTGTGCATACACACAATTTTAATATGATTGTACGTAAATAAATCATTTTTTATAGCGCGATGTTTGTAAACTGTAATATTTTAACACAGCATTACGCTGTTGCACATGTGCTTTGAAGATTTTAACTATACATAATGAATACTAACACTCAACCACATGATAAAGTCTTTGGATACATAAGTTAAAACGAAGGTTTTAATGGACTACAGATATAAATGATATTCAAGTTCATTTGTTTATGATTCAAGTACTATCATCCTGATGTGTTAGCTGGGTTGCACTAGCTACCAATTGGATAATGAACATTATTATAAAACCATTGTAGAGGTAGACACACTGATATATTGCAAGATTGTGGGTTTAACCAATAGAAAACAAGAACAGAAAATTATAAAAATGAAATAATAATAAATAAAACCAATATGGAAAAAAAATTCATAAGCTATTCATCTTAGAGTTTAATATAGATTTTTCATATAACAGAATCCTTTCTCGATATGACACTCTCCATCAAAGTAAAAATTAGGTGAAGTCTTTAATATTCTTAAATTGCCAGGTTGTATTAATGAATAGGTTAAACCATTAAACATCACATGATCATCATCTCTTATGCTAGCACATAACTGTTATTAAACAGGCAAAACTCTCCATACAGTAATATGGAGAGTTTTGCCTGTTTATTAATGAATGGGGTGATACGTGTAAACAACTATTTAGAAATATTTTTTAAATCCATTAATCTAAACAGCTGATTTTTTGTTCATATCATTTTTATCTACTATCATTCCACCATCATTTATATATTTTTAAATTTTTCTGTTCATGTTTTCTATTGGTTAAACCCTTGATCTTGCTATACATCAATGTTTCAGGTGCCACTACAATGGATTTGTGCAATCCAGCTGAAACATCAGTACAATAATGTTATGAATAGGGTAACCAGATGTCATGATTTTTGGAGGATTTGTTCCTATTTTTGATTAGATGTCACAATGTACCCAAAATGTCTTTTCAGGATTGTTGTATGTCCTGATTTTCAAATACTCATAATTATTATTTGCTGTACATAAATAATTCATTGCAAAAACGATAGTTTCTTGGCCCTCTCTATCCATTTCAGTCTCTACAGAAATATTAGAAAAACTTCAGGCAAATTTCAACACCAAAACAAAGATCACTATTACATTGTACGGCTGGATTCTCAAGCTATACGTGCTCTCATGTCCAACCTTACCTTGGAGCATGAGCAGTTGGATTTTTGTAGGCTAAAATTTGAATTGCACTTGCACCTGCTTCGATTTACAATGTAGTTTTGCTAGTTTTTTGTTGATATTAATTTTCTGCAGTGATAAAATTAATAGGAATATTAATAACCTAAAACAATAGATAACATGCCAAAGAAGAAGTGTACTTACAATGCTGAATATACATAGGAAGGGAGTTTTATATAAAAAAAGGATGCAATGATTATGAAGCGATATGTGAATTGTGTAATGTTTACATTAGTGTTTCACACGGTGACAAATCTGATATAAAAATTCATATAAATAGTGAGAAACACAAAACACATTTCTCAGGGCAACAACATTGAAAAAGACTCTTTCATATACAAAATATACAGTGCAGAAGGAGACAGCATTGCAGCAAATGAGTTAACAACAGCTTATTATATTGTTCAGCAACCTCAATCATTTCATTCAGTGATCTGTGCTAATAATTTATTGAGTAAGGTTTTTCCAGACTCGAATATTGCACAAAAATTTTCACATAGACGAACTAAAACTACCATGTTAATTACACAAGTATTGGGACTATACTGTGAACAACAACTTAAAAATGATTTAAACAATGCTAAGTTCTTCAAAATATCCACAGATGCAAGTAATCGTAATGCAAAAGAAATGTTTCCCTTGATTGTACATTATTATTACAAAGAATTCAGAATTCAAATAAAGTTACTTAAAATTTATAATTTACCAAATGAACCATCGGATACTATTTATAATTTAATAGCAAATAGTTTCAAAGAATTTAATATTAATTCTAGAAAATGTATTGCTTATGGAGCCGATAACACTAACACAAATTTCAGCGGATTGAATAGAAAAGGAAAAAAATAATGTATTTTTTAAATTGTGTGAAAATATTAACAAAAATTTAATGTAGATTATACTGCTCATATTTTGCATAACATTGTGCAATCTGGTACTGAATGGCTACCATGTGATATTGAAGTCATTGCAATAGTGTTTTACTATTTTTCCATATATATAATCCCTGAATAGAAAAGTTAAAAGAATTTTGCGACTTTGTACATACAGAATATTCAACTCTAGTTTCACTCTATTGAAGTCATTGCAATAGTGTTTTACTATTTTTCCATATATATAATCCCTGAATAGAAAAGTTAAAAGAATTTTGCGACTTTGTACATACAGAATATTCAACTCTAGTTTCACTCTCTAAAAACTAGAGATGGTTAAGTTTGTGTAAATCAATTGAAAAAATCATTGAATTGTCAAGCGTTGGTGGCAGAATGGTCAGCACAGCTGCCTTATGAGAAGTTGTCCCGGGTTCGCTTCTCGGCCGACATTTTGACATATGGAAAAAAAAAATCATTGAATTATACGATGGACTGAAATATTATTTTTAACCTGAAGAGAAGCTACCAATAATTTTACTAAGATTTTTTCAAAATCCGATAAATTAGTGTTATCTTTTATTGGTGTATGATTTTCTATTTTTAATAAACAAATCCTTAAAATTGAGAAGAATAATATAACCATAATGGAGTAATAAAAATAATATATAAAACAATTCATATGATGAAAACACAAACTGAAAATAAATTTATTCCACACTCTGTTGAACAAATATTTTTAAAAATTGATCTGTCAGAGACAGGAAAAAATTCATTCAAAGAAGATGCCCAAGAGATATATAAAACTTCTTTAGCGTATTTGGAAAAAACTATTTCAAATTTTAACAAATTTGCATCTTTTAGCTGGATAGATTTAAAAGAAATGCCAACATGGAATAATGTACTCTATACCAGCATTGGTTCAAATAAGATTGGTATACCCATCGATGATAATCTATTAATAGATCAGTTTGAAGTATTAAAATATTTTGTCTTGAGCAAACTCGAAAACAATGAAACTGATTGGCTTGAAAATTCATAATGTTGATTGAAATTCTTTACATCCATAAAATTTACTGACCAAATATCGGAAATTAAAACAGTATGCCAATATTACTTTGCATTATCTACTCATGATGCAGATGTGGAAATAATTTTTTCCTTAATAAGTAGTCAATGGACAAAGAAAAGAAATAGAATGGATTTGGAAACTCTAAATTGTATAACTTTATGCAACTATAATATGAAAATGAGTTGTGTTGAATTTGGTGACTACGTTAGGGACAATAAAAGCTTATTAAAATCTGTAAGCAACAGCTTGAAATATAATAAAAAAATAATATGTATTTTAATAAATTTCAATTTATTATTCAGTTTCCTTACTTAAGCACATTGTACTGTTATGATATAAAATCATCAGTCCTATGTGTCATTGGTTGTACCACACGCATGTAGAGAACACTGTGATCCTCAGTTAGAATCCTAGCATAGGCTACATTACCAGGATTCCTGATACTGGACCGTAAAAATGATTGGTCACTATGTCCCGATTTTTGATTGAACCAGTCTGTTCACCCTTGTTATGAATCATATATAGAGGAACCCAGATAATAGGTCATATGAAGTCCAGGAACTTCGAAAGCGCTTAGCACAGAAAAACATATAAATTTTACAATATTGAACTGCTCTAACCTAAGCGTGTTAGCACAGAATTATTGATAATATAAATAGATATGAATCAGACTTACTTTTCATTTTACAAATATCAAAATATAAGTAAAAAAAGTCTTTCGAATCATGGTTGAAGATTTTGTAATTTTATTAAAAAGTAAACTATTAATAGAAAAAAAAAAGTTTTACGTCGTTTTGTGCAAACTTTATATCTCAATTCGAAGTATAAACTTTCTAAAGATCAAACACTTCCATAATTGCCGCCATTTTGTATGCACATATCATGTGACACGGATACTCTTTGAAATCTTTTTTTTTTTTAATGTGTCAAAGCATCGGCCGGAAAGTGAATCCCGGGACAACTGCTTGAAAGGGAGCTGTGCTAACCACTCGGTCACCAACGCTTGACAACTCCTCCAAATTTTGACAATATAACAAAAATAAAATATAATAAATCTGAATAAAGAATATAACTGATGCTTAAGAATACACAAAGAAATGTTTTTTAAGAAATTAGAACTTAAGAATAATGCTTAAAACCATTTCTCAACAATGTTTCAAGCGTGCAATTAGTCCAAAAAATAACGAAGAGAATAAAAACACCATATGTCATTTCAATTTCTTTTTTTTTTAAAAAAAAACCACTCCTATTCCTGTGGCAAAAGCTGCACGAAGATTATGATTTTTTTTTTTAATGATCAATGCGATAAAACAACGGTTAAAGAAATAATGAATGTGGGTAGGGGGGGGGCAATGTTGTGTATTGAGAGGCAACTCCAGGATCAATAAAAATGAACAAATAATTCAGGAAAATCAAAATAGTAGACGGAGACTTTACACAATATTCTTTCAAGGCAAGAAGTATGGATCTTTTTTATCTTTACAAATGTAAAGGAAGATATCATAGCTGCCTCTGATCATTTCTTTTTAAAGTAAGACATTTAACCCTAACATTCAAACATATTATTATTCATTCTTCTCCCAATGAGTAAGCTTGTGGTTTTAAGACCTGTAGAGGTCTCTACTATCGCATTTTATACGCATGTGCTTGAGGCTACAGCCTTAATGAATATTAAAAAGCACATGTTAAATAATAAATGATGAGTAACTTACCATGGCAGATTTCTGCGTCATTTCAAAGCCCACTGGTGCAAACCCATAAACTGACAGTGATATGATTGTGATTAGAATCTGGGCAATGGTTACCCAGTAGGTAAAGTATGGCCTGAAATACAATAATATAAATTATTAATAGTTATGAAAAAGATTCAGTAATTTGCAATGCAAATTAAAGAAAGTAATTTAATCATGCTATATAATGAATGCTAAAAGTGTGTGTAACTGCATATGATATATATATAGAGCTCGCAAAATAAGCTCTTAACAAGCTTTGCTTATTTTGTGAGCTATATACGTATATACATTTGTAAATACAAGCTTTTTAAAGTAGGTCATGTGACATCTGTTTTTTTTTTTTTTTGTAACTGCATATGAGTATAGAGCAACTGCAGAGCAATATCTCTGCCTCAGTAGCTTTCCAAAAAGTAAAAGTTATGAAGGTTATTAACCACATTTTCCAGGTTGAATAGTTTTTCTTTTTTGCCTTATTCTCTTTCAAAACAATAGCTAGAATTAACTGACTTGGTTACAGATCAGATGCCTGAGAGAAAAATTCCAAGCTTATTTGAAAACTTGGTATTCAAATTTTACCCAGACAAATATGAATACAACTTATGGCTATGGTAGGTGGGTGCCTTATCACTATATTATTAAATGCTGATGTGTGTTCATTTTATGCAAATTGAACATTGAGATTCCATTATTTCCATATTTTATTTTGGGAATAGTTAAGATTTACTTAATTTTTAAATATATAGGGTATACGAGCACAGACTTTCACATGACCCACCACTCTCCACTCTATCTCATAATACTGATACACTTGAACACACATATGTTGAAAAGATAAATAATCACCAATATATGTATTTCATGCTAATCCAGCAATCATCAGTTGGTCCAGATTACCATCTCCACACATATATGCTATAAGTGCTCAGATATATATTAAAATAGACAATCTTTATATTTTAATGGACAGGTTTCAATCTACTCCACACTCCAACTCTTCAACCGTCCATCCAATTGAAAATCTGATGATGGAATGCTCAAATGCCACACAGGTGTATAATAATTATGTCTGTGTTTCAGTTATTTTATTTTTAAAATTAATTTTGTATGAACTAATATTAATTTAAGAGCAAAATTAAAATATAATTCATCATCATTTTCAACCATAAATGATCCACTACAGGATAATGTTTTTCCAAGTTCAATCCATCTCCGATCTCTAGCCTCTTGTCTCCATATCACCCCAGCACACTTCCTTATTTTATATATCCATTTCACATGGTCTTTTACAATCTTTTAGAATCCAGATTAAGATTTCAACTTTCTACCCAACTCCATTTTAGTTTCTTAATTCATTCAGTGATGTCATTATATAAATTATCTGAATATTTTCATATATACATACAATGTGCAATCTCACATGTGGTCTCTTTCTGGGCCTTTTACAATTTCTTGGAATCCGGTTTAAGATTTCAACTGTCCAACTATTATCATCTTTTCTAGCAATGTGTCCAGCACAACTCCAGTCTTTTAATTTTTTCAATGATGTCAGTAACACCTGTTTGTTCTGTCAACTATGTAATTATAAACCAATAAGTAACATGGGTTCAAATCTTATCTGATTCTTTTAATTTGTCATTTATATATATATATATTGCAATAATAGTTAATTACTGCAAAATTAAAATGAAAACAGGCAAACAGAATTATGACTTTAAGTGTCTAATCTTGCCATCTGAGACGAACCCAAATTCATCTCTTACAATTTGAAAGTTATATTATTTATATTTACCTAGGTTTGAAAGGTGCCAAAAATGCTTTAAAGCATTTTTGCCATAATAAACAAAAGTGGAATAACATTTAATTACTAACTTCCATGATTATACTATGTTATTAAAAAGTTAGTAGGAACTTTATGTATGGTTAAAAAGAAAAAAAAACTTTAACTAATAAATGTTAGTAAAAATGTTGAACAAAATATTATTTAAAAGATATTTGAATAATTTATTGATTAGAAATTTGTAAAAAAAAAAATCAAGCTTCAGAAATGACAGAGATGGAGTCATGATTCAAGAATTTTGAACTCTGAGTCCTCCACTCTCTCATTAAATTGGACTATACAGAACCCAAATGTTAATACAAAAAGAAAAAAACTTTAACTGCTAGTATTTTTATTTTTGACTAAAAGTTAAAATACTGATATAAAAATAAAATTTTAATATAATAATGAAAACTTATTGTAAATATATACCCAGTAGATAGATCTATTGTTATTTAATATTTAAATTTTCAGAAGTCTCTAGTGCTTTAAAGCTGTGATAAGTATAAATTGAGGGAAAATATATGTATTATTGAATTATTACTTCATGATTTCCTTTAGTCTGGAAAAAATCATTAATTCAACAAGGCTCAGGAATTAGAAAAATGCCAGATTTTTGCCATTTAAAATAGTATATTTAAAATATGAAATATTAAATCAATGCTTTAGTTAAATATGAGGCGACTCTTGATCCAAGCCACATGAGAGAGACTTTGAAAAGATAAGAATGATCACTTTATCTTTGAACCTAAATGTGATTATATAGGCTAATCATAAATATCTTGAATTGAGAGCATGAATATTTTATATTATTCACATTATTTTCATTTTCTTTATTATGCTTATTAAGACTAGTGAAATTTTAACATGGCTACTCTTGTGGCTTGGATCAAAAGCTTCTCATTCAACAAAAACAATTTAATATAATAGTACAGTTTATGTGTAATGGTTGATCGCCATCTGTTTAAAATTACAGTTTGAAATTGCATTAATAAATATCTTAATGTATTATATAATACCATTTATCCAAACTGCTTCAAACACTTTTTAGCAAAACTATTTATTTGTACATATATATATACACCTACGTTTCAACTGACCTGCAGTCTTCTTCAGAGCTATCATATAATGAACAAAATAAAATAAAAAACATAACAAATAAAGAGTTTGGCTAAAAAGTGTTTGAAGCAGTTTGGATAAATTGTATTTATAGGATATTACGGCAAAAATAAAAAAAAAGTGTGATTTTGACCATTGATACTATGAAATAACTCATTACATGGTACCTTGTTAAACTTGTAAATGCATATTAAATGATTGAATAAGTAATATATACCTATCTACAATGATTTTTGACTTCTAGTAATAATGTACATAAATTCCATAAGCCTCATGTCTAAATAAAGTCTATTCCAAGTTCTATCTAATAGTGTTATCTACTAGAATTAACAATGTTAATGTTATTGACACATTAATTATACATCTTATAAAATATGTTCTTTGTAATAGTATGGACAAAGTAAAATTGGATTATTTTATCTTAACATTGTGTTTGGGCAATCCAATAAATATTTTCAAAAAATACATAAACAGAAACAAAATATGAGAATTTTTATGTTTTTTTAATCATTACTGTTTATTTATTTTAAACTAAAAAAAATGTAACAAATAAGAACTTGATACTATTTTTTAAACATTATTAATAAAACTATTAATAATAACAATAAATAAAAAAATTCTTTTCTAGCACCATCGATGGTTTGAATAATTATTTAATCAAACTAATAATAGATGGAGCTACAGTAGACAGCTTCTCTTGCACATAAATGGAGAAATTTGGTAATTTAGTCTGCAAGTTAGGTAAGGAAGCATGGAAAATATTAGGCATCTGCTAATTGAATGTAAGGGCTTGCAAGCAGAAATGGTACAAATAATAAAGTTGTGGGAGAATAAATATAAGCAAAGTGATTATACAGAAAGTGGGGGTTCTTGGTTTTTATGCTGGGTTTGGAAAAAGATAAGGGGAATCTAAATATAATGGCCATTCAGTGGATAAAAATGATGCTGTGGAAATGGAATGGTGCAGGATAGGAAAGAATATAAGAAAAACTTAGGGTGGGGAATGGAAAATAAAGAGAAGATGGCTAACAGGTTCCTCTGAATAGAGTGCCTGAGAGATTCCTGACTTTGATAAAGGAAAAACCATATTGCATCACATGCAGTAAGATACAGAATCAAATGATGTTTGTTGGTATTAAGAATAATAAAAGTTGCATATCTTTATTCAATTTAGCAAATTTTGATCTTTAGAATTTCATTTAATTAATAAACATTTATACAAATTTTCAAGAGTCACAGGGAATACAGAGAACTTAAACTAGGTTTTTTCTTGTCAATTGCTGTCTGAACAATTGTCTAAATCTTTTACAAATCAAACCAATATACCTTTATAGACACACTAATCATAACAAATTTTCATAATGCAGGATTCAATCATTTTCTGCATAATATTACTGGTTAGTCTAATAAGATAAATATTGGAAAAATTCCTCTTCAAAGTTACTGGTTAAAAAAATAACTGTAATATTAACTATTTGTTATGCTTTCTTGAAAACGCACACATCATGAAATTCCAAAACTAATCACCTGAATATCTTCTGTAATTTTAAATGGCACAACATATTCTTTTCCAACAGAATGTAATAATATTTAGATAACTGTATAACCAAACGTAATCTAATTTTTTTTTAATGATACCTTTTCAAACAAGTCCTCTAATAAAATCAATCTTAAGATTTTTTATTTTTGAATATTAATAATTTATTTATTTTAATTAATTGTACACAGTCATAGAGATTGGGGTCTTCAATCTTTTTATATCTAACTCCCATATTTGTACTCTTGTTAACCATATAATTTCCCTACTATCCATTAATGCCCAAATAACATAAATTAATCCTTATGGAAATAATTACACAAAAAAGGATTTATAATAGTATATTAATACATATATAATAACACAAAGTGAATAACAAAATGAAATCAATCTGAAAGAATAAAATGTATTTGATTTATTTTGAACTTGAAAATATTTATTAATTTATTTAAGGCACAAGCAATTCTGCAAAAAAAATTAAACGCCTATTGTGTAACATCTGACAAATACTCATTGTCCATCTGAGAGCTTTAAATTCCCATTAATGAGTGATAGGGATCATATTGGCGACCCATGGTACAGATAATCCAGCAAACAACACTTGATATATTAGTGGAATCATAAAATAATCTAAACTTATTATTTTAGCAATAATGTTTGTGCGGACTAAGACTGTAAAATCTTTTATTTTGACCAATTGAATAAATATAATAAACCACTAAACATCACAAGATCACCATTCTTTATGCATACACAAGCTGTTTACAGAGTCTAAACTTTCCATACAGTAGCACCACTCAATGCAAGCCAGAGTAATCAATGGATACGCCTACTCATCCAATATTCCCAGAGTAGTTTTTAACTTATGGTTTTATCAGTGAGGAGCCTTGGCTCTGAAAGCACTGCACCCAGGTCTTAGGATATAATGCTGGAGGGTTGCATTAGATCCTAAGTGCAGTGCTCTCAAATCCAAGGTTCCTCATTGATGAAAGCTACAAGCTCACAACTAGTTTGAGGATATTGGATGAGTAAGCACTAGATAGGGATTTTATGCACAAACCTTATTGCATCCATAGATTACTCTGGCTTGCACTGAGTGACACTACTGTATGGAAAGTTTAGCCTCTGTGAATAAATATACCATACTCTATGTATCTAACAAATATATATGAGCAACCCAATTATCACTCTGGATAAGATTTTGGTCAGAAGTCTTAATACTGGAAAAAGGTCCTATTTCTATATTTATTGCTAAACCACTGACTTTGTTACATTGTAAGATCAATGAACTCCTTACCTGTGAGAATTAGTGCAGTGATAGGGTGGCATATTCTAGATAGAACTCAAGGTCCATAGATCAAAACTAGTTGATTTTTTTATGACTCCTAAGCAATAAACAATTTGATTATTTTTTATATTATAAATAACTCCTTTATTTCTGCCACATGTGAAGAAAAATAATTATACCATTTTGAATAATAGAAATACTAAATGATTATGAGTTTTTACCACTTCCTATACCTGTTCTTCAATTGCACACTTTAGTACCCATCTAAATGGTCTTTATTTCCATTATTTAATGCAATCCTAATGCTTTATTGTTAATGTTTTAAATCCATTGCTGATGTTGGTCAACTTTTATATTCCAAATTAACCACTCACTACAAACTAGCTGACTCTCAGATAAAATACAAAAAAAAAATGGTCACATCATCTATTCTCAATGGAATCTAACCTACTGATTATTATCAAAATAAAAAAATCCAAATTAGAACATTTGCAATTCATCAATGTTGAACACAAATTTCCTGAGATTGTTTTTTTCCTCAATACATTACTCAAATATCTATGATTGAATAAAATTACAAAAAAAAAAATCAAGTCAGAAGTCACATGACCTAATTCCTCACTGAAGAAGCCAATACCAGAAACTGATCTGGGATTAGGAATATTCTGCAAAGTTTGTTAAGAGCTTATTTGTGAGCTCTTTATATAACATTAATGATTGAACAAATAAATAAAAAATTCTTTGTTTAAACAGTAATGTGATGTGATGTACTGTAGCTTCTCCTTAAACGAAGTCAAAAATCTCTCAGCAATTATACATTTTCTGATAATAGTGCCACCTAGTGTAAGCCTAGCAATCAATAGATGCCAAAAAGTTGTGCATTATACCTATTCAGTGACTAAAAAATTGCTGTTTTAACAACTTGTATAAGCATAAGAAAAAGTGAGTGGGTTAATGTTTTAATTCTTTGTTTCTGATGCCATTCAATATACGATTGATTACGCGACAGATCAACCTTTTGTAAATCTATGGCTAACAAAAAAAATTTCATATGAAATAACTTCAAACTGAATAATATATTTGGTAATCTATTATAATTACAGAATTTAGCCAATTAGTGTTACCTGCACTGAAGACATTCAAGAGTAAATCACTGTAATGTTCTTTAGGTTGTAGTAGTATTAAAAAGACCTATATATTAACTAATGTGATATAAGTTAAAAATAAAAAAGAGCTTTATACATCATTTATAATAAAGTTTAAGGTCTTAGCAATTCTCTATGTGGCTTATTGCTAGTGAAAACCCTAACTATTTGCTGCAATGAACTTTTCAACAGTTGTTAGTTTTGTCCCTATATTTTCTAATTAATATAATCTATCATTTTAGTTATTGAATTCATCAACAACAAAGGATCTAAAAGGCAGAGATTATCAGTGGGAAGAGTTATAATAAGACACTTGGATAAGATGCTTAGATCAGATGAAGCATCTTTAAAATAAATCAGTTATTCAAGCAATAACATTTTCTGTGGCTGTAAAAGTGAAGAAAAAGTATTGAGCTAGGGTACAAGCAAAGACTTTTGAGAATTCCATAACTCATTAGAGAAACAATCAAATGGATATTTGATCTCTTGAAGAACAAATAATCAAGTTGAAATGGTTCTATTTTTGTCATAATATGAAGTGAATTTATTTATTAGAAAAAGACACCCAGCCATCCATAATTACAAAAATATGGTCTTAAGTAGCCTGAAAAATTAAAGAGTTAAGAAGTTTTAAAAAACTGCATTCATAATGCACTTTTCACAATGCTTTTTCACTTTCACTATAACAGTTTTGATTGTCTAGCAATCTTTTTCAGATATTTCAATATATATCCTTTCAATTGCAAACTACTTTGTAATTGAAAGTATACAAATATATACACACGAAAGCAGTCAACACTTAAAGAATATCAATATCATTATCAGTCAACAATCTCTATCAGTTGTCAAAGCAACATTCAGATAATAAATGGGAATCCACTTATAATCAGGGTCTAAGATCTTAAATAGACTATGAGTGATAGCAATTGACTGAAACAGATTAAGATTAAAACTACTTAGATATTTACCTTAAAAAAATAAATTTGAACAGGTCAGGTAAATGCTTTGAAGGTAGATTAATCCAATAACTTTCACCTATATTGACAATTATTGAAATTTCCCCAGAAAAAGCATCCTAAGTGATAATGATCCACATTTTTTTAAATAGTAAAATTTTCCATGTTTTTATTGATGTTAAAGATAAAAATATAATCTGAAGAGGTCATTAGCTTACAGATTGTGGCTAACATCTAAGAAATTCTCCTTTGTTGTTTTTGATGCCCAGAGAGTCTTTGCATCTCTGTTCTAATTTTAATAAGATTTTATAATATAATGAAACTGATTTTTTTGCTTGTTTATAAAATATTTTTGATTATTTTTACAAACTAATTGGTTGATTATTATTTAAAACAAAAAGAAATACTTATGTACATTTTGAATTTATTCATTTGTTTTACTTTTAAAAATAAAAGTTAATAAACTTGACTATAGTATATAAAAACCCAAATATCTGTCAGAATTGATTAGATGTTAAATTATTTCAAAAACTATAATTATTATAAAAAATATCAGATTTTAAAGAGAATTTGATAAAGTTATCATTTCATTCACATTAGAAAAAGACTTTAAAAATAATTCTTTATGTTTTCAGAATGAGTGTTTATGTAACATTGTTGTATTTACAGATTACTTCTTAAATAGTGGAAGTAGTCAAATGTAATTTTTTAGAATATTATTTGTTTATAAATTTAATTAAAAAGAAATTAAATCCAATTTATTGAGTTTTAATATAAAAAAAGATTTTATGTGAACAGAAACACTGAACATTTCCAAAAACTATCACCAGATGGTACAATAGAAAATGTCTGAATTTAAAAGGGTTAATAAATAATTATTTTTACAACCTTTCAAAAAAACTACTACCCAGAACTTTTAAATATTTAAAAAATAACTTCTAGACAGTTTTAACCTCAATCTGTTTCAGTCAATTGCTGTCACTAATAGTCTATTTAAGATCTTAGATCCTAATAAGTGGATTTCCACTTCCTATCTGAATATTGCCTTGACAACAGATTAATGATATTCTAATAATTTATTTTAAGCATTGACTGGCATCATGTGATTTATAAATATATTGAGCAATAAAACAAGCAAAACTCCTACAATATTGCCATCTAATGCAAGTGAAAGCAATCAATGGATGAAAAAAAGTTTGTGCATAAAATCCCTATCTAGTGCCTACTCCACCCAATATTCCCAGACTAGTTTTTGGCTTGTGGATTTCATTAATGAAGAGCCTTGGATTTGAGAGCACTGCACCTAGATTTTAGGATCTAATGCAATCCTCCAGCAACCATCTTTTAACTTTTTAGATATATGTGATAGTTTGAGAGATCTGAAGAAAACAGCTGGGCAGTCAAAACTTATAAGAGTATTATATAAAACATTGTAAAACTTTAATTGTGGAAAATGACTTAGGGGCAGCATAATATTTTGAAGATTTGTTATAAGCAATGCAAAAACAGAGGATGAGGTGTTGAACATCTAAATATGTTAATATTGGAGAAATGCTACTTTATATGATCAGTAAAATGAGTGTTGGCTTGAAATGAATAATGTCCATATCATCTCATTATAAACCTAAACTAAAACATTCAAATGAAAATAATTTTTGCCACCACTCCATGATATAGGATCTTTATAGCACCATCATAAAAAAATGAATTCTTAAAAGTTATTAATGTAATAATGCTATATTGAGTAGAGGTGGGAGAAACTACCTGATCATCTTCATCTGATTGGATAATCATACAGATCTACTTTTTCAGGGTCATGTTAATGCTTATGAATATTTGATTAAATTATGCTTATTTAAATAAAAATGTCAGCACCTTTCAAAATTTAGAAGTTCTCTTTATAGAAGTATTTAAAGATATATATATTTAAATATAGGTTGAAATTTTATATTTTTACAAAAGTATATCTGCATGTAAAATATATATCTAAAAAGTTATTTATATTTTACAATTATTATTACTGTTATAAAACTTTATTTACCTATGATCATCAATATCATTCAGCTGCTCTTTGCCTAAGGTTTGATCCCGTCGACATCTTCTTCTACAACATTTTCTAAAAATGCCTTCACCATATTTATGACGGTCAGAGTTATCAAAAGCCCTATCAACAAGACGATTCCAGATCCGTCTCATTCCCAAAGGTTGTGTTTCCCTAAAACATACAAAAACACATGTTAGTCTTTATATATGTTCATG
This sequence comes from Epiperipatus broadwayi, assembly GCA_028023455.1. Taxonomy (NCBI): domain Eukaryota; kingdom Metazoa; phylum Onychophora; class Udeonychophora; order Euonychophora; family Peripatidae; genus Epiperipatus; species Epiperipatus broadwayi. The sequence continues at coordinate 157,915 of JAQFVV010006367.1, forward strand.
TAAAATTTTAAAATTATACAAATAAGTAACATATATAATTTCAGGTTTGGACTACTGAATTATGTTGGCAAAGCAATCTAGTAAAGTAAAAGGATGTTGAAAATGTTTATGAATAGCATATGATTTAGTTGTCATCAAGACATGAAATTATATATAAATGAAAATAATGTTTTTCTGAAGGTTTGTGATGATGGTGTTCTAGCTGTATTTTTATATTGGACTATTTCCATCATCTAATATGTGTGTTGAATGTCTTTAGAAAAGTTTAATTTTTAGTTAAATATTCCAAATGCATTCAACTGTTAGTAATATCACAGCAAACAGGTTAGTATATGCACCAACTGTTAGTAATATCACAGCAAACAAATGTTAATAATATCACAGCAAACAGGTTAGTATATGCACTAACTGTTAGTAATATCACAGCAAACAGGTTAGTATACGCACAACGTTTTGAGAGGTATTTTCTCCCCTCTTCTTCAGGTGTTGCTGGCCTGACCAGTGACAGTACTAGCATGGGATTCGAACCTGGGTCCTTAGATTCTTGATTATTGAAATTTAAGGTAACGCTCTAACCAACTGAGCCATCCTGCCAAAGGCAACAGTATGTAGTAATTTCATATACTTATCTATGAGGTTCCTCCTGATTTCTCCACTTTTTCCTCAGAGCAAAGTTGATTAGTGATTTCCATACATTATGTATAGTCACACTAGGTTGGCTTATGGGATTTTTGCCATTGTCATGTGAGCAACTTCTTTAAATTTTCTTCTTTGTACCTTTTCTTCTTTATCCAATATTTTTGTATTTTCCCAATTGAACGTATGTTCATTGGTCCATACATGGTCTGCTACCTTAGACACATCTGTTTTCTCTCTTCTAATCATCAGTTTATGTTCTTGCAAGCGCTTTTGAATGGGATGGCTGGTCTCACCAATATATGTTCTTCCACATTCACATGGTATTTCATAGATGCAGTTTTTTCTTTGCAGCATTTCAAGTTTAGGCTTTGTAGATGTTAGAATTCCTCGTAGTGTGGTATGGCTCTGAAAAGCTGTTCTGATGTTATACTGATTGCAGATTTTCCTTAATTTGTCTGCTATTTTTGGAATGTATGGATACACTACAGTACCAATAATTGTCTTTTCTCTTGATGGTTCTTTTTGTTGTCTGTTTAATGTTTTCTTAATAACAGCTGATGGATAACCATTTTTCTTAAGAGTTTGTTCTATATAGATCTTTTCTTTTTCCAAATCACCAGTTTCTGAACAAACTTCTTTTGCTCTGTTCCACAGTGATAGTATAACTCCATGTTTTGTGTTTCTGGTGTGATTAGATGTATAGGCTAGGTATTTTCCTGTATGTGTAGGTTTTCCGCAGACAAATTAAGGAAAATCTGCAATCAGTATAACATCAGAACAGCTTTTCAGAGCCATACCACACTACGAGGAATTCTAACATCTACAAAGCCTAAACTTGAAATGCTGCAAAGAAAAAACTGCATCTATGAAATACCATGTGAATGTGGAAGAACATATATTGGTGAGACCAGCCGTCCCATTCAAAAGCGCTTGCAAGAACATAAACTGATGATTAGAAGAGAGAAAACAGATGTGTCTAAGGTAGCAGACCATGTATGGACCAATGAACATACGTTCAATTGGGAAAATACAAAAATATTGGATAAAGAAGAAAAGGTACAAAGAAGAAAATTTAAAGAAGCTGCTCACATGACAATGGCAAAAAATCCCATAAGCCAACCTAGTGTGACTATACATAATGTATGGAAACCACTAATCAACTTTGCTCTGAGGAAAAAGTGGAGAAATCAGGAGGAACCTCATAGATAAGTATATGAAATTACTACATACTGTTGCCTTTGGCAGGATGGCTCAGTTGGTTAGAGCGTTACCTTAAATATCAATAATCAAGAATCTAAGGACCCAGGTTCGAATCCCATGCTAGTACTGTCACTGGTCAGGCCAGCAACACCTGAAGAAGAGGGGAGAAAAATACCTCTCGAAACGTTGTGCGTATACTAATCTGTTTGCTTGATATTACTAACAGTTAGTGCATATACTAACCTGTTTGCTGTGATATTATTAACATTTGTTTGCTGTGATATTACTAACAGTTGGTGCATATACTAACCTGTTTGCTGTGATATTACTAACAGTTGAATGCATTTGGAATATTTAACTAAAAATTAAACTTTTCTAAAGACATTCAACACACATATTAGATGATGGAAATAGTCCAATATAAAAATACAGCGAAAATAATGTTGTATTTATTATATTACATGAATAAAAGTATTTAAGCATTCTCTACTAATCTTAGTGAAAACAAAATATAAGATATATTAAACTAGAAAACTCTACTTAATATAACTAAAATTCAAGTTTACTGTAGTTTGGATTAGTGAATTTGGAGCTTAGAATAATTAATGAAGGGGATTCTCTTGAAACCAATCTATGAATCTTATTTTTTCAGAGTTTAGATGTTATGTACAAAGAGGTATCTAAAAACAACTGGAATTGTTCTCTGGCAGCCACATAAGTCACAGTATATGCTTCTTCTAGATACATTTTGTGGGGACTCTTCTGCATTAGTCTGCAAAATAATGTCATCGTGTGAAATCGTGGTCATGTTTGGCACATTTTGTTTGTAAAGTGTGTTTCAAGTATTTGTCAATTTTTTGTAGTAGCTGAAAAATTGGAAAATCATGAACTTCTGTTTTGGGAAAATGGAAGGAAAACAGTTGTAATACTTGAAAGTTTACGAGTAAATTGTTCTGGAAAAGCACAAGTTTATGAGTGGTTTAATGGAAGTGTTAAATCCACCACAATCCAAAAAAAGTGTAGCGAATAAAATCAAATGATTTTTTTGGGACGCAAATGGCATTGTTCAGTCAGAATTCATTTGTAAGGATCAGACATTTAAAATTTACAATTTCTGAAATTTTTGCATGATGTGATAAACATAAATGTCCCATTTTGTGGCAACATGAGGAATGCATGCATCATCATGACTCATGCTAGTGCAGCAAAGCTTGATTGTGAAACAATTTTTAATTAAATTCAGTGTGACCCAGCTTATCCATCAGCCATATTCATTCGATCTCACTCCATGTGACTTTTGTAAATCTCTCGAATGAAAAAATGTCTTGATTTTTTTTTTTTTGTGGACTTAGCGGTAACGAAAAAAACAAGAATGGGGGTGTTAAAAGGTATTACTTTGCAAGTGTTTCTGGACTACTGCAAAAATTGAAAAACACATTTAGACCAGTTTATTGCATTAAATAGACTATACTTTGAATGAGATTCAATTTGCAATACGTAAAAATAAATATACAAGTTTTTATTACAAAATTTTGGTTATTTTGGATCCTCCCTCATACATTTTACTTTCATACAATATTATTAAAATTATACAATCTTTATTAATTAATTAATAAATAAAAATTATCCATTAGATTTCTTCTTTTCAAATGAATTATCTATTGATAATTATCATCAAAAAACTTTTTTTGCATTTTTTTAAACATATTTGTTTTATATGAATCATAATTTTTTATAAATATCCTATGTTTTGACTATATTTTATGAAAATTATTAAATTACATTGTCATATTTTTTTATTCTAATTAATAATAATATATATTACTATGTTTTTGCCATATTTTGTAGTTATTATTAAGAATTATATATCGTTAATTGTTTTCTTAAATTATATAGTATATTATAATATCATAAGAAAAGATAATTAAGGAAGTATGATAATGACCATAAAATATGGTTGAACAAAAAGAAAATTTTGCAAAGAATTATATAATTCATATAAGATATAAGTTTTTAAAAGAAAAAAAATAGAAAAAATGTTTTTATTTTTTTTGTGATTACTGTCTTAATTTTATCCAATTATCTAATCATCATCATTATCATCATCAACCATTGATCTAATAGAGAACACTTAAATGCACTAATTTACCATAATACAGGACATAGTTTTGTAATGTATTGATTACATAATTGGTAATATATATTTGCACATTTTGATAGTGAAATGCTAGATAAATTGAATTATGGGAATGACAAACAATATATATACATATATATATGTGTGTGTGGACAATATATCATAATATATTGCTTAGATATATCTACATCTACTTTTAGTTAAAGAATATAGACATAGAGAATGTTAAGTTATATATATATCTTTATCATTATTTTTAATTATTGCTGATCTATTTCAGAATGATAATCCATCATTGAAAGTTGCTTATGTAAAGAAACTAAAACTTTGCAATGGATATAACAAAATTATCTGGTTGAGATTCATCAAAAATGTCTAATACTATTTTTAGACTTAGACATCACATCATTCTCCATAAATGGCAACTCCTGGTAAATCCTATTCTATTAACAATATATAAGTAATTATTCTTACAATTATCTGTATTTAATATAAAATGCTCATATGCTATCTAGAACTGTGCCGGACACTGTGTTCTGAGCACTGTATTTTGAATAAATTCCAATCAGAATATCATCTATGAAAGAATGATGGATACATTTTTATATAAATTTCACAATTAATTATGTCTTAGCTTAACTGGTTCAAAAATTTTTATTGAACAACTTTTATATATATGTTGAATTAAAAATATTTCCATGGATTGTTATTACAATAAAGAATAGAAATGAGATTATATCCATGTAAACAGGGATAACTTTTTTAGAGGTTGCCAAAAACTATCAATTACTACTAATTGACAATCCCAGAGGCTAAACAAGTTTTCTCATTAACCTATAATAGCTCTTTTTTTTGTTGAAGTAAAAAATATATATGTGTGTTGAATTAAGTTTTTCATGGATTAATTATGATGTAAACAAAAGAATGAATGAGGGTAATTCCATGTAATGACTAGAGACATATATTAGCAATAAATCTAAACAATTTGCTCTAGTAGTTCACAATGAGCTTTTATTTCTAATCCAAAATGTTACACTGATTTAAACCCAGAAACATATTAATATAACTCTGAAAATATAGAATATCATCTCTTTATATTCTGTAAATATTTTTCATCTCCCTCAAAGAACTATGATAAATTAAATATTTTAATGATTAATTACAATACTATGTGGGGATATTTCCATGTAATGGTTAGAGAAATGTATTAACAGTTAGGTTGCTAAATAACTGTCAATTATTATTAATAGCTTTTAAGCTAAACAGTTTGCTTTAGGAGTCCAAAATAGTTTTTAGTCTTGAGTTGCTTAGAACAAATTACTCATCAAATGAAATTTAAATTATTGAGCTAAATAACTTGCATGCAGTAAACTATTATTTATCTCAATGTCACATCAAAATCACCACTAATCATCATCAAGGTGCAAATTTTAGTGATTACAACACTACTTCTTAACTAGTTGTGGAGATATCTTATAAATCCAATGTAAGGACAAAGCCCATTTACAACAACAAATTTTAAAATAAATATAAAGATGCAAAATAACAATAACATGGTCTCAACTATCAAACACTTAAATGTTATAATAATATAGTAGAGTTGAAAACAAATACCAATTATCACTCTCCACATTAATTAATCAGATATTTTGCACTTTAATATCTAAATTGATTTGAAGTTTGATATATATATATATATAAGGACTTTGCTTATTACTTTAGGATGGAACCAGATATCTGCAGTTACCTGAAGAGTAGTATTTATAAGTCATGAAACATGCTTCCTAGAGGAGATGATATTGACGTACTTTGATGTAAGGTCAAACTTTGATTAATGGTTCATTTGTTTGTATATCTGTCAGTTTAGTATTAGCATGTTTGATTTAATATATATTTATATAATGGAAAAGTCTTGTGGTCGAGTTATTAGTGCAGCAGCTGTCCTATATACACTTAGATTAAAACCCAGTTGCAAGCACGATTATTTGCTAGAAATTAATCTATAGATTTGGATTATAATACTCTCTTCTAATATCCTTCGATTATTCAGACTTGCAACAATTCCGGAGCAGATTAAGATAACTGAACATCTATTTTTAAAAACATATCAAAAACAAACATTTATAATACAAGCCATTTCAAAAATCACAATTACGCGCTTTTTATTGTAGAGGAGGTTTTATTGCTCCACTATGTCATTACAACCGGCTAATTCAGTTTAAATTTATAATCGATTTGTTGTTGTAACCCATTATAATCTAATTTTGCATTTTATCTCAGCTCATCATTTGTCTCTCTCTCTTTTTTAAATTTTACAGCAATTTGCAAATCTAATTTATCTTTAAATAATTAATATTATTTAAGTAATTAAATTATATAAAATACTTATATGTTATTTTAAATATATTAATACTATTTTAAAATGAAATTAAAGATGAATAAATGTAATTCGTCAGTGGGATATAACAGTCGGTTTCTCTTTTTTTCCTCTCACTGCATTACACTTTAGTAATTATAAATTAATTTTAAATTTATTTTTTTTTTAAATAAAAAAAATAAACAAGAGAATTAAAAAATCTCTTTCACTTGAACAAAGTGAAAAAAAAATTGTAACCAAAATTAAATTATATAATATGTATTTTAAATAATTTATAATTATTATTAATTATATAATCTAGATTTTGTAAATACTGTACTGTATTATGGAAGAATGCCGCTATAAGAAAGTAAGTGCATTTTTAGTCTCAAAAAAATTATGTTAATAATAAATATAAATAATCTATGGTTAGTTATTTAGTGGGTTATGTGCTATTAAATCACCTAAGTGTCGGGATGAACACAACGATTTCATTCAACTGACGGAACAGACTTTTTTCTTACTTCAGCTGGGAATCGATCCAAGTTCATAGTACAAAATAGGCACCAATGAGATTTGAACTCATGATCGTTTGTTAACTACTTTGTGGTAGCAATACTAGAGGCATGATTTTATCGATTAAACCACAGTTCAGTCTATTTATTAATGATTAAAAATAATTTTTTACAATGTGCCTTTTCTCTTCTCTTTTTTGGCCAGAAAATTTTTAAGTGGAAAAACAATCAGTATACGAACTTATTGTCAAATACAAAAATATATAGATACCCCCCCCCCTTATAAAACGAATATCTTTAACAACAACAACAACAACAACAAAGTGCTAGCAAATAATTAATTGCTATGGATGTTGTATGATATTTGAATATCAGAAATTAGAAGTTGAGCTTTAATATAGGAATTTTTAGATCATCAAAATAATTGGTTTGCTATAACATTTTGAATATTGGCTAAGTATATACCGAAGCTTTCACACAAAATAAAAAAGATCTACACTAATATGTATAAGTCTTAGAATCTTCCTCCTCATCTTGAACAGACTACTAAATAACCCCCAAAATAAAATATCCCAGGATCACACACCTCAAATTGTGTACAAATCAACGCATTAATACCACTTGCAAATCAGTAAACTATGGAAAACCTAGAGCAAATATAGCCACCAGGATCTCCCAACACAAATACTTGTACAAGCATGCTAAAAATAACTCGGAATATAAATCAGTTTTCTTGGAGTATGAGCAAAAATATGGCCACATTTCTGATCCACTAAATATTAAAATTGTTTGCACTGAACGAGATGATAGAAAACATAAAGTGAAAGAGGCATGGTTTGCTGCTAATAACAACCATGCCATTAATGAAAAAATGAATAGCATCCGACTTTCCAACAAATGGAATATTTAAATCATTAATTTAAATAATGTACATTTAAATGCTACAACATACCTAGACACCCATGGGTGCTACAAATTTGGTTTCACCAGCCAAAAGCATGCTCAGAATGAAAACTTTATTTAGTCAACGTTCAAGACATTAATGCAAATCAATTATAAATAGGATAAGAAAAAGAAGAATAACCTAAATAATAATAATAATTATAAAAATAATCACATGGCCAATTTTTAATATGATGAAATGATGTTTGAGACAAAAGTGTTGATTCAGCATAAGTTTTATTCAATTGGATGGACGGTTGAGTGTGGAATAGGTTGAAGCCTGTCCATTAATGTATGAGGTTTGGCTATCTTAATATATATCTGACCACTTATAGCATATATGTGTGGAGATGGTAATCTGGACCAACTGATGATTGCTGGTTTAGCATGAAATATGTATATTGGTGATTATTTATCTTTTCAACATATATGTGTTCAAGGGTATCAGTGTTATGAGATAGTGTGGAGAGTGGTGGGTCGTGTGAAAGTCTGTGCTCATATACCCTATATATTATCATTTAACTAAACCAAAATGCTTTCCCCCCCCTCTGTATGAAATTGATCCATTAATCTTTAAGATTCGAATCTACTATGTTCTCTGATACACTAGTGATTATGTATTAATGAAAATATATTAGCATTATTTCTCTATATGTTAATAATAATCACTTTGACTGTATTTATTAGATTATTTGATTGGAGGTTATGTGATGTTTGATTACTCAAGGGCAGGTTGAGCATAATAGTATCAGATAGTTGACCAAACAGATTTTTTACTTTACTCGGCTGAAAATTGATTTAAGAACTTTAAGCTCTCAAATCATTACACTAAACCAATCATTAGCAGTCTATGGGCTTCGAACTCCTGAAATTGGCACTCTACCGTACCACCAAACCATGTAGGACATCGACAGCAGTAAAATACAGTCGAAATATTTCACTGTGAAATGAAATAACTTTTAATTTTAAATAAGTTAAATTATCTATATTTATTTTTGACGAATTAAATTGTTATAAGTTAAATTATTATATTTAAAAATTTACAATTTTTATCACAAGTATATTTTTTGTCTTGCGTTGTTAGCCGAGAGGTATCGCAGCCGCCATGCAAGCAAGTAGTTGGTTGCAGACGGTTGTGGGTTCGCGTCCCGGCCGATGCTATGACACATGGAAAAAAAAAAAAAAAAGTATAGTTTTTTTTTTTTACTACTTTTATTCAAAGATAAACGCATCAAATTTTTAAATTAGGAATGATTTTAAATTTCGGTGACAAAAAAATTCAGTAATTAACTTTCTTAATGTATTTTTTTTATGTATCAGAAATAGTAATTTTTTTTTATCGTTAAACATAAAAATGAAACAACGGCTGTAAAAATCATGTTTTATTATTTTGTTTGTTTGTCTGAAATTAATGATTAAATCATGTCTTATTTAACCATCGCCAACGCCATTATTTGCAATTAATAAAGACAAATGTGTTGCGTTAATGTTAATCGTAAACGTTTGTTCATTAATAATTCAATGAATTTTCTTCGTAGGATTTTACTGAATAGAAATAATTTGTACATTGCGTCTTAAAATCAATGATATGAAGAGTATATTAGATAAATAAGTAGGAATTCACAATTAAAAAAATAATGGTTCAATTCGTTGATCATCATCGCCATTTTTCTTTTTAATCTTTATCAAATTTACTGCACCATGAAGGATCTCTCTCCAAAGTAATCCTGATATATAATTCTTATTTCCTTCCCATCTACAGCTCCTGATACAATTCCTACTTTTTCCCTCTCTACATCTCTTCAGAAAACTTTCTTATCTCATTCATATTTTCATATATACTATTTTTCTAAATGTTTTACAACTTTTTGAGATCCAAATTAGTATTTCAGTTGTCCACACACAAATTTCTTTTCTACAACAACACGACAAAATCAATGCCATTTACTTTTAAAATATATTTTGTTAATCAGATAATTTATACATGGATATGGAGTACAGGCAGAAATTTTAAAATTATAGGAATTAATTTATTGTTTATGCAGAAAATGTTTATAAAAAATCAGGATAAAGAAAATAATTAATAATTTAATGCTTTCTTGCTTGAAAGTTCTTAAGAAATTCAAACATCAGAAATGAACATAAATGGACCATGACTTATGGGCTTTGAGATCCAGATTTTGCAAGTTAATTATGGTGTTAATTGTTACCAGTTCAGTGGATATGATATGCTTATAATTATAGTTGTAATAAAAAGGCATTTATTTCTATAGTAATTTCTTCAGTGATTAAAGCATAGGATCATCATGGTATAGACTCAGGATATTGTCATATTCTGAAGAATATTTATAAAAATTCACCAGCAACAATTAGATTACATAATAATACTAGGAAGATTAACATTGAGAAGGGTGTCTCCATATCTCCAAAACCTTTTACAGCAGTTTTGCAAAAAGTATTTTGTGGATTAAAATGGGAAGCTAAGTGAATAAAACTAACAGTCATCTACATTTGACGTAATTGTTTTTGCAAATAATGCTTTAGAGCTTCAGGAAATGTTGCAAGAATTATCAGATGGAAATAAGAAAGTAGGACTAAAAGTAAATTGAGACTAAACAAATGTTTAATGGGTTTTCTCAAAAGAAAAAATGAAGATTGATTATGATGAGTTAGAAAATTAACAATTACAAATATCTTGGTCAGATTATTACTATAGATGGAAACATAATGGATGAAATTAATCACAGAATTAAACTTAGTTGTACTGCTTTTGGAAGAAATAACTTAATATTAAAAGAAATAGGCCTATGTGTTTAAAAAGAAGATTATTAATAAATGGGTTTGTTCTTATTTATAGATCTGAGACTTGGACACTTAATTGAGGAGCAATACAGAAACTTCAGACCATTCAATGAGAGTTACATGTTAGGAGTAACAAGAAGAGACTAAAAATGAAATACATGGGTAAGAGAACAAACAGGTGTTACTGACATAATTGGAAGAATTAAGAGATAGAAGTGGAGTTGGGTTTGGATATATTGCTAGGAGAGATGATAATAGATGATCAGTTGAAATCTTAAACTGGATTTCAAAAGGTTGTAAAAGACGTAGAGAAGAGACCACATGTGAGATGGATAGTTGAAATAATGAAGTGTGTTAGAGTGATATGGAGAAAAAAGGATATAGATAAGAGAATATGGATTAAACTTGAAGATACCTTTATCCTGAAATGGATTGATAATGCTTGAAGGTGATAATGATGACCCATAAAAAAATTTAGATGTTTTTAAGTGAGTCAGATATTAAAGTTATACCTTGACTATTTATGTCCAGTAGTTACAATGGTGAAGATAATATTACAAAATCCATTTAACTGCAAAAAATGTCTGCAGATATGTGCACTTGATCATGGTTTTTATTTTTTCTATTGTATTTTAGAAAAGAGATTGAAATTTTTAGACATTGAATTGAAGCAGAAATGTCATCTCAGAAACTCAAGTTTAAAAATAAATAAAACAATGACTTAATAATGGAGAAGAGTTATCTATTGATATTGCTATTGATTATGATAAGTGAGAGAGATTATGCTCTGTTATTGAAGGTTAGGAGGTTTGATAAGTTTGATGTATTCACTAACAATTGCAAAGAAAATGTTGAAGAGTTTTTTCTTTTTTATAAATAAATGTACATAATATGTCAATTTGTGAGATAAGTTATTAATGTACAGAGCTCCATTTTAGTCTCTTGGTACTTTAAATAATGCAGTGATCCCAGTTTTATCTCTTAACCATTTATTAAGCTTTCATTCTATCCTGGTTGATTTCACGTACATGTCTTGTACTTTGATAATAATTATTATTTAAGAGTAATTAACTTTGTACAAAAACGTTTTATATACTATATTATAATTGTGCAATATAAGGAGCATGCTAATAGCTCTAAACAAGTTTTTCAATAAATTCTGCAAGAGAAAGCATTTAAAATCTCTATATAGAATTATCCCTATCCCCAAACCAGTTTTGAGTTAATGGCTCTCATCAGTGATGCACTAGGATATTCAGACACTAAATCTAAAATACAAACTCAAGCCCAGAATTTATCAAATATGTAATGTAGACAGCAATTAGCTTGAAACCGGTTTGGAAATAGGGATAATTCTAAATAGAGATCTTAAATGCTTTCTCTTGCAGCATTTATTGAAAAGCTTCTTTAGAGCTATTAGCATGCTCATTATATTACATTTGTAACACATGATGTATGACTTGATTTCCTTATTATATTATAATCACTATGAGCTTTAATTATTTTATATCTTTAATATTATGAAATATTTCAACTACTTTAAACAGTCATCTTCAATAAAAAAAATCCATGTAATACACAAATTAAAAGTTTATATATGCATTTGCAAACCAATACTTTAATGATTATTATTAGCCATTTATTAGGTTAGAGATTTTCATATCACAAAGAAAAAAAAAATTAATATATCTGCTGTTTTAAATTTAGCATAAATGTATGAATAGAAACTCCAGTAAAAATGAAACTGATGTGAAATAAAGCACAAAGTGTTATTTATGTTTTGTTTTTATTATTAATTATTCAAAATATTCTCCTTGTGATTCAAGACAACATTGGAACAATTGTAAAAATGTTTGAAACATCCTGAACTGATGAACTATGATATGTTTTTTTTTTCCTAGGGCGATTTTAATTTTGGAAATAAATAAAAGTCACCGGGAGATAAATCAGGAGAATAGAGCAAATGCTTAAGCCTAACAATGCTTTTTTGGCCAAAAAATGTATCCAATCTTGAGTCTGACATGTTATCAGGCTACAATTACCAAGGCATTTCTTGTGCTATTTAGGTTCATAGATGATTCAAAACTTTCAAATAGCATTTATTGTCTAATCTTCAGGAATGTATTCATGGTGAATAATACCTTTAGAATCTAGAAGAATAATATTCAGCAAGATTTTGATTCACAATTTTTTGGTGTTCCTTATTCTGGAAATCTCCACTTGTACTTTAGCATTTGGTTGATATTTCATATTTAAAACACCATGCATCATCACTTGTTATGATGTTTGACATAAATTCCACATCTGTAGTTGCAGTGCATTTCTGAAGCACTCCATTATGGAATTTTTTTGGTCAATTATCAATAAGGGAGGCATAAAGTGCATCCACAAACATTTTTCAAATATTTCATTTAAATGTGGACAATGATTTTGAGAGTGCTAGTGGTTTTTTACTGAAATCTGACAGTGATCAGTTCAAGAAATTTTAATACCAATGTATTTTTTCTTTACTACCAGTTGTTTTTTGTGTCTGGTTATGGATCATATTCAATGCTCTCCCCAATCACAAGAACTTGCAAACCACTTGATAATATTTTTGCATGACATGGATTCACTGCCATATACAGTTTGAATCATTTCAAACATTTCACTAGCAATTTTTTCCCAATTTAAAACAAAATTTAATATTAGTGCATTGTTCCCTCATGGATTTTCTACAAATACAGGAAATACACTATCACATGATCCAGAAATTCTATTACCTACACAACCCACATTGATTTAAAGATGGCACTACAGGGATTTTGGAGAAAGAAAATCAATCACTTTCATTGGGACACTGTGTATATATGGGAAAGACTTCACAGAGTAATGGTTATCACATCCCCCTGCAAAAAAAAAATGTCATAGAGCTTGAGTTGAGCTGAAACCTGGAAATTTTTTAGTTTCCAATGTTCCAATTCTTGTTTTATTTTCTACCTAAGAGTATCTAGATGCCCATTTAGTGACTAATTATTGAATAGCTAGTTAAATTGGCCATGAACCAGTTATAAAAAAAATCTAGTCTCTTTTAGAACCTGAAAAATTTTTCATGATTATCCAACCCAGAAACAAAATCCAGATATATATGAATTCAGGTCATAATATTGATTTTTTTTAGACCAGGATTCTATCCAGATGTGAAAACCTACACCAGTGTAAGATCAGTGACGCTATTGAGGTACTAAAAAGACCAAATTGTATCAACAAATGTAATGATACATGTAAACTTCCTCATATTCGGGGGAAAAAAAATGAAAAATAAATTACTCTGAAGTTTTTGAAATTTTTTATTTGTTGATTATTTATTTATTTTTCAATTTGTTCAGTTTTATACATCTGTTTTTTCTAGTTGTGGAACTTCAACAATTATTGTCAATACTGTTTACAGCACCTCTACAACTATCTTTTAGACACTTTACAATGAATCTACAATTATGTAGTATTCATTTCTCAGTTGAGGACTTGTGTGATCAAATTGAAATGTTGGAATATCTAATTAAAATATTACATGGATGAACCTGCTAAATGTTTTTTTTATATATGTAACCCATAAAAACATTCATATATATATAATGAATAGAATTGAGAAGATAATATCCTTTAAATAGAGATAAACTTTAACGTTTGATGTTACCAAAAATTATCAATTACTACTAATTGACAATTCCTGAGGCTAAGCAAGTTTTTCTCATAAATCTATAATAACTCTTTTGTTGAGGGGGGGGGGTCTTTTGTTGAAGTAAAAGGAGTTCTTTAAACCCAATTTCTTATATGGATTTAAACTTAGAAAGCTATCTTTATAGATGTGAGAATGTGAAAAAATAGCATCTTTCTTGACATTCTGTAAATAATATTTTTAACTTCTCCAGAGAGTTGTATATGTTGAATTAAGTGTTTCTATAGATTGCTATTATAATACTGAATAGAAATGAGGAGATAACTTTCATTAAATAGAGATAAACTTTAACCTTTGATGTTATCAAAAAATTATTGATTACTACTGATTGACAATTGTGCTACTGTTTTCTTATTTCTATTCATTATTATAATAACAATCCATAAAAACATTTAATTCAATATATACAAGTTTCTGGAGAAGTTAGAAATATTATTTGCAGAATATTAAAAAAGGTGTTATTATTTCTCACACCTATAAAAATAACTTTCTGGGTTTAAATTCATATAAGAAATTGGGCTTGAAGTAAAAGATGATCCATTTTACTTCTACAAAAGACCCTAACAAAAGAGCTATTATAGGTTTATGAAAAACACTTGATTAACCTCAGGAATTGTGAATTAGTAGTAATTGATAACTTCTTGGTGACATCAAAGGTTAAAGTTTATCTTTATTTCATGGATATTATCTTCTCATTTCTATTCATTATTATAACAATTCAAGAAACATTTCATTTAATATATATATATATATATATATATATACCTTTTATCTATAGAGGTTGCCTTGATAGTAGACTAAAGATTCCTGTTGTTGAATGTGCTATTTTCATGGTATTTACATTTATTGAATCATTTAGCTTTGTGCAAAATCAAGTTTAATAATTAAGTTTAGTGGGGTTTGAATATATTAAAAATGATTATTTATTAGTCTACTTTCAAAACAGATTATATTTTCCTGCTTAATGAGGTTTATTTAAACTTTGTTGAAATTAAAAATCCTATTCTGATTCAGCCAAAATGGCAACTTTTTTTGTCTGTATTAATTAATATCTTAGATCTAACTTTTGTACATAGATATTGCCTTGACAACAGAGTGAATATTCCTGATGTTGATAAGTTTAGTGTATGTATATACAGACATTATGTCATTTTTGACATTTTCAAATATTTTGATTTATGTTTTAATAATGAAGTACGTTATTTTGAAACCAGTCCTACAAGTCTTATATTATCAGTTTTTAATTTAGATATTGACTATTATTTCTCATTTAATATACTATTTTACACAGAGCTCAGTGAAGACCACTTCTATGCTGTAAAGTAAATAGAAATAGATTGTAGAAAATTTTTGAAAAAATAGGAATAAACTTAGAATTGTTAAAAAATAATTAAAGGTCTTTATAAGTATAATTGTTATAAATGGTAAGTGGGAGACATCGAATCATTGGAAGTTAAATATGAAATTTGATTATTTTTTTCTTTATATACTTTTTACAAAGCAGTGATTTATTCTTGACTTGACAAAATATTCTTGCACACACAGACTTAACCTTAAACTACACATGGGAAAATGAACAGCCAGAATTGAAATATTTAGATTTAAAAATACAAAGGTAAACAACAAGCCTTACTTACAGTATGATAATTAAACCATTACAAATAAGGAGTTACACACACCAACATTCAAAATCACCTAAGTCTCACAAATTGGCAAGACTTTCAGCTTTCTTATTTAGGAATCATTACTTGTGTAAGTTCAAGGCTGACAGAAAAAACAACATCATTTGTTATATTAGAGATTTAATAAAAGTAGGATACACCTACAGAGCTATAGCCAATAGGATTGAGTTTTTCTATAAAAAGTTAATTCAGGAGCATACCAATGAAGACAAAACACATTTAAGTTAACCTTATATTCCCAAAGTGGTCAAACATTTAGTCAAAAACTTATCTAATGAATTCAAAGTAGGCTTTAGAATTCCACCAAACACAAAAAGAATGATCAACAATACTAAGGACAAAATAGAGCCAGACCAAACACCCCAAGTTGTATATAAGATTACCTACCCTCAAACTGGCTGTAAGGCAGCATATTATGGTGAAACTTGGGCTACAGTAAACAATAGAGTAGCACAACACTTATAAATGTACAATAGAGTGACAAACAAAAATGAAGGCAATTCAATATTTGCAGAACCCCAAAATTGTTAATTGTTTGCAAAGAAAGAAATGACACCAAAAGAAAAATAAAAGAAGTGTATTTCATTGCAAATGATCCAAACGCCATCAATCGAAGGGATGCCTGCTTTACAATAACGAAAAAATGGACAGGATAATGATTTGCATAAATTTGCATTCATTACATTTACACATAATAATGGCTATGAATATGGAGTAAATATACTCCGAAAGTACTAAGCTAAATGTTGTTATTTGTGAAAAATTTTGTTAACGTCACCTATATATGATTAAAGCATAATATAAGAATTAATAGAATTATAAATAATTTTGATAATTCTGTTATTCAAATGTAATAAATCAAAGACAATACTAATATAAGTTCAGAGAAAACGTTGAAAATATTAAGCACAACCTTAATATATTTTCAGTGCTGAGAATCCTTGTTAATTAAAGACTATTGTTATATTCAAAACAGCAATGAAACAGATAAAGGATTGCATTTAATATTTTCAATGGCTTCTGCAAATATATGATATTAGCATTGTCTTAAATTTATTGAAGTTAATAAACAGAGGTTTCAATTACTTGTATTTATATAAAAAATGGAATAAATATGTACATAATTATGAGGGGTGGAGAAAAAGGGTTGACTAGTTTAAACAAAAATAAAAAGATTTATATGAGAAACAAAAATTAATTTAAAAAAATAGAAATTACATAAGAATACAAATATATAAAATTTAGAGAATATATAAAAACTCTAGACAAAGTTCATTGTTATTTGGCTTACAGAATGTCTGAATATAAAGTTTGTGTGCAGAAACTATTTTACATTATATCAGGATAGGAATTTTTGAATAACAACAGGAAGAAGTAAAATGAAATAGAAATTTTAACAGTAAATGCTGTTTATGGGAAATGGAAAGGAGATTATTAATTTATTATTATTATTTTTTGATTGTAGGATGCTGAAAGAAGATCAAAATAAATCTCTATGGAAGTGGGGGGGGGGAGGAGTAAAGCGAATGGACTTTTTTTATTTTTTTTATTTCAGTTCTTTATGACAAGTATGGAAAATATGAGGAAAACATTTTATTGTAATAGAACATGAGAATTAAAAAATGAGTCAATTAGATGCAAAATGTATATGAGTTTCATGTGGCATACTAATGATTTCAGAGAGAGAGAGAGAATGTTTTCATGGATAATAGAATCTGTGCGCATATAAATTTTCTGACTTCACTTTTTTTTAAAATAAACTCTTATAAAATTAAAAAAAATATATATGCCAACAATATCCAACTTTTTAGCACAAATTAAAATCTACAACAATTAAATAGTTAATACAGGGATTTTCTTAACATTAATAACAGAATAAAAAATGATAACTATAACGTCCTTTTCATTGAATCCAATCAAATTATGTACTCTCCTTCTTTTTGCTTTTTAAAAACTTTATTTCTTTTTATTAACCATATATGCATATTCACATCTTTAACAACCAATGTTTCAATCACTTTTTTTCTGTAGTCATTTTCAAGGCTCTCTAAAACTATATATTTATATTATTATTACAAAAAAAAATTAACATATAAAAATGTTAAAGACGTGAATATGTATATATGGTCAATAAGACGAAATAAAAATTTTAAAAAGAAAACAGAAAGAGAGCATATAATTTGATTGGATTCAATGAAAAGAACATTATAGTTTATAAGACATACACATTTTCAAGAAAAAAAGGTTTCTTATTGTGGTTGTTAAAAAGTTTGTTAACAGAAGTGATAATAGTTATATATATATATTATACCGGATACTCAATCTATTCTGACACAGAGGGCGCCACCAGATAACTATCTTTCTGGAACATTTGTTTACTGTGATCAGAATAGATGATGATGATGGTTTGTGCCAACTAGATTCAGGGAGAAGCAAGAGATCTTAAATTGTTTAGACAATTGAGACAAAAAGCACAAAGACAAACGTCAGCCAAATTAAGTTTAAACATATTTAACAAAATTTTATTCAGAGAAGAATAACTTATAGAAAAGTTTATAAGTTAACAAATAGGATTAGCTCAGGCATGTACCAGAAAACTAAATGCACTGCTCTGGCAGATCTACTGATTCTCTAATAAATGAATTATAAAAGGGAGAAAGCAAATTTCATTCAGCAGAGGATTCACCCAAACATTGGTTTTCACTTTTAGATATTTAAGCAATACGTTCTTGAAACAAATCAACGAAACCAGTGCCAACAAGCTTTTCGAGACCAAAAAAAAATGTTTCGGACTCCGAATGTCAAGTGTCGATAAAAGCTGCACCTATTATTACATTTAAAATAAAGGTGGTTGACCTATCCCAAGAACAAATGAAAAATATGATTGAAAATGAAAGGAAAACAATTAAAATTGGTGAATCCCAGCCAAACGATTGCTGAAAATTACTCTAAAAATAAGAATTAAAGGTCTCAATAAGAGACGAGCAAATAATTAGAAAAACAGTTATGTCTGCCCAAGCATTTAAAGAAAATAAACTTACAAATTCTGAGTACACACTTTGATAAATTTAAAGCACACGTAATAAATACAAAAATAAATCTATCGGAGAGTGCACATGAGTTCGAAAATATTAAAAGTTTTAAATACTTTAGCAGAATGAAAGTCTCGCTCACCTGTAATTTAAAAAGGGATAAATATTATCTTCATGCTGACGACTTATAAAATTACAAAGAAAAACACAATTCTAATTTCCACTTTCAGAGATATCAGAAACAAAATCCCCACCTGCGGAAAATTAGACAATAAAGTCTTCAGTCAAAAGATTTTTGGAGGTTTGCGAAAGCGCAAACACAGTGTTTACAAATTAATTATTGAATAATAAAATAATTGCAGGTAAGCATTTAAAATATACATGACTGCTAAAGCATTTATAAAAAGCGAGGCATAAAAATATAAAACTCATTTGTCACTCTCCAATAAACAAAAATTGAAAGTAACTTGGAATCTTAAAACTAAAATCCCAAGACACGCTACAAAATAGGCTAAATAGATTACTTAAGCTTATGAATACATATTTATGATTAGATTGAGTGGAGATTTAATGAGAATTAATTTACCCTGGGAAGAATAAAAAAGAAAATAGTTACCTTTCGGTAAAAACAATGTTCACATAGAGTGCGCACTATTATTTTAGTTCATTTCAAGTTCTTAGACAACGGAAAGGTAGAGGCAGTGGGGTCTTGTTTATTTTAGGTGTTCATTACAGGATTGAAGGAAAGCTGGCAAGCATGGGTCCGTCTTCTGAGTTAAACTAGCATAACATATTGTTGGTTATCAAACGTATAGCAGTATATTTTGACATCACGGAGAAAGCAAAATTGTTTTAGTAACTGCAAATTTTGCTTTTAAAGATTAAATGTTCAAACTGCTAATGGTACAAACATTGAAGAGGTTAATCCAACTGAATATTGGAAATAAGAAGCTGAATGAATCACCTTGACGAAGTGCTGACTTAATCTCTCTAGGTTAGAATAGAATAGACTAACTCATGAAATTTTTGGTATTATTTATACCTTCCTTGATTTCCCATGAAAACTAGCCTTGTTGTTCAATTTCTATGCCTAAGGCAGGGCAAATATTAATCTCCAGCTCAATCTAATCTAAGAATTCTACCCAGGGATTATTGAAATGAAAACAACTACATAAAAATCAAATCTCTGCTTTTAGAATTAATTTACAATAATTAAAATAAAAGCAACAGGAATGTAATTAACTAGCCAGCTTGTTTTTAATAATCAAATTGATTTAAAAACAAGCAGTATAAGAAAACAATTTCAAAATAAATCGATAAACATTAAAATGATCCGTTTTACATATTCTTTTTAGATAATAATAAAAATGTAAACATTAAATAAGATTTAACAAAAATTAAGTTTAGTGAAAATTAAAAACTTAATTTCTCTCTTTTTTTGTAATAACACCACTGAATCGGATTTCAATCCGGTTCAATATATATATATATATTAATAAAAAATGAAATAAAAACCGAGAATATTAATTAAACAGTGATATTTCGTGATGCTAGAGTGAGAAACAAATATAGATAGGAAAATATTAAATGTTTTCAAGTGTTCTAAAATCATTAAGATGAACACATCAGTACTTTTAAATATCATAAAGATACTGGACAAATATAGAATAGGAGTTGTACATTATGTTAATAAAGTTTTTAAAATAATTCTGTGCAATATTAGAGAATCATTATTTTGTAATATAATCCATAATCCCTGAAAGTATCATTCATATAATGAAATGAGATTTATATAGAATCCTGCACACTAAATTCTATTATTGATTAGTGTCAGCTACTTGAATAGCAAAAGACTTTATTGAATATGATGTATTCAAATAAAATGGACAAAATATTTAATTTAGCATTTAAATAAATTTATTATAATAATTCAAAATAATTATTAATAATTTTATTAATTCATTAATAATAATAAAAATGAAGGTCAAAAATAAATATCCTCTAATAAAACAAATATATTCTTTTATTTGAATCTGACATTTATCAATAACACATAAATGTTAATTTCATATAGATGAAAATAATGTAGTAATTTGTTTAAATCATCATATATAGATATGTGTAAATGATAAGTGGACATAAATTGGTTACCTATATGTGTGTATGCACACACATATATGATGAGCATTTAGTAATACAAAATATAGTGTAATTATTAGTCTTAATTGCCTTTAAATTATAGCTCAAATTATTCTTATATATATGGTAACCTATGTATGTAGAACACATGTTTTATAATATAAGAATATTTCTATTATTAATTTGCCTTTAAATTATAGGCTAAATTATTCTTTTAATCTTTGAACTATGTGTTTGAATATAAAAAGTGTAATTATATTGATCAATATAAATAAAATTAGATTTGTATTTATCATTTGACATAAATAAATTTCAGACAATAAAATATTTGGATTGGCCTGTTACATTTAACTAAATATAAACTAATTAACAGTATATTATAATATTTTACATGTAATAAAATTTAAAATAAACCTTTTTACCATTCTTGACTTTTTAGTTCTTTTTTCCTCTTGGAACTTTAAAATGGCTTTATGCTTTGTTTTCTCCACTTTTTAAAAAAGCTATTGACAGTAGGTATAACTGATTGATATTACATTTTCATTAGACTAATTTTCTGCTAAAAAGCAACTGTTTAAATAATAACTAAATGAATGTATACATCATATACTTACTAAGAAACAAATATTTAATTAATTTTACAAAAATAAACAAGTGAACAAATTACATGTACTTATTTTTTTTTGCTTTTTAAGGATATCAACAAAAGTCTATTGTGCAAGAGCAGATATGTTCATTCACATAAGTAGTGAAAGCACTAATTTGATTTTTCTTCAATAATTTCTCAAAGATCTTATTTTTGTTTAAGTTTTTGCCCTCAAATAAATACAAACCTGTCAAACAAATGCAATATATTGCTGCCATTGAATCACTGAAATCAATTGATGCACCAATGAAGCACTTCTTTATAATATCAAGAGGGTTAATTGATCCTCTGGATTGAAACAATCTCTTATAAATGCTTTTTAAAAACTCATGAAAAATGCTATTGACTTTTTCAATTTTTATTTGTTTTTAAAATGTCTTATTTTAAAATAAAATAATAAGCTTGACAATAAAAAACGCAATATGTCATTATCTTTTAATAAATAAACAAATGATACTATTGCTCAGAAGTTCATAATAGGTTCAAGCAATTGGATATCAAGAACTAGAATCAATCCAAGAAATTTATGTTCCAGTATCTGATACTCTATCACTGCACTAAACCATACAGGTCTTCATTTAAAAACTTGGTGTATAATTTTTTAACAAAAATCTTTTGTAAGTAAAAACACACCTTTAAGAAATATATTCTATATTAATCCCAAATCTATAAATTATTAGAGCTCATACTAGGTGGCACTTTTGTGCAAAAAATTTTTACAATTAGAAGTTTTTTAAAATCAATCTTTAAATTAAATAAATATGTTTTACCATATTATATTTAAAAAAAAACAAAACATTAGTTTAATTTTTTAAAATCCAAAAGTAAAAAATTAAAGAAAAAAAAAAAACTTTTCTGTTTACATTCATCTAAATAAATAAAAATAAAATATTTTGTCCATTAAAAGAATTTATACTCATTTAAAAAAATATTTAATTTTTTTTTAAATTGTTAAGTTGTAGTTTACATATAATAACATTTCATTCTCAGTAAAATATATTTTTCTTTAAAGTGTAAGAAAAGTGAAATGTTATTATATGTTATATAAAAAAAGCAAAAAGGAAAGAGGAAGAGAAAGTTGTAGTTTATATATATGCATCAAACTTCTATTTTTATGTATAAAAATAAAGGATTCAAATTTAACATTATTAAATGATGCTAAACACTAGGTGATTAATTTGTTAAACTAAGCAATAAAAAGTGACAAAATTAATGGTCAGTATGTAATTTATATATATATTGTAATGGGATGGGGGTATCAAAAATGGAATGAATCTGGGGTGATGAAAAAATCATCATCAACTCCAGTAAATTTAAAATCAATAATTTACAAAAGTATATTTAAGCAAAAAATATATAAGGGAAGGATGAGATCATGAGATCTGAGAGAACATTGAGAGATCAGAAGAGTAACTATAAATCCATCAGCATTATAATTAAAAAATAATTACAAGTAAATACTCAAGAGAAATAACCATCCATCATCATTGATGGGAATAAACAAATTAGTGCAATAAATCAGAATAAAATCAACAGACCATCTTGTGGCTGGATTTGAACCATAAAAAATATAAATCAACAATCAACCTTGTGGCTGGATTGGAAGTGGGCTTTCTGTAGACCAGGCTACCTATTGAGCCTATGCCACCATGGGCAATTATTTAAACATAACTTGGATGAACAAGCTTAGTGCCCATCCATTAAAATACACAATAATCAGAAATCAAAACAATAATGCTGGGACATTCAAAACAGGTTGATCATCATCAATGCTCTGGCCACTTAGTACCATTAATGTACTGGCCAACTATAAACTTAAATTTTTTAACAAGACTGAACTAAAATAAAATATAGTGCATGGGCTTTAAAGAATATCTTATGCGCCAACCAGGATGATGACTGATCATCTCTGGATGCCCCAAAGCCTTAAATACACATCCTCATTTATATATTCATCCCATGCATAAATCTAGCTCAGAGAACACAAGCTCTATTACTGTATGTGACCAAGAGATGATGGAAACAATTTTTTAACAATTAAATAAGTTTATTAATAACAATAGAAAAAAAAATTAAATTAAGGTCTATATGGCTATACATTAAAATTAAGTTTTGTACAATAAAAAAATTATCACATTGGTGATTTACATAATTACTATTCAAAATTTAAATTGTTACATGGATTTACACATATGTGCACACAGATGCATGATTTCTATTATACAATTAATCTATTTCAATTGAGATTCAATAACAAGAAAAAATGATTAAAATTTATATGTGTTATAATTGACAATATACACACATATACATGTGTGTGCATAAAATAACCTATTTTAATTTATTATAATAATATTATATTTTCCTAATTAATTCCATTTGGAAGACATACATAAATTTCACACATGTATGTGTGTATAAACAAAACATAGATATAATTTACAATTTAGTTTCAGTTTATAGATATAATTTACAATTTAGTTTAAGTTTATAAGTTTTTTTTATCAAACTAAATAAAGTAAACTTTTGTTTGACAGGTACTTGTTGATTAATTATCAAGGTCTCTAAATATAAAATGTCACTTTTTTTCTTAATAAATGAAAAATAAAATCGTTTTATATATCTGTCACTTCAGACCAAAGAAATTATTTAAAATTTCATTATTATATATAACTGCTGTTAGATTTCAACTCAAGCAAAAGTTATTCATTTGTGTTAACTTTAAGTTATTAATTTATAATTTTAAAAGTTATTTTAAGAAATATTAAAATAAAATAAATCACTGTATATAGACGAGACTTGTTTATCTGTAGTTCCCTGCGTGTATAGATAAACAGCAGCATGAAGTACACCAATTTCTTCAAGCTTTCTCTTGGTAAGCCTGGTTTTTGGTCCAGCAGAAAAATATAATTTCAGGATTGTCATCATCAGGTAAAAGTATATAATTCAGATGTGGTTGGCTTTCTCCCTTCTGTAGTCAATTCCACTTATACTTGGATTTTGTAAGCTTCAGGTCAGCAAGCTGTTTTTCCAGAACACTTTTAAGGCTATGAATTACAAAGAATCTTGACCCATTTCCTCCATATGAATTCAAACTCCATTATTGAACTGAATAGCAGCTACTTCCTTACATTCTTACATCCTCATAGCAGTTCTCTTGATAATTATTCTAGACACCTTTGCAGTTAGCTTTACTGTGGCCATTTTCTGCTACAGTTACCCACTCTTCACAAAATATTTTGGCCAACTTTACAGCTAGCTCTTCTGCTAACTCTTACAAAACTGCAAGCCAAACTTTGCAGTTGGCCTAATTGGCCACTGCTTAAAATATAATAACCAGACTCCTCTGGTCAACTCTTACAAAACTGCAAGCAAAAACTAACTGATATTTTTTATCAGTCTTTTATAACCTTGGTTAGGTCAGATGACAAAAACACAGTGGTTGTTTTCAATGTGTCTAATCCATTTGAAAACAAGCTGGAAATTTCTACCAAAGTGTGATATTCATGTTTTTACTTTAATCTTTGGAATTTGACCAAAGGTGTGATAATCCTTTAAAATTTTTAATCTACAAAGATTTTTAACTACATAGCAGAAATGCAAACAAGCATTAATTTAAAAAGATATTTTGTACAAGTTTTAATTAAAAGATTTTAAAAATAAATTACGCTTGTTTTTCTTTTTTTTTTTTGTAATTTCAAAATCAGAATTACAAATATTATTTATTAGACCATTTTAAAAGTTTAATCCATAACAAAATTTTACTTTAAATCAGAGTTATTATTTTTTATTATTTTTATTTCAGTGAATGTAGAAAATATCTACTATAATTTTTGTCTGTGTTTATTTCTAGTTTTCCATTCAACTTTATATATATATTTATGCACATACACTATATTAGTGTGTTTTATGTAACTTAACTGGTTACAATATATAACAAATAAATCTTTTAAATTTCTTGTGGATTCCTGAAAGCATGTTATTAAATTTTGAGTTATCATCCAGTACAAAATATCTCAGATCAACCTTTTTCATTTTTACTATACATTTATTTCACAGATCAACTTCTGATTATAAGATGAACCATATGCTTAAAGTACCTGAACATTTACAAAGAAATGATAATCTATTCTTCTACTTATATTTCTTAACTACATCATATCATTTGGAGGTTGAATGTTTAAGCAGTCGATATATATATATATATATATATATATGTGTGTGTGTGGGGTAGATGTTTAACTTTGACAGTGACTCTTTAAGATTTGACTGATTGCAAATATCCCTAAATTCAATAATCAATTTATTACATATACACATCGAATATGACAGAATTTTATATAATGATTTTCTATAACTATCATCATCAATTAAACCTATGACTTTGACTAATAAAATAATGAACTTTTCTTAAATGTCCACCATTTTTAATGGTGGCCATTTTGTACAGTATGCATTAAAATACTTAGATATATAATTATTGTATTTACTCAATTTTCATTCAATATTCTTGAATGACAATCCATATTGTAATTTATGAGTCATCCAATAAGATTTATTTTAAAAGAGTAAAAAAATACAAGTTTCATTCTGTACAATATATAATCAAAAAATAAGCTTTGATCATATACAGTACAAAATCCATTACCAGTAAATTTTGAAATATGTACATTAGCTAAAATATAAGGACTCAATTAATTTCTGCTTAATCAGAAATTCTAATTCCATCCAAAGCAAAAATGCTGACATTGTAAATCTAAACTATTTTGTTAAAAAAGAGAAAATATATTTATATTTCATATCAACAAAGAGTACTAAATATAAATTTAAAATATCACTTATTTGCTTAATATTTAATCAGAATTTCTATAATTTATTTAATAATGGTAGTTTTCATTGCAAATACAAAAAGTATATATAAATTTCTGTACATAATTAAAAACAAATTTTGATCATATAAAACAACTAAGTGCATTAACAATACATTTTAGCATGTGTACTTTACCTCAAAATTAATTTTTCCTTAATTAATTTCTAATTAGTATTTTCATACTTATAAAAATTTTACCTTCTCCCAGGCAAAAATAATTTTTTTTTAGAAAAAAAGAGATTTAATCATTTATGTTATTAAAACTATAACAATTATATATTATATTTCTTAATCTAATTTTTATTTAATTATGACTGCATTTGAGTAAAAATAATGTAGTAGAACATTGATTTTAAAAAAATAATTACCTTCTTGGTTAGATAATTACATCAGTAATAGAATAAAAAGTGCACCAAAAATAAAATTTAAAATATATTTGATGTTGATTTAATTTTTTCTTACAAGCTTCATTTTAGTTTTTTAAAAAACGTGATTTGGTGATATATGAATCTCCTCCATAAAGAACTCAAAATAGCAGACTGTAAATTATTATTTTTTAAAAGAAATTTATCACAACTAAAATACTTTTAGTACATATTCTATTTAAGTATAGATTAATAATTTTTTTTATTAATTAATAGTATGCTTAACAATTTTTTTTTAATTATTATTTTGTTTTTCAGGTTTTTTTTTTTTTAATTCAGGTTTTAATGTTTTCTATATATTCTGCATTTAGAGTAATTACCCAATTAAATGTTTTACCATAGAAAATCATTATAAATGTTTAGTGTTTTTCTGAAGGTTTGTGATGATGGTGTTCTAGCTGTATTTTTATATTGGACTATTTCCATCATCCATTATGTGTGTTGAATGTCTTTAGAAAAGTTTAATTTTATTTAAATATTCCAAATGCATTCAACTGTTAGTAATATCACAGCAAACATATTGGATAAAGAAGAAAAGATACAAAGAAGAAAATTTAAAGAAGCTGCTCACATGACAATGGCAAAAAATCCCATAAGCCAACCTAGTGTGACTATACATAATGTATGGAAACCACTAATCAACTTTGCTCTGAGGAAAAGGTGGAGAAATCAGGAGGAACCTCATAGATAAGTATATGAAATTACTACATACTGTTGCCTTTGGCAGGATTGCTCAGTTGGTTAGAGTGTTACCTTAAAATTCAATAAACAAGAATCTAAGGACCTAGGTTCGAATCCGATGCTAGTACTGTCACTGGTCAGGCCAGCAACATCTGAAGAAGAGGTGAGAAAAATACTTCTCGAAATGTTGTGTGTATACTAACATGTTTGCTGTGATATTACTAACAGTTAGTGCATATACTAACCTGTTTGCTGTGATATTACTAACAGTTGTTTGCTGTGATATTATTAACAGTTGGTGCAGATACTAACCTGTTTGCTGTGATATTACTAACAGTTGAATGCATTTGGAATGTTTAAATAAAATTAAACTTTTCTAAAGACATACAACACACATAATAGATGATGTAAATAGTTCAATATAAAAATACAATTATAAATGTTTGTTTCTTATATGATATTTTTGATTTTCATATCAATTGACCTTACTGTCCTGTTAATGTGGATATAAATAATCTCTACATGTTATTAAACATCTAATATAATGATAAGATAAACACCACATATACATATGACCAACTTTTAAAATATTCAAGCTTTCATTAAATTAGGTTATAGTTAAAACATATAAATAGAAACTCAGACAACCATTTCATTTGAATATTTAGGGATTTCAAACCTATGCCTCACCTGACAAGCAGATTTATGATATAAATTTTGAGTGAGAGAGGTTGGTCTGGGATATTTTACAATGGTTGTTAACTCAAGATTCAATAACAAGTTTTCAAGAGAAGTGTGCTGGAAATTTAAGACTGGTTTAATTACAAATATTTTCAAGTGCACTAGTTGAACTATTATACACACATGCACATACACATTTAATAATATGATGTATGAACAAAAACATTATGGACAGAGAAAAGCAATGGCAAAAATATATAATAGAGAAATGAAAAAATAATGGGGAAATGCAGAATTCAAAAACAAAAGTAAAATGCAAAAAAAAAAAAAGAGGCTACATTCTACTTTACATAAATAAATGAAAACCAAGATGCTACTAATATTTTTACAAAGAGAATAAAAAAATGTTCTCTTACCTTGAAGAATCAGTAATATCTTCAGCTGCAGTTATTTGCTGCTCCGCTTTTAAACGTTTCAAATAAAGATGCTGAGGCACATCTGAAGGTGTCTTAATATCATAAAAAACATCATCCACTATGGAATCTTGTTCGATTACTAAAGCAGGATGCTAATACAAATATTTGTGGAGAAAGGAAAAAAGCAAAAATCATACCATGCATGAAGCAAAGGATTATGCAATGTTAAAAATACAGAAATAAGATGTAGAGTGAATACAATATTAAATACAAACTTGATAACTTTCAATAAAAAAAATACTCAAATGAAGCTTTTACAGTAAAAGGAAAAATTAATTTCCCTAATGAGAATTATATTATGATTTTGAGCTGATTGCCGGAAGACACAAGATCTTAAGTTTAAATCTTGATGAATGCCAGATTTGAGTGTTACATTTTAGTGTTCAAAGCAAATACTGTCTTTGTTTAAATGTGTATTTTTTTATGCATTAGCTAATAATTTATTTTCATTTACTCTGACCAATATTGATTTAATTATATCATCCTAAAAATCAGTTCATTTCTTATCTAACTTTTGATTTATATAACAGAGTCTGCTAAAAGCTTATGAATTCTCTGGAAGCGATGTCACTAAGTACCTGACAACAGTTTGGTTTAATTGAACAATGTGATTTTTTACCTCTTTTTTATTTAACTTAATTGGAAATTGATTAAGAAACATTTACTGACTGAGTCAGCCATTCTCAAATTGGGTTAAATTGCTCAAATCATTAAATTTACTTACACAGAGTATAATTCATGATGCAAATTAGAAGACAAACTATTAAGAAGAATTGATCCTGGAATATAAGCACAATTAATTACTATATAAGCTGCAATAATTATATTGTTCAAGTATGAGTAAACTTAGTAAATCAATTGAGAAGTAACTGCTCACAAGGTCATAAAGCATTGGTAATGGTGACAGATGTCATATGCAATCGGATTGGATGCAATAGATCACATTTCAATGAAAGTTAATTTCTTTTGTCCAAAACAAATGTTTTTACAACTATATAAAATTAAAATTGTAACAAATAATTTATAAAACAACAAGAAATGTGGGGTTTTGTGAAGCAATGGTAGTGCATTTGTCTACTATGCATATAACCTAGATTTGAATCTGGATTAAGTGAATATAAATTTTTTATCCAACCAGCTAACCATCCTATATTGATCGGGAAATGACTATTTAGAGATTCTTAACTAAAGAATCAAATGGATGAAAAGGATATTAATCTTTCTCAATCCAGCCATTGGCAAACCTGAGAAATACTATCTTTTTCTTTCTATTTTACTATGAGGGGATATTGAAGACTATTTAAAGATTACCCTAATAGACATACATAAGTTACATAGAAAATTATATGCATTTAAAGTCAATGAATTAGATTGTTTCTGCTTACATTACAGTATTAGAAAGCTGGAAATTAAGCCAGTTTGTTAAATGCATTAAAAGCTTATAACATGGACTTAAATGATATAGGAATATTAGCAAAGGTTAATCACAGATCTAATAATTAGAAACATATAAATCGATATTTATCAACATTACATTGCTTTTTATATAAGTCAAATTTAGATTATTAATTTTCTAATCTAATATGATTGGCCATGGTTTCACTGTGCCAATATTTTCAGACTCATCTATGATTTTAAAAAATGTAATAAAAAGAACTTAGAAAGTAAGTAGTAGAAAAAAAAAAATCTCTGGCATTATTCAAAATGTTACATATAATATCAAATACAAAATATTGTATCTTTTGTATTTTATAATCAACATTTTCCATTATATTTATTACTTGTGAAAAGTTTATAGATTATCAATTTCTTTTTCTCCCATCACAGTTACGCCAACTAGTGTAAGCTTTAATAATCAATAGATGCCAGATGATATTAGTTCATAAAAACCTATCCAGTTCTATCCTATTGAATATCCTTACACTATTAATAGCTTTGATCTTTGCTATCTAGTATATAGCTTTGATCTTTGCTATCTAGTATATTTATAACCTGTTTGGAGATATTGGATAAGACAGCAATGGGTAGGGATTTATTATGCACCAGCATCTATTAATAACTAAAGCTTACACTAGGTGGCATAATTGTAGTAAGAGAAAAAGAATTTGATACTGAATAGCATTATGTAAGCTGGTGTCATGTGATGTTTTATAAGTTTATACATTCTTTTAAAAATACAGATACATGTGCAATAATTGTTTTAGTTTGAATTATGATATAAAAATGAATAGTTAAATAACATATTGCTCGCAAGTTCATAAAATGTTTTAGCACTGGAAATAACAGAAATGAAACCGCAATCCATGAATCTTGGTTGTCAAAGATTTCCATTTGCCCACTGGATTAAATAATGCAGGGCAAATTAAAATAATCATATAGTTTGTTGTTTAGAATTTCATAAGTTTCTTAAAATCTATGGAACTAAAAAAGTTTCTTTATAATTTTTTTTTATATTCAAAGGAGGAAAGGATTATTAAAGAATTAGAAGAGAATTTTAAATATGGCTTTTTTATTTTGAGTCTCAATGCCTTTTCAATTATCTATTTTTGACGATATGGTGAGAAACATTTTTATGATAATTAAGGCACTAGAATTAACGAAATTTTAAAGGCCCTTTTTTAAAAAAGGGCAGAAGTGCAATAAAAACAAGAAAATTTGTAAAGAAACATTTTAAAGAAGTCTATATTGGTCTAATATAGGCTATTTTATACTATTACTAATTATTTTTTTGTTGATGATGTGATGGATGTGGTATTTAGATTAAAACATATTGAACCAGAACATTATGGTACATGGATTTAAACCCTTCAATGTTTATTTCACTAAAAATAAAGCAGTATTTTCTTTAATAAAAAAAAAATTCAAATTGTATTTTTTTTTTTTTTTGATTAATGGGTACCAATGATATAAAATATATGTAAAGTCCTGCATAGCTATATGATTCAAATAAATTATTTCTGTTTATTAAATTTTGAAAAAATAAAAGAAAAAAACTTTATAACACTTTTTTTTAAAAGTTAAGTATTTAATCTAAAGGAATTTTCTTTCTTTCGTGATAATTTCCATATGTCATAGCATCTGCCGGGACGCGAACCCACACCAACTACTTGCTTGCATGGCAGTTGCGATACCTCTCGGCTAACAACGCAAGACTCTTTCGTGATAATTTTCTCTATAATTAGCAGATCTACAGATCTGGTAATTTATTTCTTTTGTAAATAAAAAACAGATTAATTTAAAAACCAAAAAAAAAAAAAAAAGATAAAGTAAAAATTTTTAATTTGCTTTGTGTGGATCTGGTCATATGTTGAGAAATTATTGTCTATAAAATGAGTATATCTTCATTGTTCTCTTTTTTCTGCTGGCAGCAGACCTGGAGTGAAGGAAGGAAACTTATTACTAATGAAAAAATCCGACCTCTTCCATAAATTGCTTTTGATTATCACACCTGAAGTAAGCTCACCTGTTGTATAGAGATGGAAAATATTTTTTTTTATAAAAAAGGTAGCTAAAACATGAACAAGTAAAGTCCAACTTTTAAAAGTCCTGATTACATTTGTTCATCAGAGATGGCTTACTGATTGCTTAGAACATCTTTGCCTGCTAAATGTATTATATATATACCTATATAATCTACTGAGAGGAGAGAATGAAATTCATGTAAAAACAGTAACCTTATAGCCAATGCTTTCTAACAGACCAAACCAGCAAACAAATACAGAATTATTATAGTACATGTGGTTATTGTGGAAAAAACAGTATATAAACCAGGAAAATAAACAGGCCCTGTTGAAGAAGCATCGATCATTATTATCCATGGACGTGGACATTAAAATCAGAACTATGACAAGTATGCAAAGTGATTTTGAATATAAGTGCACACATTCCTACAATTCTTGAGGAAAGAAAAAAGTACATACTTTGAACTATAAATTGAAGTGACTTTTGAATCAGAGGTGAAAATATGCTAATTTTGTTTATTACAATAATTGTACTATTTTTTAATTAATA
Source organism: Epiperipatus broadwayi (assembly GCA_028023455.1). NCBI lineage: Eukaryota > Metazoa > Onychophora > Udeonychophora > Euonychophora > Peripatidae > Epiperipatus > Epiperipatus broadwayi. Next base: position 190,867 of record JAQFVV010006367.1, read on the forward strand.
ATGTTTTAATTCTAAGGCATTATTTCATTTGCTTATACTGTGTTTCTTATATATGTAAATAGAGAGATTTGAATTCATGATTTTTCAATATATTCATCCTCATTCTATCTCAAGCATGACCAAACACATGTGAAAATGATACATGATCTCCAATATACATATTTTGTGCCAAACCAGAACTCATCAGTTGGGCCAGATCATAATCTCGCACACATATATACAATCAGTGCTTAGTTTATATTAAGATAGCAATTCCTCAAGCTTTAACGGATAGGCTTTAATCTTCTTACCCTTCCAACTATTCAATCATCCATTTCATTGAAAAACTGATGATGGAATGCTCAAAGTCCTTATTGGATTTGATATTATAGTCATATTTATGTAGACATTATATCAATCTAACCCCTCATATTATCAGACATTAGGGATGAACTGAACTTATACTAAGATGTAATCTATTTCCCAAGAAATATGTAATATTAATGTTTTAGTGGTTTGTATCTAAAAGGATTTAAACTTTTTTTTTTGTGATTATATATTTTAAATCATTATTGTTGATTTTCATGTAATAAAGAAAATATCTTTATTTCTAGAAGTTGAGAAGTAATATTTGAAATACTTTTGTAAATATTATTATTAAATTGTTAATTTTATTACCATATCCATCTTCTTATTTTTAACAGCATGTAAAAATATTCCTAACATTATCAGTGTGTGCATGCATAATTTATATAACTAATTATCTAACAGAAAGATTAAAAGCTAGTGTTTATGGGTAAATATCAATCTAGAAATTAAGAATTATAATAAGGGTTAAGTTATCAAGTAGTAATGGAATGCCATAGGAATCAAAAAAAGGCTGGTATTCAATAATTACAAGTATTTCCTTACCACATGATCCATTGGCTAACCGCTGAAAAAGTTATAATGAAAATATAATTATTCTTAGTAAAATTGTACATAGTTGTAAAAGAGATTATTAGTCCAATCAGTTGTATCTTTGGTCATCATAACTACATAGTGTGCATGGAATGAGTAACAAAAAAAATGCCCATGAGCCGACTGATACAGATATGATATGGTGGAATATCTATATATTAACGGTTATTCAATATGTGATCGGTACAATATATATATATATAATTATTATTAGCAACAGTCACTACTTGCAAACAATTATGCCAACAAATTGGCTATAGAAATCAATCCATGAAACACAAATATAAAATATGCAAATTTTTCCATACAATAGTACACTGGATAGGAATTATAAAGCACAATCTTCTACCATCTTTTGATTACTAGAGTTTGCACTAAGTGGCATTATTGTGTGGAAAATTTTGCTACTGATATTGAATAGAAAAATATTGGATAGGAATTACATCCCATCCATTTATTACTAGCACTTGCACTAAGTGACATTATTGTTTAGAAAAAATTGCTAGTTTTAACAGCTTATGTAAACATAAGATAAAATGATCATGTGATATTTTAATAGGTTAATATAAAATATGCTGGTTCATTATTCTGTCTATTGGACACTTCTTCTGTAATAAACCTTTCTTTATGAAATTAGTATTCTATCTTCATTTGTATTTTCTCAATGATTGCAATTGATATTGTAATCTTTAGAATGTCTTTGAAATAGTTTTTATAATGTAAATAGGTTCTTCTTCTCTCATAAGAAATTCTGCTCAAATTCATTTTAAAATATTCGATGCTAGTTGCATGTATTCTCTTTCTAGTGGTGAAGCTATCATTTACATACCAAAGTAGACAAGAAAAAATAAATATTAGTTTTACATTTTTCATAAAAACCAAAAGCAAACCCCCAAAAATAATATATATTTGAAAACATGAAAACGATAAAATTTATTAAAAAAAAACAACAAATATAAATTTAATGATCTCAAAAATAAATATTTTTCAATAAGTGTGACAACTATAAACATTCTAGAAGAAATTAAATTAGCAGCAAAGGTGAACGCAGTTTATAATAAATTAAATTACAAAATCAATAAGCATAATAGTACAACTAAGTAATTCATAAGAAAGTAACTGATGGTAATAAATTCATGAGAAATTGAAATCCAAAAAGTTATCATTCCTTATGTTAATGTCATAAAAAATACACAAGTTAACAGTTAGGTCAAAAAATTCATGAAGGTAAGCTATAGAGCACAAATATTTTAAGAGTAATCCAGAAAATAATATATTTAGATATCAAACCAAATCAAATATTTTCAGTAGGTATCACTCATAAGAAAGGAATGGATGGCAGTAAATCCAAAAAGAGATCAGTCTTTGTGGAAAATATTGATGTAATAATTACACAAGTGAAAAGTTACATTTTCATTAAAAGGTGCATGAACTTAAACCATGGTAGTAAACATTTCAATAATGAGATCAAATTCTACAAAGTAAGAAAAATGAATAATGTATATTGCAAAAAAATGCTCAAAAGTAAAAACATCTATTTAAATTGTGAATAAATCATAAGTTTCACTACTTTCATATTATACCATTGGATAATGGGATGATAGAAAAACTCATATCAGTTGCTTTAGCTTCACCATCTTTCCATCGGCAAGTCATAATTGTGACCACTCATAATCATTCCTGTTAGTTTTAGGTTCCACACACATTGATTGTTGAATTTGAAATTTTTATGTATTTGCATTTGGCTTCAATAAACTGTCATTTACCTCCATGATTTAATTTTATGCAGTTTTCAATGAAATTTAACTTTTCTTAGAGTAATTTTTAAATTATTGGCATTTTCTATGAAGATCAATACCGTTTTAAATTTTTGCCATTAATTTCTTATAGATGGCACTTAATAAAAATACTTGTCATTAAATCAATGATGATTGATTTGTCTATGCATATTACTTCCAGCTCTATTTCCAATATATATGTGAATTCACAGTTATCTTCATGCTTTTTTGACCTAAATGTAACTTTTCACATGTTTTTTTTTTTCAGCATCTACATAGAATTTGATATGTTTTTATATTTCAATTTCTTATGGATTTATTGCCAGCAATTATATTCTTATGGATTGTATGGTTTATTTTTTGAATTGTTGGGTTTGTTGGTTTTGTAATTTGATTTGTTTTGGAATTAATGTGTTAACCTCTTTGTTACATTCTCTGAAAATATTTACATTTTCAATTATTGTTTTTTCACTAAACATATTATATCCAGGTTTGTATTTTAAATAAATTATAATATTTTTATATTGTTTAATGAATTGTTTTAATATTTTGTTGTTTTTAATTTTTTATGAAAAATATAAAGCTTATCGATTGAGTTTTTTTTCAATGTACCTTGGTATGTAAATGGCAGCTCCACCAATGAGTAAAGCATAAACATAAAAAGCACCATATGTTTAATCCAATAATGAACTTTATACTATTACATCCACTAGACTGAAGAATGTATTGATTAGTATTATGATCTTGTATCCTATTTTTAGAATTTTATTGAGCTTTTAAATGGATTTTTTTAATGGATATATATATAAATCCAAATATGCACACATTATCTGGAACAAAATCAACTTACTTTTATATGACTTGATCCAGTAGTAATATTTAAAATATTAATATGAAGTTGATCTCAACTCACTTTTAGCTATTTGATTACGATATAAATATTTAAGATTGTTAAACTGAATTATGATTATTTTATGCTTTGGAGATTGAAGTGATCTTGGAATTTTATAAATATATAAAATGGATTTGTACATTAAACTGAAGTATACTAGCTGTATATGTTGGGAGCATTATTTGCATATAAGTACTATAATTTTTCAATTGTCTCTCATTTTGTAGTAAATGGATATAATTCAGAATTATTGTTTTGTTAATTTATAATTTATTTTCTAAAATTAATGATCAGATATGCTGAAGCTTACTTGACACAATGCCCTTTAAAATGTTAATTTGGGAGTGAGCAGAGGATAACAAGGTATGTTATAGTAAAAAGTGACAAAATCTTTATGGCTTAGTTTTCCACTGAACAAGATGAAGAAACTGAGATTCACAATAGAGATGCTAAATATAGAAGCTAGTATATAAATATATGATTATGAATAAAAACAGTCCAAATAAAAACATTGGTGAATAAGAAAAATCAAAATTGATGAAAGTCAACTGCATAATAGAGAAAGTTTATTTGATTTGGAAATAATGGCAAACACATATTTAAGTTATCGATAAGATTTGGAAAAGTAAAGGTATCAGATTGTAAATAATATTGAATATCCAACGTATACTGAATTAATAAGAAGAATTTATTGAAGAAGTTATAGGGAAAACGTTATAATTGTTTGGTCATATATATCAAATAAATGATAGGAAATTGATGTTTGGTATTACACAGACATTTCCTTAAAATATGATTAGTGATATTAAGGAATGGTATGGAGCTTATTCGCATTTTCTAAACATTCTTGCAAGAGACTAACAAAGTTGAAGATTGTTGGTAAAGAAAACGACTTATATCTATGGGCAACGAACGAGTCACGTTTTCGGATGATGATGATGATTTGTAAAGTATGTATGTGTGTAGTAGTATTTAAAATAAAACTGACATATATTAAATTCGAAATCTAAAATGTATAATAAAATTACTTAGCATTAAAAAGAAAAAAATAATTAATTTTCAGATCAGTACAAATCCCAGAGTTATACAATTATCAACCAATCAGAATTTAGAAAAAAAATTAGCAGAAATTTATTTCCAGAAAGATCCAGTTCAAAAGCCTTTTCTGCTTTTCACATTACTGACCACAGATGCCCAACCTTTTCATTTGTTCTAAATCAATTTTGTTTCTCGTGTTCTCATCTAATCATCTAAAACGGTTGGTCAAAAAAAAAAAGATTGATTGATTTATCAATGCGACAAACTCATCATGGCGAGTGGCTTTGCAACTTTATATTTAGATCTCTAATCTAACAATACTTTTTATTAACAAAATTGAAACGGTTTCAGCTGAAAACATCATCTAGTGACTAGGTGGCCAGGCTAGGAGGAAAAAAGAAAATCTATCATCGACCAACTTTTATTAAAAATATTTATTAATGGTTATCAATACTCAAGAGCGGGTTTATCCTTTATTACTAGAAACTACAATCATTTATTTAGGATATATTACATTTAATTTTGATATATCTGTTTATTTATATGATCAGTTGTTTTGTTATTAAAAGCAAATCTATTCGTGCAATTTGTCTTCGTCTCTGTATTTTTCAAGTTTTTTTTTTACCCGACTCTGTAAAGGGAATGTCCGACGAATGTGTACGCATTTTCGTAATTTCAAGAATCAAATTTTAGATTTGATATTTAAAGTAAAAATTGACAAAGAAAGCTAATCATACTTGTCTGATTTTTTTTTTCAATCATTCGTATTAGCTCGCGCGCACACACACGTATAGGTACGTTGAAAGATCATCAGTGTAGTGATTAGGGTACAATAAGTTTGAATTCGGGTAAAATTGAATTTTTTTTTTTGATAGCTGAAAATTTTCAAACAACTCTAGAATTTTTGATTAATTATTGATCTGTAAAGGAATATCTGGAAATTCTTAGAAAAAAATTTAAAAATGCTCACTGATTAGAAATTAATAATATATTAAGCGTTAGCTATGTGAGTAATATCGTATGAGCTATTTAAGAGCAATATATATAAGTTAAATCCCAGAAATCAGCAGCCTGTTATTTTATACATAATGAAAGTCATTTTCAAGAACCAATGCTCTATAAAAAATAATCATATAACCTCTTGCTTGGAAAATCACATGACATTCAAGCACCAAAGTAATGAGCTGAGCATGAATCCATTCAAGTGATCTTAAAACTTCACTTGATTGGAAGCCAAACCACAAACCTTTAACTCTAGACTTACTGCGTGCATTAAAACATACAGTACATTATTCTATTTAACAACAAACAGAAATTAAAATCTGACTTATTTATTGTCAGATTAGATTTAATATAATTTGAAAAGTGAAAAATAATTATTTCCAATATCAAATTCTGAAACCTAATGGTAATTGTGGACTTTCTATATGATTGACTGAAGAAATAAATTACTCAAAGTTATATTTTGCTTTAAAAAATCACTTCAAAAGAAGGATTTACAATTTGTTTTAGATAATTTATGGAATTGTTCTCTTAAGTATTAAATTAGTCATAAATCACAACATACTTTTTTTTCAGAATAAAAGAATAAATAATAAATTTTAATTAATAATTAATTCTTCCAGAATATGAAAAAATAATATATATTATTGTTATTAAAAAGTATCTGAATGGTATGAATCTGACAGATAAGTTGAAAGCATGCTCAGTGTGTGATGTTTGGTTGGAAATAAAGTATCTTTCCTTGTTGCGCATTTAATATGTAGTCATAGATATTACAATTGGCACAAGAAAAATGAAAGTAAATGTTATAGAGTTACATGCTTTTTAAAAAATCTAAAGTAACATTTTATTGAGATTTTTCGGTGCTGATTTAGTATGCGCTCAAGGCCGCCATTTTGAATTATAAGAACGTATAGGTTGATCGATGTCATTTATCGGTTGGATGTGTCAGCGTGGGTTTTGGGTGGTTCTTATAATTGAAAATGACCATGAGTGCATACTAAATCAGCACCAAATTTTTTCTTGGTACATGAAAGGGTTAGAATTTGAAGGTTTAATACCCTTACATCTAAATCAATGATTCCAAGAGTTTATGGGGAGACCCCCAAAATGATTACAAAATCTACTTGATGAATATGTAGTTCTTTTATTTATTAAACTAGTTTTTTTTATCAAAAGCAATGATAGTTAACTGGAATTTATATAGTTATATGTTAGAATGGAAAGTGATGGAATTTCAGATTCAGTTACAAATTCAACTGAAAATTTATACATACAGACACGTGTGTGTGCTTTGCTGAGCAGCATTATGTAAAGTTGTAATTAATGCAAACAATATAAACAGAGTCTTGGAGGAGCTAAAAGAACTTTGAATTGTGGTCCAGATTTGTTACTTCTGATGCTTGCATTTTAAAATAAATTGTCATTCAATTATTAACCATGGCATACTACTACTACTTCTGGAAAGAGTTTGATCTATTAAGTCTTGATAATATATATATATATTAGAGTCATATCATCATCAACCATTATCAATCCACTGCAGGATGAAGGTCTCTCCAAGTTCAATCCATCTTTTCCTATCTTTAGCTTCTCTTCTCTACATCACCCCTGCACACTTTCTTATTTCATCCATCCATCCCACATGTGGTCTCTTTCTGAGTCTTTTACAATCTCTTGGAATCCAGTTTAAAATTTTAATTGTCCATCTGTTATCATCTCTTCTAACAATATGTCCAGACCAACTCCACTTCAGTCTTTTAATTTTTTTAATGAGGTCAGTAACACCTGTTTGTTCTCTTACCCATACATTGCATTTTCGATCCCTTCTTGTTACTCCCAACATGCATCTCTCCATACTTCTTTGAGTGCCTTTGATCACCAACCGCTGCCTTGGTTGGTGACTTTACAGCCTCCTGGGAATAAAGGCCATGATTTATTTTTGTCTGTCATATACATTTATAAAATTGAATTGATAAATTAGATTTATAAATTGAAGGTCTTTGGTGTGTGTGTGTTTATTTGTTGGTTTTAATCAGAATAGTTTTATGTGCATAATTTAACACAGATATTTGAAGACTTATATTTTTTCTTTCATCTGATATCCTTCTATATGCATTGATAAAATTATAAATAATTAAACAAATCTACTTTTCATTATCACTGTTTTATTTAACTTAATCAGTCTGACAGTTTCAGCAGACCAGCAGTCTTCATCTGATCTAATATATACATACATAAAATAGTTTATCATACAAACTATACAACCAAACATTATTTTTGATGTGCATACCTTGTTTCCCTGAAAATAAGATCTAACCAGAAAGTAAACCCTAGTATGATTTTGAAGATGCTTGCAATAAAAGTCCTAATTAAGATTAGCAGTCAGAAGAATGGACTTCTTTTCATTTGTTGTAGCACATGATGTATGTATTGAATTGATCTATGTAAATAAATATGATTATTGACATTAATACTTTAAATAAATAATAATATAAATTATAATAACACTTATAGCATATATAAGCGATTTAACCCGCTGAAGAAGAAGCTGTCAGTAGTAAACAAACACAATTAAATTAAATTAATCCAGGCCTAGTACTTTAGAGGTTTTCCCTCATATTCATGACCAAAATAGGTTATAAACTATTGCTATAATGTTACTAAATAATAATGTATGCATATGCAAATTAATTTGTGCATTTTTTTGAAATAGCAAAACACATGTCACATCTAATGATGGCATTGTTATCATTGATAATGAAATACGCCTCCTTGATCTTTCTTTTACAATCATTGGCTTCGGAGCATGCTATCCTGGGATTGCAGGGTTCAAACACATGACCGGCCTACTTTTTTCCATTGAACATTGTCAACAAATAAAATTCTATATGCATAAGATACAATTTCCTCTCAGCTGAATCATGGAATTAAAATAATCAATTTATTGACTTTACAAATGATTTAACAAATGCTTAAAATTTTATCTATCACAATTTCAGTATATTGGACAATTTATAATTTCATTTATGTAATTTTGGATAACTATTTTGCTTATATTTAATATTTAGATTTTAGAGTACCTAACTTAATTTTAGAGTTTGATCATAGTAGCTTTTAAATATTCAAGATAAACGAAAAATCACCTTTGTTTCTTAAATGTTTTTCCCCTCCTCTAAAAGAGTTTAAATAATGGAAGTGAGTTTAAAAATTAAAGTTTAATTTAAGTTAAATCAATCTTTCTACCAAACAAAAGTTAAAAAAAGAATAAGAAAGTGTTTACAATGTGTGCTTTGATAATGGATGCACGTGTTTGTGTCTTATATGAATCTCTGTAATTCAATATGCTAAGTGTTGTAGCAATTATACTTATTGCGATGTGAAATATAGAAATATTTTCTGAATTTTTATGCTTGCATTTTTTTATAATCATTCTTAACTGTAATCATTTTTGTCACCATTCCTATCTCCTACATTTTCAATTAACACTTGATTTAATGATAGATTTAAATGGAATAATATTCTGATCCCAGACAACTTTTTGTACTCAAATAAATGTAATAAATAACTCAATGCATATCACTAGCTGAAAATTCCAATATTCATAAAGGGTATAGTTGAAAAAATATGTTTGGGAGGTTGATTTGAGATTTCAAATAAATGTAGATTTTTGTACATGAAAAAATTAAATATCCCCTTAAAATAAACCATAGGGTGTCTTTTGGAGCAAAAATTAATATAAGAATGTCTTATTTTCAGGGAAATATGGTATATATATTGAATAATGATTAAGGTTAGATAAGTTTATAAATATAAATTCATTAAAAGTAGTCAATACTTAGACAATATCAATAACAATCAACAATATCAATCTGTTGCCAAGGCAAACTCTTTTTAATGATAAGAATGGAAATCTACCTTTATTTATGATCCAATATGTTTATATAGACACTAAAGATTGCAACTTGATCACAGACAGTGAAATTATTGATACAAAGAAGTTTAAATAAACCTCATTAAACAGTTATTCCTAATGTGTTTTGAATGCAAACTAACAAATAGTCTATTACAACATTCAAACTGCAATTATAACTTTAAAACTGCACTCCAACAATGTATTATGTAAATAATAGAGCTAATAATGCACAAGGCTAGCTAGATTTATAAATGTAAATTGATTAAAAGCAATCAATACTTAGACAACATCAATAACAATCAGTAATCTCAATCTGTTGCTAATGTAGTTTGAATATTATAATTGACTATTTGTTAGTCTGCATTCAGAACAGGTTATATTTACCCATTTAATGAGATTTATTTAAATTTCTTTGTATCAATAATTTCACTGTCGTGATCAAGTTGCAATCTTTAGTTTCTATATAAACATAGTGAATCATAAATTTCCATTTTTATTGTTAAAACAAGGTTTCCTTGACAACAGACTAAGATTGTTGATTATTATTGGTATTGTAGAAGTATTGATGGCTTTCATTGTATATATGTTATACGTGTAATAGAATATAAAAACTGAATCGATTTATAATGGAATATAATGTTTGGTTGTATTATTTGAATGATAAACTATTTTAAAACAGAGGCAAAACTCTCCATATAGCTTGAACAAGCATAAGAAATGGTGCCCATGTGATAAACTATTTTACATATTCATGTATTTATTTATATTTTAGGTCTGAAAAAAGATTGCTGATTCATCAAAACTAAGTTAAATAAACCAAACATGGCAACAATGATAAAAAAAAAATGGATTTGTTTAATATTTCAAAATCTAATTAAGATTATTAATTTTTTTTTATTAAAATGGAAATGGTTTTATATCAACATTTAAATCAGTAAAATTGGTGTTAAAATTATTTTACTTTAGTATTAATAATTAACTAAAATGTCTACCAAAGTAGCCATTAAGATACGTTTTGGTGATTAAATACATTATTATTATTATTATTAAACATTGAACAAAAGTTATTGTTACCATTGGGGGTCCAGCTGCACCAACAATAGATTCTGGCTCACTTTCAAAAACACTATCTGTTACACTGGCAGGTCCAAAACTACGACTATTTAATTTGGGTCGCTTTCGAGATCCTTTAAGTTGTTTTTTCCCCTGAAATAATACACATATATAAAGTTATTGAAATTAAATTGAGACTGCAAATCTCTCAAGTGCTTATGACTATCACCAACCAATCAGATCATAAGCGCTTGAGAGATTTGCAGTCTCAATTTAATTTCAATACTGTCTGCGCTTTGTAAAATAAATATTATTTACATATAAAGTTATTAAAAAAACAGCATTTAAATAATATTAGATGACTTTTAATACAAAGTAAATAGAATTTTATTTTACACAAATCTTTTTTTTAGAAATTCTCTTTATTCTGTTTTTACATAGTGCAAATATTTTCATTGTATTTTTTAGTATAATCTCCTTATTAAATAAAGTTTAGTTTCATTAGTTGCATTCATTAGAAAAGGCAGCCCTGAAGTTCCCTGAAAAGTAAACTATAGTCACAGGATACCATTATTTCATTAATTGTTCAAAAATGTCCTCAACCCTATTTAAATCAATTGACTGGAAAAGCTATGAGAGATTAGTAATACTATCTCCATTGTATGGGTTTATGGATTAGAGAATTATTATGAAAAATCATGTCTAAAAGCAAATGAACCTAATTATTCATAATGCTCACAGATAGTTGAACCAGAGTAATGTATTTATATTGTTTGTTCAAACCATAGAAGAAGTCAATCTGGCTGATAGAGTTTTTAAAATAACTATCATACATAAACTATTCCAATAGTTGAAGTACACTTAAATAATGATTTATATGACCATATGACATGGTTTTTTAACCATTATATGTAATGGTTGTTTAGGTAGACCCAAGAGGATTTAGATGTGAGTTAATCTCTGCAATGATTTGTTTGTTGTGGTTTTAACTATTTTTGGTTACAATCCATTCTTACAGATTATTGCAGAAAGTTTTGTTTTGCCAAATCACAAGAGTACTCTATACGATTTAGTACAGCAATATAGCATCAGACTTTGGATCTCAAGATCAATATAGATTGTAACCCAGGTCTTTAACTTCCAATGCCTAAACTTTTTGTGAACTTTTAAGAAATAAATCATTTACTTATTATTCCTTGAATAATATTGGGCAATGGTAGGTGGGAAGATTCCGGAACTGAAAAATTGACAGTCATGGCCCAACTCTGTCCCTTCCAATGCTTAAACCTCCTGAGCAATAAATCATTCAATTATTTTTAGTGAATTGAGTTATCTTTCTTGCAACTGTCAAAATTAGAACATTAAGCAATTTGGCACTTTGGAAATCAAAAGTTAATAATATGTCTCTTAACAAACCCAGAGGAGTTCAATAATTCTTTTTAGTTTTGGGAAACTGTCAACAACTTATTGTCAGGCGTATTTTCCTACCACTTTAAAGTTTTATCAGTAAAACAACAACAACAAAAAATATTACCATCCTCTCTATTTCTGCTTTAAATTATGTCAAAATATAGTACAATACAGCGTTATATTTGCATTATTTATTTAATCTGTATATAATACAAAAATCCCCATATATATATGATTTCCATTTCATGATTCAGAAAATAATATTAATCAAAAAATAAATCTTAACTTTTTATATCTGAATTGTTTTAATTCACAATGCGATCCTCAAATTTTGATATTTCTAAGAGACCCAAATATCTCCGATACAACAAATCTACTGTACTGAATTTAAAATATAATAATAAAAAAAATTATTTGGAAAAAAAAAAACTAATATGATATTTATTTATAATACAAAACGTTTTTTATATTTTCTATAAATAAAAATGAAAATTGGATTTATTTAAAAAAAAAAAAAAAAATTATTGCAACGCCCCCCCCTCCCCAAATCATAAACAATATCATGTGATTATCAATTGAATGCAATGATGGATTCAACCAGTTCAACAGAATCAATTCAAAAAAATTTTTAGTTCAGTGAACTGGATGTTAAAATGGTACTTAGAATAATTATTTATTCATTTCATAAATATATTTTTATTTCCATATTTTTATTATTTCAGCAACAAATTCATGTTTATTGTTGACAAAATAAAGAAAACTTCCCTTCTGATTAATATTTATCAATGGTATAAGAACAATCTTTTGTTATCAAAGTTTATGATAGTTCCAGTTGTGTGGAATTAATAAAATCAAATTAAATATATTAGTACACTTCCGGTCCCCGCTAGTATTTAATCACATTCTGAAGGTGTTTTACTCATTTTCAATAGTACTTTACATTTAAATTCACTATTTATAATTTGCCAATTATTAATCGACAACTGACATATTTTGCACAGTTATTTTATAACAATAGGTCTTGTAATATTTAACAGCATTAAACTGTTGCACATGCGCTTTGGATTTTAACTATAAAATGAATGAATACTAACACTTGCAAAAAGTTTCACTTCGTATTGTATACAAATAACATTTATCATTTTTTCCTTTAATGTGATTTGTGTAAACAATTAAATAGAAAACATTCGTGATTATTTTCTATGATTAATATCCTTTACTACACTTTTTAAAAAAATTAATTGGTAATTTTACTATAAAGTAATAATTTTTTTTAAAAAATATTTTTAAGCCACTTTATCAACGTTATATATATATAAGAACTGTAAGAAGTTATATTTTTCGATTTTTAGTTTTTTGTCCCCTGGTAAAAAGTGATATAAAAAAATGTTAAAAGAAATAAAAAAACTGGATTTTATCCATTGAAATCAAATATAGAATATAAAAAATATTTTCCCAACTACTTAAAATTGTTATATATGAATTATAAGCAGTTTTTATGATTTTTTGGATTGGCTAAAATTTAAATACAGTACATAAATAATATAAAATTTCCATAAATCCACGGATAGATTTTCCAATTCCCAGAATTGGATAGGTTTGTTAGTCTTATATATAAAGTTTGGTTTTCATTATTTATTTATTTTAATTTTTTTTTAACCCTGAAAAACAACAAAAAAATTATATATATATATAAAATAAAAGATGTTATACTTAGCTACTCAAACTAATTTGAGAATAGTAAATCATATTTCATAGACTATTGAGATCTTTATATATGTTTTTGAAAAGAAAGAAATCCCGAGTGAGAATGCCTATCAAGAAGCATTATGAAAATATCTTAAATAATAGTTTTATTGTTTCTTTTTGACAGGTATAAAAAAATTATTAATATTTTTATAAGTCATTTTTTGTCTCTTTTATTATTGTAATATATATTTTACTGCAAATATAGATAATAATAAAGTATGATTGACTTACAATTATTTAGAATTATTTCGACAATTGACTATTAAGTTTTAACAAACTATTCAAAATTTAAGATAATTAATATTGAAATATTAATTTTTCCTACAGTACAGGCTTTTTCATACCTGCACTTATATCCGTATAGGGGGTTTGAACCCAGACTTTCACGCGACCCTCAACCATCCATGCTATGTCATACCGCTTTGATCACACACATGTCAAAAAGATAACCCCCAATACACGTATTTCGTGCTAAACCAGCACTCGTCAGTTGGTCCAGATTATCATCTCCACACATATATACAATCAAAACTCAGCTTATATTAAGATAACAAATCTTCAAACTTTAATGGTCAGGCTTCAAACCATATTAGAAGTAGCTGCGTAAAGTAGATATAAGTAGACAATTTGGGTAAATATTGGAATTGAAACCATCATAACTGAGCGTTTGTTTACAATTGCACTGAAAACAACAATACTATTTAATAGATTTTTGTATTACTAATAGAAATATGTATAAACTACTATAAACTATGCAATGTGTATATCCCCTCCCCTCTTTTTTTTTTTTAGAAGAAGGCATTTTGCTTATTATAACAACAATAACAAGCAAACCAGTGGAAAGATCATATTGAATCGTGGATATATATAAAAATTATAAATATAATATTGTTTTTTTTTTCCAATAATTATTTGGTATTTTTTATTATTATTAATTCTGATAATATTAGTTTTTAAGACCAACAGACTTTGAGACGTAATTATTTTCTTGACTTATGCCATTGTGTATACAATTCATGCTAGATTGGAAATAATCCATTGTGCAATTAATCTTAGTGGTAAAATAATTAATGTGAGAACTAACAAGTCCAAGGTGAACAGTTCATTGTATCACTTCTAATGCTTGAACTTCATATGACTTCCAGATAACCTTTTGACCTGTGCAATTTAGTGTAGTCACATGATCACCCTTTCTTATCCTTTCCCAATCTGTTAAAACAGTAGCAATTTTTTCTACACAATAGTGCCATAGTGCAAGCTCTAACAATCAACAGATGTTAAAAGGTTGTACATTATAATCCCTATCCAATGCCTACTTACTTAATATCTCCAGACTAGTTTCTATCAAAGGGTTTTCATCAGTGAGGAGACTTGGATCTGGGAGAAGTGCACCTGGATTTTTGATCTAATGCATGTCTCTAGCACCCATTTTAAACTCCCAAGCTAAAAAACAAAATGTTTTTAATCCTAACTAATTAACTTGTATAGTTATACAGATTTAAATCCAGTTCACTATCTATATCCTTTGGTGCCTTTGATTTTTTAAGTAACTATAGTCACCATTATCCTTTGGTTAGGATTGGCATTAAACCATTAAAACATCACAAGATCAATTATGCTCATACAAACTGTTAAAAACAGTAGCTAATTTTTCTACACAATAATGCCATCTAATACAAGCTCTAACTAAAAGATCATACATTGTAATCCTCATCTAGTACCTACCTATACAATATTTCCAGACTAGTTTCTAACTTGTGGAATTCATCAATGAGGAGCCTCAGATCTGGGAACACTGCACTGAATCTTTGGATCTAATGCACCCCTCTAGCACTCACTTTTTATCTTTTTGGTTAACTAAAAAGCTGTTATTCCAAACTGAAAACAATAATATATTCAATCCAAGATACTTCATCTGCATAATCATACAGATCAGAATTCAGTTCAGTATCTAAACCATTAAAACATCACATGATCACTGACTGAAGCCACAATCTAGAAACTAGTCTGGAGATATCGGATAGGTAGATACTGGATAGGGATTATAATGCACAGCCTTCTAGCATGTGATAAAGTGTGTAGAAAAAATTGTTACAGTTCAGTGTAATGTCCTGAGGTAAAGTCCCTGAATTGAAGCTCAGCAGATCATTTTTAGTGCTCAAACATCACACAACCTTCCAAGCAACTAACCATTAAAATACCATTATTATGGAAAATAATCTGATATTTTCATTATTTTGCAATGAATATAATGTGTCAAACATAAAGCAAATTTTACTTTCTGTAATTAAATTTCTGCTGTTTTTTTTTTTTTAATAGAAAGTATTTATATATATATATATAAAATAGTTAAAAGCATTCTGATTAAGGATTTGACAAGTCCAAAAAAATCATTAAACAAAAATGATTTTGCTTGTTTTTTAAAACTTTGTATTAAACATTTTTCTTTAAGTCAGTTACATAAATAATTTTAATTTGAGAAAGAAATTAAATTTTTTAAAAATATTTTCTTTGATGCATATTTTGGTAAACTGCATTACTTTAAGTAAAATGAAAGAATGTGGTAATATCTTTATATGAGTAGAAGATGAGACAGATTAGAAGATAGATTAGCTAAAGTGTTTGAAAAAAAAAACTAAAAAATATTTGCAGATTAAAATGTGTTTTAAGAAGAACTTATAAAAAGTAAAACAAATTTAATTATCACAATGTGCACTCTTATTTAATCAGTTAGTTGATAAAGTTAAGACAGAACAGTTAATCTGTTTTGATTGCTAAACCATCATCCTACATTTGCCATGAAACAATACAAATTTGCAAATGTTTGTTCATCTGTGTATCAAAATGGTTTCTTGCTTCTTTCAGTGAAGTTACACACACATATATATATATATACACACACAAAAGAAACCACTTCATTACCCAGATGAACAAACATTTGCAAATTTGAATTACAAATACAAATGAAAGAAAAATCAACATTACAATGTAACATCACATTGATGGCAGTCTCTGCTAGAAGAATAAAAACATTTGGATCAAATTCTCCAGCATTCCTAAAAGAATGGATATCATTTTTTATCATTATGCTTTTCCTAGAATTATTCTGACTGTATCAGAAAAAGATCCTCAAAGATTCATTTTTTTAAAACATAAATGAGCAATTATTTGTGCTAAAAATTATTAAATTTATTTTGTACATAATTAAGCAAAATTACAGTGAAATATTACGAAAATATAGAATGTTAAATATGACCCAATCTCTCTATTCACTTTGTGAAAAGAATGCTTTTAAGTTATTCATATAAATTTGTCTTAGCAATATTTATAGCCACAAATTCATTTATTTAAAACAAAGAATAATTACCTTCTAATAACTATATTAAAATATTAAGTATTTTCATGTTACATATCTTTTTTATAAAGATTATTTGTGTGCAATTATATATACAAATAAAATGTATATCTTGTGATGATATTCTATTGTCTCTTGCTTTTATCATTCTGATTTTTCTACCTATAGAACTTTCTACCCATAGAACTTTAATTTGCATATTGTTTTTATTATACAATATTATGTATTTATTTTTTGGTTTAATAAAATTTGTTTTTTGATAAAAAACAAAATGTATATTAAAAGAGAATAAATTTATTAACTGTTAATTAAGACTTTTTGCCTCTTTGTCTAGTATATATATATGATTACAGATGGAGCTCTACCAATAGCCCACTCAAGCTTGTTTACAAAAAATGCTGAGAGAGAATCGAAAACCTAATATCTCTTTCAAATTGTCTCCAACCTTTAAACCATGGTTTCAAGCTAATTGGCTTTCATCAGTAAAGGGTAGGAGAACTAGAAACTAGATCTAAATCTCAACTCTATTGAACAGTACTTAAGCAAACTGTTCCTATAAGTTTGAAAGCATGAATTTTTCAGATACGTTAATATCTTAAAATCTAGCTAAGCAAACTATATAGCTATATGGGTCTGATATCAGTTCAGATTCACCACATAGTTAAAAGATTCTGCAATCTATATCATTGCTAAAACTTCAAAGGTACATTTATGATAAACAAAAACAAGTTAAAATTTTTTTAACCTGCCTATAGCTTGCATTTTATGATTACAGATGGAGCTCTACCAATAGCCCAGTCAAGCTTATTTACAAAAATGCTGAGAGAGAATCGAAAATCCAATATCTCTTTCAAATTGTCCCCAACCTTTAAACCATGGTTTCAAGCTAATTGGCTTTCATCAGTAAAGGGTAGGAGAAATAGAAACTAGATCTAAATCTCAACTCTACTGAACAGCACTTAAGCAAACTGTTCAGCATTTTTTGTAAACAAGCTTGAGTGGGCTATTGGTAGAGCTCCATCTGCAATCATAAAATGCAAGCTATAGGCAGGTTAAAAATTTTTTAACTTGTTTTTGTTTTTCATAAATGTACCTTTGAAGGTTTTAGCAATGATATTGATTGCCGAACCTTTTAACTATGTGGTGAATCTGAACTGATATCAAACCCATATAGCTATATAGTTTGCTTAGCTGGATTTTAAGATATTAACGTATCTGAAAAATTCGTGCTTTCAAACTTATAGGAACAGTTTGCTTAAGTGTTGTTCAGTAGAGTTGAGATTTAAATTTAGTTTCTAGTTCTTCTACCCTTTACTGATGAAAGCCAATTAGCTTGAAACCATGGTTTAAAGGTTGGAGACAATTTGAAAGAGATATTGGATTTTTGATACTCTCTCAGCATTTTTTGTAAACAAGCTTGAGTGGGCTATTGGTAGAGCTCCATCTGCGATCATAAAATGCAAGCTATAGGCAGGTTAAAAATTTTTTAACTTGTTTTTGTTTTTCATAAATGTACCTTTGAAGGTTTTAGCAATGATATAGATTGCCGAACCTTTTAACTATGTGGTGAATCTGAACTGATATCAAACCTATATAGCTATATAGTTTGCTTAGCTGGATTTTAAAATATTAACGTATCTGAAAAATTCGTGCTTTCAAACTTATAGGAACAGTTTGCTTACTCCTACCCTTTACTGATGAAAGCCAATTAGCTTGAAGTCATGGTTTAAAGGTTGGAGACAATTTGAAAGAGATATTGGATTTTTGATACTCTCTCAGCATTTTTTGTAAAGAAGCTTGAGTGGATTAATGGTAGAGCTCCAACTGTGATCATAAAATGCAAGCTATAGGCAGGTTAAAAATTTTTAACTTGTTTTTGTTTATCATAAATGTACCTTTGAAAGTTTTAGCAATGATATAGATTGCAGAACCTTTTAACTATGTGGTGAATCTGAACTGATATCAGACCCATATAGCTATATAGTTTGCTTAGCTGGATTTTAAGATATTAATGTATCTGAAAAATTCGTGCTTTCAAACTTATAGGAACAGTTTGCTTAAGTGCTGTTCAGTAGAGTTGAGATTTAGATCTAGTTTCTAGTTCTCCTACCCTTTACTGATGAAAGCCAATTAGCTTGAAACCATGATTTAAAGGTTGGAGACAATTTGAAAGAGATATTGGATTTTTGATTTTCTCTCAGCATTATTTGTAAACAAGCTTGAGTGGGCTATGGTAGAGCTCCATCTGTGATCATAAAATGCAAACTATAGGCAGGTTAAAAATTTTTTAACTTGTTTTTGTTTATCATATATATATATATATATATATTGTGCCCTTTTCTATAGGTCAGTAATAGTTCATAACAATCAATTACTAAAAATTTTAAATTTAGAATATGTTCTTTTAATATGGTAATTGCATTAAGTCAATTATATCATTAAAGTACAATTTGAAGCTAAAGAGAATACGTAGTATATAAAATTATAGGGAATTATTTAAAAAATGGTTATGTAAAGCTTAAAATATTGTTTCATATGGTTGTAAAAGCTGGCCATATTAAATAACACAGCTATAAATATTAAAAGTATATTTAATAAATTCGATTTTAATAGTTTAAAACTGATAATTTAATAAATGCTATGTTTAAATTTATAGTCATATTTAATAAGCAAAAATTAATATCGTACATTTTAAAAATAAACTTTATGATGGTGAGAATTGTATTTAATTCTATATTTTCTAAATTGTTCTTCCAAATTTTATAATTATATTATATAATATAATAAGTGTATCAATTATATAAATCTAGGCAGAGAAATAGATTGAAAAAATCATCTGTCAAAGTTATTAATCATGTGACTTGTATACTATATACTTTCACACACTGCTTGTTTGAATTAATAATAAAGTTTAAAATATTTTAAAATAGCATTATAGAATTGGATGTAATTATTACCTATCATAAAAGCAAATAATAATAAATATTAAGTTAACTGTTGTTATTGCATATTTAAATGATGTAATGAAGACGAATACAGTTATAATAAAAAAAAATTAAATATTTTGTTTAAATAAAAATAGATCAATGGAATAGGTTGTTAAAGTTATTTTAAAAGTTATTTTAAATGTTTAAATAGTTTTAATAAAATAATAATTTATTCAAAAGTAATATTTTAAATAATATTTTAAGTTCATTACGTCATAATTTTCTGTTTTCAAATATAATTCTGCTATAAATTGAAAATATGTAAATTTGTTCTCAAGCTAAAGTAAGAATTAACCAATAGGAATAGGTATTCTTACAGACTATAAATATGAATTGCATGGGGGTATAGAGGGAGATTAATAATGTATTGAAACCGGAGAAAGGTAAATTATAACTATCAAAAAGATAGTATTTTAAAATTTTTATTTTAGTCAATTTTTTTTTGGTACTTTCTTATCGTTTATTTTGCAAAAACTAATTGATAATTTTAAAGAAGTATTTTTCAAAAGGAAAGTTTAGAAAAAAAATTATATATTTAGAAACTTCGTGGAGATGATTTTCTAATTTTTAAAGTACTTACCAGTTGTATTTTATCTAAAAAAATTTAACCTAAACTTCGCAATAAAAAAAATAGATATACTATGGAATAGAATGGATATAAGTTGTAATGCTGAAAAAATGTTTGGAATATTTATTGATACAGCTTTATTAATATTTCACCGAAGAACTGTTTTGGTACATAAAAAAACACAGCTCGGACATCATATGGAGTCTAATGAAAAAATTGGAGACACATTATTATTTATAAGCCTAGCCAAGATTTATTTTTTAAATAGTAATAAGACAATTGTATATTGCATGAATTATTTTATATAATATTATAGCAAAAGGAGTAAAATGTTATATCCTTTCTGAAGGTAACATTTTTTTTTTTTTTAAAGTGATATATAAAAATACCAAATGAAAGTTTAAATGTATCAAGAAGGAAACATATATAAAAAAAGTGAACACATAGTTGAATAAAAGATGGATCCATGGAAATACAAATAGTACTTAAAAGTTTATCGAATATTTTTAAAGTTAAATTAGATGGATTGATGCATCAGATATGCAGAGAATATTGGTAGAGAAGATTAAGAAGCTTCACAGGATTAATTAATATCATGATTTAATAATTATCGACCTAAAATACTAAAACCAAGAATTATTTTCTATAAATTTTACTAAATGGATTAATAATTATTTTTATTTTAAACTTTAACGCGCTTGGAGGAGAACATTTTTAAAAACTCTAGAAAAAATAATAAACATTTTGGACTTATCAGGAACTATCGTCAAGAAAATATGTAATTATAGTTTTGATTCCTTTTATTTTGTTAACTTAGTTTAAATCTAAATTTTTATATAAGATTAGGAAAAACATAAAAACATTAATTTATTAATATTAAAATTTTATAATATAACAATCTAATAATTTAGCTAAAAATATTTTAATATAAAGTGTATGGGTGTGAATTTTTTTTTTATATCTGCAATGCTCAAGTGGATAAAGGGAGCCTACTGCACACGATGACTAGATAAAGGTTATTGGTAATAATAATAACTATTGATAATTTATAATGTATATATATATTTTTTGTTTTCTTTAGATCATCCATAAATTGGAAGAATGAAGTGTAAAAGTTTTTTTTTCTTATATGTACTGCATTTCATACAACATTTTAAAAAACATTATGAGATAGGATTGATTTGAAAATATGCATACGACGATTTTTTTTTTTATTAGTGATATAATCCAACATAACAAATAATTATGTGATTCTTTTAAAATTTTCATGTTATGGGATATTCAAATATTGTCTAAGTAGATTGTATATGATTAGACATATAGAATAATGAAGTAAGCAGACTTTTCTTGTGGAACAGCTAGATTGTTTAACTATTAATGAATTAGTTATTTTATCGATGTAAGATGTGGAAAATCTTGAGAAATAATGTTGAGATAGTGGCTTGGAAGTACTTAGTAAACAGGAAACCAAGATGATGTTTTAAGAAATAGGATGTTATAAGGAATGGAAATAATATTTAGTTTTTATGTGAATATCAGCATAGATAACAAAGCCCTATGACTGATACACATTTTATTTGGACAGTGTTCATATTTCTTTAAATATTTGATGTTCTAATAAAGCTGAAGAAATAGCTTTAACATCGTCCCAGTACTAGAGGATATTAGGCAGGTAAATGTCATACCTCTTCGCACTGTGCCATGATTTTGAGATATGTTAAGAGTAATACTCTAGCTTTCTTCCTTAATCCTATGCATCTGTTTTCGCTATCTTTATTTCATGTAACTGCATCGTTCAGTAAGATATATTTAAGAGAAATGATAAATAATTTAGAACTTAGGTTATGCTATCGTTTTGTATAAGATTGGTTTATTTGCTTAGAAGGAATAGGACGTTATAACTTAAAATTGAAGATCCAAAATATCCTAAGGAAAGAAAAGAATCATAGAATATATTTTGAATTTTATTTCGGAAATGAAATATAAACTTTTTTAAATAGGGTATCTAAACAAAGATATTTTCTTTAAAGTGATAATAATTTTAAATGCTTTAGTATTATTATTTTTTTAAGAGAAAATAAGTATTGCATATTTTTAAAATACAATAGTACAAAGTAAATTATGTAAACAATATGCATAGTATATTTTTTGTTTATTGATTAACAGAAATATATTGATGATTACACATATATCATACTAAAGTAAGGCTTAAAGAAGAATATATTATGATTAGTAAACATTGTGTGATAAATACTAAAATCTAGTACTGAATTTTTGGATAATATTTTGTGTAACATCTTTGACTTTGCAAGATGAAATTTTTTTTAATATTTTGAGAAATCCATACTCATTATAAAATTTTGTTTTCTATAGAATGTTTTCTAAGTATGAATTTTTAAAATAAGATAGTTTAATAATATTAAGGATAAAATGCTGTTGCTAATAAAGTAGGTAAATATACTTGTAATAAGTTAACCATAATGAGAAACCAAATAGTAACATTTTTTTAAAATTTTGTCCTAAATCTAAATAAAGATATAATTGAAATATAAATTATTTTTTTTATAACCCAGCAGATCAAACTGTAAAGTAAAAAAGTTAAGGATATCCACTGTAAATAGTGTAAATAAATTGTTTATTTATTTGTTGTTAGTAATAAACTTTGTTAAATTTTGTTATTTCAAAAATTTTGTATCCGAGTTATTTATTTCTCCACATCTCTGCATGAAATCACGATATATGCATAATAATTGAAACAAATATATAATTTTGCACAAAAGATAAATAGAGAATTATTTTAAGAATTTTAAATATTTTATTGGTATTCATTATAATTAAATAATCATAATCTTACATTATTTTATTGGTCATAAATCAGTTATCACAATATTATATTAAATTATATGCTATCAGTTGCCACACATATTTTGTTTGTCAGATTATTAAAATGCTACCATGTATTTATTATATCATTACATGAAGATATAAGATCATATTATATTATTTCATTATTTTATTATGGTAATAAAATTATAGTAGAAAGAAAAGATATACAGAATTAGTTAAACAATGAAGAATATTATTAATGTTATTTATTATTATTAGTTTCAGTGTAGTAGATTATGACATAAAATCCCTTCTCATATTTTACTACCGTATTTTTTATTAATTTAGAATAAACTTTATGAACCTGAGATTATTTTATTTGAGCTAGATTATTATTAAATAGAAGATTAAGATTTAATTATTAGTTTAATCTTAGTGAGTAGAAGTTATTAAAGTCGTAAGAATACTATGAGTTTGTTATTTGAAATAGTAATAAAGGGGGGATAGTGTTCTTATGCCATTGAGGTAGTATCCTGTGGGATATTGGCTCAATGTAATCTATCTTGTCACCTGTATTTTCACTTCAAGTCTCATGAAAATATTAAATATTTATTTAATTTATTTTTATAAATTGAACCTTATTCGAATTTTAAATTTGAGCTAGTGGAATATTTAATTTTAATGCTGAATATTTTATTTATTAATTATTAACTGAGATAGAACCCGTTTTATTTTATATCATATACTATCTGGAAGTGAAGCTACATGAGAGTACAGGTTAGAATATATATATATATACATCATCAATTATTATTGATCCATTGCAAGATAAAGATATCTCCACATTTAATCCATCTTCTCCAATATCTAGCCTCTTTTTTCCACACCACCCAAACTCCCTTATTTTATCAATCTATTCAACTGCCCATCTATTATCATCTTTTCTAGTAATATGTCCAGCCCAACTCCATTTCAGTCTTTTAATTCTTTCAATGATGCCAGTAACACCTCTTTGTTCTCTCACCCATGTATTTCTCTTTCAATTTCTTACTGTTACTACTAACATGCACCTCTACATACTTTATTGAGTGGTGTGAGTTATTTGTATTAATCTTCTGTTAAGTGTCCACATCTCAGATCCATAAATAAGAACTGGTAAAACACATTTATTAAGCACCTTTTCTAAAGACATAGACATTTATATATGTGTGTGTGTGGGAAAACAAAAAATTGCATATGAGTATCACAAATAAAAATTTTAATAAAAAAACATTTTACTTTAATTCTTAAATGAGCACAGACTTTCACACAACCCACCACTCTCCATACTGTCTCATAACACTGATACACTTGAACACATATGTTGAAAAAAAATCACCAATATGCATATTTCATGCTAAACCAGCAATCATCAGTTGGTCCAGATTGCCATCTCTGCACATATATGCTATAAGTGCTCAGATATATATTAAGTTAGCCAAACCTCATATCTTAATGGACAGGCTTCAATCCACTCCACACTCCAACTCTTCAACTGTTCATCGAATTGAAAATCTGATGATAGAATCCTCAAAGGCCACCATAAGGCCAAGATTCTTGTCACACCTATGATGACCTAAGGTCAATTTGACCTCTCATGTACATAATCCATTTAATATCTGAGCACTTATAGCATATATGTGTAGAGATGGTAATCTGGACCAACTGATGATTGCTGGTTTAGCATGAAATATGGATATTGGTGATTATTTATTTATCTTTTCAACATATATGGTTCAAGTGTATCAGTGTTATGAGATAGTATGGAGAGTGGTGGGTTGTGTGAAAGTCTGTGCTCATATACCCTATATATTACATATATAGACACAGGTATATAATAAGCCTGTGTGTTTCAGTTATTTAATTCTTAAAGAAAAGCAAAGATAAAGTAAAAGGGAAAAATAATATTATAAACCTCTATTAAATTAATCTAGCCTTAAAGTGTTAGGAATACTTTACTTATTAATGTAAATGTTATAAATGATTACTTTCACTTTCGTATAGAAAATAGTATATAGTAAAACTGTAATATATACTGTATTATTTATTATACACTACTTCAATATATGTTATCTTCCCAAAAATTACAAATAAACACACACACACAATTTAAATAAACAAATTAAAATTTGTAAATTTAATAAATTTTACTATATTTCAGAAATCATTTTTCCATCTCTGAGTGTCATACATAATCATATTTATTAATAATATTTCTTCAAGTTGTATTGAAAACACATACACTTTGTTCTTTGCTAACAATAATGTTTAGTCATTCAGAAAGTCATGTGACATTTAAGCATCTAATTTGCAGATTGAAAACAACAGCTTCCTCAAATTTATCAACCTGAGTTTTTTTTAACACTTTACTGAGCTCAAAAGTGATATAAGAACTTTTATCTGCTGAGTTCATTATTTTGCTCAACTGTAGAAATTAACTGAAAGAATGCTTCTAAAATTGTAATATACATTTAAGGTTACATTTTAAAAATTTTATTAGGTTAAAAATTATTTTTAGATAGTTTATAATGGTATAAATATTAGATTAACATGTATTTAAAAAATAACTTGGCACTATAATTTACTCACCGATAGGCCTCCATGCATGACCTAGTGTTCAAATCCTGCTGGGAAAATCAAAAAAATTTCAAGTCATAAATAGCTTAGGATTTTTCATTCATCATCCCAATAGTGGTCAGCAAAGGAGTATCTATTATATTAGTTAGATATCAAAAGCTATGCATTAACTGGGATTATTAAATAACTGATGATGTAATATAGTCTTTACTAATGGTAGTATAGTTATGAAATATTTATGAGTATCTTTATTTTTTTAAATATTTATATACTAGAGGCCTTGTGATGCAGTACTATATTACCTACCTGCCATTAGATTCTAATGAGGTTTGGGATTTTTTTTTCAGCTAATAATTCATAGCTAATTAGGGAAACTATGTATTAGTGGTGGGTAAATGTCAAAATACTTTCTAATCAGAAGTTTCAAGTTTCATTAAGAGATACAAAATTTTACAGAATGAATTGCCACAGTGTTCACTTCTTTCGCCTATTTAATTTAAAATATTCATTGGGAATCTTCCAGACAGACAGCAGGAAATTCATCCACACTGATGAAATTGCCTTCTCAAAAACATTCTTTCCTGAAATAGAAAAAAAACTCTCAATGAGAATATTTTTTCAAAGATTGGGGCCTTATTCATAATCCTATAAAGATAGTATATTCAATTTTTCATCTGAACAATAGAAAATCATCTTGTAATTTGAATATAACCTTTTACAATGATAGTCGGAAATAAGATCCTACTCCAAGTTATTTACAGGGGACCTTGGATTGCAATTTTAATTTATTTTCCTTAGTTATATAAAGTTAGATCAAAATTAATTTCTAGGAATAATGTTTTTGGGAAGCTCGTTGGCATTACTTAGAGTTGTGATGCAAGTATTTTACAAACAACTTCCTTAAAATTAGAATTTCAGCTAGTAAATATGGTGCCCTTGTTGGAGAAATAATTGACATGCTAATCTTCTATCTATTCAACTAAATATTAACATGAGAAATATTATTGGTAAAATTAAATCTACATTTTTGCAATGGTTTCCTGTTCATTCACATATTCCTCTATAAGATGTCAGAAGATAAGATTTCTTACAGAAAATCTGATAGTTCAGCACCCACAATTTGATTCAAATCAGGATCCCCATTTGTATGTTCATTTAAGAGTCTCAAATGAAGAATTGTGGGTGCAAAAATGAATTCTTATGAGATGACAAATAGATTTTTTTTTCAGATCCAACAACAAAGCCAACTGGAATGGATCAGCAGATTCAGGGTAACCCATGGTTGTTGTGCTCAACTGCTACATAAATGGAATTTACCAGCCAATGATCTTTGTAAATATAGGCAAATACAAATTATGAACTGCATCATCAATAATTGTAGGATTTATAGCTACAATGGTGGATTTGAAGGCATTGATAAAGCCATTAATGATTTTATCTTCTGATTAGAATCTCTATATATTTCTTTATGATATCTTGTTAATAGTTAAGGTGTCTCAACCCATATACTAAATAAATAAATAATGACGGCAGCATTCAAGACATAAATATTGAGATGGTTATGTGTCCCAAGGCATAAAACAACATAGTAGTGAGTGTGCATATTATAAATAAAGTTGAAAACAAAAGTAGAAATAAACATAGACAAAAAAATTTTCTAGATATTTTCTATATTACACTGAAATAACAATTATGGATTAAATAGTTAAGGCTTTACTTCATTAGCATTTGAAATCAATTAATATATATATGTGCTCTGCGCACAGATAATGAAGCTATTCAATGTACATAAAATTATCAAAATTTATTGCCAAGCACTTTCAGGACAGTTTATAGTCCCATATTCATGGTGATTTGTATTTGGTTAATAACTATAATATTAATGCAAATTTTATGCAAATTCATATGCAGATGTTATGTGGACCATTTTCAAGACAGAGAAAAGCAGGCCTCTCTTCTGTTGATTGCTGCTGAGTCACTTACCCACCACAGCCAGTGTCATTTGCTCTGAAACAAATGATATCAAATGCAAAGTCAGGGAATCTTACTACATTGTAAGTGACCCAGCAGCAATCAACAAAAGAGAGGCCTGCTTTTCTCTGTCTTGAAAATGGTCCACATAACATCTGCATATGAATTTGCATAAAATTTGCATTAATATTATAGTTATTAACCAAAATACAAGTCACCATGAATATGGGACTATAAACTGTCCCAAAGGCGTTTGGCGGTAAATTTGGATAATTTTATGTACATTGAACAGCTTCATTATCTGTGTGCAGAGCATATATATATATTAATTGAGTTATGAATTAAATAATTTTGAATTTAAATTTTTTTTTATAAATTAGACATTTTAAAAAGATCTAATTAATATTTTATTTTTTTTTCAATTTTTGAAATTAAAACAAGCATGTTTTTATGTTACAATAGATATACTGGTAATTATAAAATTCCTCTATTTTAATTAGATTAAGTTTTTTTAATTAAAGCTTGTGTAATATAGTTTGATAAAAATCCTACAAAGTTGTTTGTGAAAAAACTAAGGTGAATTAAAAAGAGTCATTAACTTTTTTCAATCAAGATAAAATAATGTGGAAAAGCAATCTTTTTACTAATATATGTTCTACTGTTTTATAACTATAAATTGAAATTGAAATAAGGGTCGAGTAACAATCGACAACTTAGAGTTATCACAACCTAAAAGAGAAATACTTTTGAATGTTGCAACAAAGTGATGATGATTTTTTTCAATATAATTCACTCAAGAAACTGGGTAGCTTACCAAAGCATGTTTCAATCATAATAGAAATATTATCAGAAATGTTATCTTTTCTATACCATATTTTTGCACAGACCATGAAAAGGAAAATTTATGTTGCATACTTAGAACACTGGTGTTAATATAAGTTTTGTTGCATGAAATGTATTTGTAATTATCTGATATTATTTATTTGTTTTTGATTTCTATATCTTGTGATGTTCAAGATTTCCAAGGGTACCATGGAATCTTATCTGGGAATTGTTGATCTACAAAGTAATGCACCATAAAGTTATGTTGTGGTGGCATGATAATGACTCAATGTTCGCGTCTTTCTTCATTCCACATTAAATACAGCACAACAAATTTGTTACTGTCATTCCAATATTATTAAAAGTACTTTTATTAAAGTTATATATTAATGAGGTAAGAGTAATATTTAATTCTGCTCTTTGCTTTATATTTAGTACATTTTTTGTAATATATATATAATACCAAATATTAAATCACTTCAAATGTTATGAAATTTTCAGCTATGCCCTCTGTGAATAAATGAATTAAAGTCTGCATTTCAAAAGAACTAGTTCAAAAAAAAGTATTCTTTTGAACTAGCTATTTTAAGATGCGGACTCTAATATATTTATTCACAGAGGGCACTGCTGAAATTTATTAACATTTGAGGTGATTTGATATTTATTTCAGATAGCAGTATGCACTGGGATTATATATATTTAAATAATAAGTGTAATAATGCCCAAAGATTAAATAAATTTATAAGTAATCATTAAAACCAGTCACCACTAGACAATCCATTATCAATAACAATCATCAATATCAAACTGTTGTCAAGATAACCTTCTTTAACAATAAAGGTGAAATCCCATCTTTGTTTATGGTCCAATATATTTATACAAATACTAAAGATTGTAACTTGACCACAGAGATTAAAATTATTGAAACCCATTTAGCCTTGAGCATTATTACACTTATTATTTAAGTAATACTTTGGGTGCAATTTGAAAATTATAAGGGCAAATTTGTAATGTTATAATTGTCTATTTGTTAGTCTGCATTCAGAACAGGTTATATTTACCTGTTTAATGAGGTTTATTTAAACTTTTGTATTAATTT
This sequence comes from Epiperipatus broadwayi, assembly GCA_028023455.1. NCBI lineage: Eukaryota > Metazoa > Onychophora > Udeonychophora > Euonychophora > Peripatidae > Epiperipatus > Epiperipatus broadwayi. The sequence continues at coordinate 220,888 of JAQFVV010006367.1, forward strand.
CAATCTCTGTGGTCAAGTTGCAATCTTTAGTGTAAGATACTACTTTAATTTTTAAAGGTTGACTTGACAACAATTTGAAATTGGTGATTGTTATTGATATTCGGATTGTCTAAGTGATGACTGATTTTAATGATATATATATATGTGTGTGTGTGTATGTGAGAGAGTGTCTGTGGGTGTGTGTAGAACAATCTTGATTTTGAAATGAACAAATCTAAACATAATAGTTTTTTGGATCTCTAATTTTTATTATAAAAAATAAAGACAAAATAAATAATGACAACTTTAAATATTAAAATTAAAATCTGAATTCGGTATTTAAATGTTACCTATTTAAACACAATATTTCAGTTAATTATTTGTAAAGATTTACAAATTTTGTTGGCCATATTTTCTCATTTTTTAATGAAACAAAAAACTTATTGAATTCAGTTGATTTCAATGGTATAAATAATTTGCTTAAAGCTAATTAAAAATTTTCATTAATTATTCTAAAATCAATACTTTCATTTAAAACATTTGTTTTGACATATTTTTGATTTCACAATAAAAATTGAATGCTGTCTCTCTCTCTCTCTCTAAATGGAAAATCATTCAAATTACCATATCTAAGCAACTGAAAGTAACTGTTATTCTGTAAATTGCTATTAAAGAAGATTTAGCCCTGAAGTTATTTAACACATTTTATAAGCTTAGTTGTGACTCCAAATTTTTGACATTTTAGGTGTTATGATGGCAATGAAATCATTATCTTTTATATATTGTTTAAAACCTATCTGTAACTTTATATTATGGTTTGCAGATCCTCCTTTCATTTGCTACTACAATTTAACAAACTATTTTTAAAAAAACCTTGAAAATGTCATCTTTATATGAAAATTTTTGCATGATTGGCAGAACCCTATTGTTATGATAAAGCTATGATGGAGGCAGCTAATTTCTGATTGGCTGAGTGTTTTATCCTATGGTTGAATTACTGAATATTATATCCTTTTTTAATAACATGAAAGTCAAATATCCAATATTTCATTCTAACTTTTTGAATAGATAAATTACAACCAATGGTGGCATGTTCTATTGTCATAGGTAAGAACTTTGTTTAGGTATTTATTTTCATTTTTTTTTTTTTTTGTTTAAAAAAAATGAATGTTTAAAATTAATATCACTTGAAAATTTACACATAAATTATTAGGTAAAAATTAGTTGTATAATATATAGAAAAAAGGTTTAATTGTAAAAATAAAATGTTCCAACCAACATGGAGAAATATTTAAAAAAAGATTTGCGAGATTCTATTCAAAAACTGACAGACAAGTTTTCTACTTATTAAAATCTGTTTAATCTAAGAAAGGAAATTAAGCCTTATATGATCTCTATAAATATGCATGCATTTCCCTGTCAATAAATGTTTTAAAAGCATGGGAAGTCCACCTGTAACTAAAGCTTATTTTTTAAATAAACCAACATTCATTGATCATGCTGGAAATGGAGCTTGATCTTATTAAGAGCATGCCTACTTTTAGCACATTTATGAAGGTTAGTTTCCTCTATATAATTTCATATGTATCTAAAAATTGCTACATGTGTGTGCATCAAACATAGTATTACATTAGTGTCCGTTTTTTAAGAATTTGATATTGTTACATATAAATGTTATGCCCATTTCTTTTTTTGCTTAGAAATGTGATGGTTATATACATGTGAAGTTGTCATAAACAATCAAACTATGTCAGTGTAATATATGTGCGTGTTTACATTTATAAGATTAATAGTGAAATTAATGCAGCAAGTACCAAAGAAGAAAGTGCATTACATTCATGACTGAAAGGCTGGTTACTTGCATCTTTCCCTCAGACTTCCAACTTTAATTTTTACGATGGGATATTTTGTAGAAAAAATAAAAAAAACAGTAGATATAAGGTCAGCAATAAAATGTAGTTATTTTCAATAAAATTCAAAATATTTAATTTCAAAAATAATTATTATTGATTTATTTCCAGGTTTTAATAATTTTGAAATTTTGTTGCATCATTGTAATATCATTTTTATAACAAGCATTATTAAAACTAGCTCTTGTCTTTTAAAGTCATTAATCTTGTGTTTAGATTTATAGAGGTCCCTACTGTCACTTTTTAGGTGCATAGTCTTAAGGTTATAGCCTTAATACACATTACTTACGTAATGAGTATGCTTTACAAATTATTAATTACAACAATCATTATTTTAACAATAAAGCCAATCACTGAAGACTTTAATAGGTTTATAAATGTAGATATATAACAATTAACCCATAAGCTATCAACATTCTCAAACTGTAATCAAGACAACCTCCTTTAACAATAAAGCCATTTTTATTGCTAAAGGAGGTTGCCTTGATTACAGATTGAAATTGTTGATAGCTTAAGCGTTGATTGTAATAATCATTATTACATATGATTCCTTTTCAAAATTAAAAAAAAAAAACTAACTAAAAACAAAAAAAGATGAGAAATGAAATATTTAAATCTAGAATACAATTTTTTTAAAAGCACAAAACTGATATCTTTAGAAATTCTTATTATAAATTCTGCTATATTATTTGCTATTAAATTTCATCAAAAGACAATGAGAAAAGAATATTTATGATATTATAGAAAAATAACAATTTCTTTAAGTGCAAAAAGAAATATATTTAATTTTTAAAAATATAATCTTTAATGCTATTTTCTCACTCTCAGAATTTGATCAAGGACTCGATATTAAAAAGAATTTAATCTCATCAATAAATATATAATATCAGAATGAATCTAACATTTTCTTGCAGGCATGACTTAAATATTGATAAAAACTAAGCAATGTAAAACATAGCCTAATCATTCGCATTAATTATGTTTCAGATAAAGCTTATCCTCATCAGGTCAGCTAAGTTTAAATAGGTGTAACCATAATAGAATAGAAATCATAACTTCTTTTATTAAAGATATTTTGTAATCTATTTTATTTCATTGTGCCGATTTTATAAACACAATTATAATAACTATCATATATACAATAGTTTCACAACATTATACACATAGTATGCAATTCAGGGCCAATTTTCATGTCATATATAATAAATAAATGAATCATGGTAACATTTAACAAGTTTGTACTCAGTTAATGGAGATCATATGTTATTAATTGAAAGTATGCTTCTGCAATTTAATTATTGTTTAATGGTTAAAAGATTTATATATATATATTAAATACAATTAAACTTACGCGTAATAAAGAAGTCAGACCATCCCATGTCATTTTTGCAACAGAGTCTTTGTGGCTACTTTGTCGGGCATACGTTCTTGGTCTAGAACTAACACTTGAATGAGGTATACCCGTATATGCTGCACTTGTTCCTGTACCCTCTGATTCTATTTGGGATACTACTCTAGGTCTTGCATAAGGATCATGATGGCCATCAAGAACATCTTCTATTGATTCCTGGTGTAAATATTCATCTTTCAATTGGCCCCATCGTCGATTACATAATCTTTTTCGTCGTCCTGCCCAAATATTTGGATCAGCTTCATCACCAACACCAAAAAATTTTTTTGTGTTTCTTCTAATATACCTATAGAAAATATAAAAAAAATATGAAAATTAGGCCATTAAATATGGAGTTATAATTTAAATAAAATTTGATTTAGCTATAATAGTTGGAGTGTCAGTACTAGATAAGGTATCAAATTCTTGAAACATTATTAACCTCAAATTCAAAATGTAAACATTATTATAACTTAACTAATTATAAATATATGTAGGGATAACTAATGGGCTTTGTTTTTATTTTTTTGAACAGAAACTTACTTATAAAAAACCATAAACTATTCTACCGAGTAGTATTATTGGTATTCAAATCATCCTGAAAAAGATATTCTTTTGCTGTTGTGTATTTTGAAACAAACATATACTTGGTCTAAATGAACTATGGGTATTCCAATTTAAGCATAAAATACGTCTTAATACTCATCAATCCTGCTCTTGAGAAAACATATTAAGTATTATTGATGTATATAAAATTTATCAATAATTACCAGCTTATGTGATGATAGGGGCTGATGTCTTATTGATCAAATTCTTTAGTTAGAAATTTAAAACTTGAACCAGTAGAAACTCTTCATATAGAACAAGCCTTAGTAATCAATAGGTGCAAAGAGGATTGTGCATAAAATTCCTAACTAGAATCATCCAATCACTCCAGACTAGTTTCAAACCTATGGCTTTCATCAATGAGGAATCTTGGATCTGAGAATACTTCATGTAAATCTTAGGATCTAATGCAACCCTCTAGCAGCTACATTTTACCCATTTAAGTTATGATACCAAGATGAAAATACAATAATGTTTTCAATTCAAGCTCATTTGCTTATATTTTCATATAGATGAGAACTCATTTCAGTATCTTTACAATATACTTGTGTATGCATATGAAATGGTGATCATCCTGAAATGTGAATCTTGTGTGAAGCTTTTCTATTATCTTTTCATCTGTTAAACTTTTAAATAGTTTATATGTGTAATTGTACATCCATAGATATACACAAATGGTTTCATGGATAAAAAATGTTTTATTCTTATAAATAAACACTACCTTTCTTTTTGAAAAATTAAGGCAGCTTTGCCATAAGAAGAATTCTGATATTTTTGGCAAAGTAGTATTTCCACAATTTTTACTACCTATAATAAAACTAGTATAGTTTTAATGCCTTCAAAAAAGTATTAAATCATAATGCATGTGAAACTCTTGCAACAGAATCTGTGTGGGATGGATGTGCCACAACAAAAAAAAAAGTGATAATTGAAATATATCAAATATTCGATGCATTAAAAACACATCTTAATCATGATTAACAAATGCAATTAAAGATTATTAAGAAAGTTACTGGAACTTTAAAACAATTCAATACCATGAACAAAAGATGCTGCAAACTTGATATTACTTGGGGGGGAAAACTGAAGATAGAACATTTGTTTATAATTTTCAACTAATAAGAGCTAAGTATAAAAGATGCTTAAGAAACAAATTAAAAAAATTACTGGCCTAATATATATATACACACACAGGCAATCTTCAACTTTCATACTTAATTAATTCCTGAAATGTGTATGAAAGTAGAGCAATAAAAAAAACATCAAAAAGTGTTTTTAAAATATTTATTTTTTAATGAGGTGTATTAGCATATACATAAATAATAAATAACACTTTATTGATTAGTATCTGGTATTTTTTTTATAAATTTATCAATATAGGGGATTTGAACACAGACTTTCAAGCACCCTTCAACTATCCACACTATCACATACCACTGATATATATGACCACACACATGTAGAAAAGATAAATAATTACCAATATACATATTTCATGCTAAACCAGCACTCATAAGCTTGGATCAACTAATGAGTGCTGGTTCAGCACAAAATATGTATATTGGTGATTATTTATCTTTTCTACATGTGTATGGTTATATGAGTGATATGAGATAGTGTGGATAGTTGAAGGGTACTTGAAAGTCTGTGTTCAAATCCCCTATATTTACAATTAAGCTCCAGATATATTAAATGCCTGTATTTCAAATATTGTAAATTTATCAAGGGATAGTTGAAATGTGTACTCTTCTTTTTCTTTTCTTGATATAAAAGTTCTGTAACAAGCTGTGTCTTTTTCAATTGCCTTGGTATGGAATAGTGAATTGTAATAAAATACAATGTATGAAAGTCACAGACCTCCTGTATATATATATATATATATATATATATATATAGGAGGTATTGTATGTGTATATATATATATATATATATACACATACAATTAAAGAGGATTAAGTATATACATTATAATTGTATTTCAATAATATATACATATATAATAGAAATTAAGAGATTATATTGATGCAATCAACTTGATATAATTTTGATTTTGATGTTGCAAGGAGATCATTATTAATTAACAGTTCTGAGGTCAAACAAGTTTTCTCTAGTAATTCTGTCTGGGTTTAAATCCTTATAACAACTTAAATTAGAATTAGAAGACGATATCATTTTCTTCTAAATAAACTCAGGATTAAAGAGCTGCTGTAAGCTATTAGAGAAAACTTTAGAATCAGGAATGTCAATTAATAATTGAGTTTCTTAGCAACATCGAATGTAAAGTGATCTCTGGTTATTTATATGGATATAATCTATGAATTTTCTTTATTTATATCATAATAAGTCTGTACAAATATTTTATTTAACATATATATGCACACACTCAATCTAAAAAAAGTAACTCTTAATCTTCATTTAATATGGCTCTTAAAAAAGTGCTTGTGAGGATAACAAAATGTCAGCCACTTATTATTTTCAGCCAGACAAGTTCTTATATGCTTGATTAAGAAAAGCATTTTAAACTTTTGTTACCCATATAGATTAATTTTAAGTTTGATTCACATTGTGAGATAGATATAAAATGAACTCCAATTAAAAACCAAACAACATTTACTCTTGAAAACAATAGTTAAATTTACATGTAAATATATACATATATCTTGTTAAGAGTTCTCAGCATGCTCATTATCTGAAAGCTATAATTGACTATTTACTAGTCTGTTCAGAACAGGTAATATTTGCATGATTAATGAGATTTGTTTAAACTTCTTTGCATTATTACTATTACATTCCTTGGTCAAGTTGAAATTTTTAGTGTCTATATACACATATCAGACCATAGATAAAAGTGGTAACACTTTTATTGTTGAAATAGATTGTCTTGACTACAGTTTGAGATTGTTAATAGCTTAAGAGTTGATTGCTTATCATCTACATTTATAAATCTATTAAAGCCTCAAGTAATTGGCTTGTATTAGTAAATATATATGTATATATATTTAAATTTTAATAAGATTAAAAATAAAAAGCCTTCACTATAACCCTTTTACTATGTAATTTGGAACAGCTTCATGTTGCTAATTCAGGTATATTTTTTGAACTTTTTATTTTTAATGAAAATTAATGAAAAATACTTATTTTTAAATTAAATTTTATATTTTTGACAATTTTTTTTAAAAGCATAATAAATGTAAACAAAAAGAGTAAACAACATAAGCAAATAATCATTCTAAAGGCTTCAACATATCCCTCAGAATTAAAAATATATATTTTAATTTATAAAAAAAAGTCTTCTTCACAAAATTTGTATGATAAAAATAAATTTCAATAAAAAAATATGTTCAAGTAAGGAAAATACTTTTAGAAATATTAAAATTCCACTCATAATTACAAAAAATAGTAACATTTTGGATAATGAGAATTTCTTGATGACAATAAGCATTCTGTTCAATGTTAGTAAATTTTCAGTTGATTAACTTTATGTTTAAATATAATAAAAGCAGGATATAAACATCACATATTTAGTGAGAAATAAATATTTAATTTAATTTTAAAAACATAAAAATAAACAAGTATATAAATTATATATAACATTATGTTTTTATTTAAAAAATTTTTGACAGAAGCCAAATTTATACAAATACATTGAATACTTTTCATAGAAAAAAAGTAAGTACTGATCGTGAATTGATATTTTGTTGACAGATGCTGACATCTAGAGATTTTAATTAGAATTAAAATCAATCAAAATTCAATTTAGTTCAAATTTTGTCAGCATGATATCATTGGAAAAAGTAATAGATAGCTATAAATGATCATTCTGAACTTATTACAGCAACCAATAATATATATATTAAAAAATCTCCAATCCCTTTCCTTTCACCATCAACCTATACCTCTCTCTACTATTTAACCTATTTTAAATTAAAATTAATATATATCACAAAACTTTGCTACAATCCCTTGAATGATCATCCATTTACATACGAAAACACCTATAATTAGACAGGTTTGATAAAATTATAGCGGAGAAATGCTCATAATTTATTATAAAATGTTTTATTAATTTTCAGTCAATTCTTAATTATATTCGCTATAATATTCGTATGTGGATGGATAATTTAAACCTTGGAATAACGCAAAATGATCATATATATTTAAGTTTAAATAAAAGTAATTAAATGTTTTCTTTAATTTATTTAACGTTTTCTGATTTAATGTTTTACATATATAGTTGAAACAAGTATTTTCTTTAAATTTGCTTTTTTTTAATAAACAAATATGTTAAAAGTTATTTAGTTTTATAAAATAAGAATTATCTGTTCCAATTAAAAATGAGAATTTTTGTAAACAAGATATCAATTAGTGACACACCCGGAAAAGTAAAATCTGTTTTCTGATTGATTTTTGTTTGCAACAAAAGACTTTTTCATTAAATCAGAATACCGTTCCTTCTCTAAGTAATAACACCTGAAAAGGAATTTAATTAATGAAAATGAATCAAATTATATAGTTTATATATTTTGATACATTTTTAAGGAAATTAAATATAACACCTCGGAGATTTTATCAGTTGTTGTAGAAATTGAATTATATTATTTTGCTTTAATTAAAAGTCAATTGGTCCCGAGCTACGAAATTCCAGAAAGGTGTTAAAGTTTAGTAGAAGGATATAAATAGGCCTTATTTTAAGCGGGAAGGGGAATCCATCTTCTTTTGAAGAGAGTTAACATCAGAAGTCAAAATTGTTAATTTTACCATGTCTCTAAAGTCAGGCAAGAATTTGCAATTCCTGATGGAACCCGAGTTCAATCCATCAAATGCCGAACAACAACCACACCAAATAAAAGATGCATAACCGCTAAAGAATTCCTCTCCAACACCATTTTAAATCTCTCCCAACTGAATAAGAACATGCCATAAGCCCAAAGAACTCACCTTCTTCCAGCTCGAATATCTCCAGTTCAGCTATAGAAACTGTTTTAATATTATTTAAAATCCAGACTCTGTGTGAATTTCAACAACAATCATTATTTCTTCAAAATCAGTAGTAACCATATTATTCAATTTCTTTCTAAATTATTTTCCAAATAATATTTAAATTCTCTAAAATAAATACTTTTCAAAATTCTTTATTAATTCAATATTTAAACTCTGCTAAATCATTTGAAATCTATAAATGAAATATTTTTCTAAATTTCTTTAATTAATATTTTCTATATAATTTAATCACTCAGTTATATTTTCTTTTCTTTCTTATTTTAATTATTTTAGTTATCCTATGTTTCGAAACCTATTTAATTAAGAATATGTTTTTAAACATATAAATTTAAATTATTTATATTCATTTCCTTTTCAAACCCAAATCATTTTTTTCACTTAATAAATTAATTAATATAAATAAAAATGTCTTTCAACCTTTAATTATTATATTACTAAAGATAAACTAGCCTGGAGTGCAATCATAAGTATATTTTTTAGTTAAGTATTCGTAATCCCCTATTAAATATACTTTTCCCCTTTTAAAAGTTAGTAGTTATAGATAACTAAAGAGATCGAACGGAAAAGTAAAGTTTGTACTATATATTCCTTCAGTACATATCTATTTCCATCTACAGAAGAGTGGCTCTTTGATCAACTGATGACTAGTCATTTAATATATATCTTTAATTTATAATATCCTTCCTTGAGTGATTATTAATATTTCTTTTCGTTTTTTTAACATATAAAGATACACCACACATCTTCTCTTAGGAGCAGTACAGCTGAGACCAGATACACAACCCCCTCTGAACCAAATAAAGTCCCATTACACATGAGACCGGTTCTTGAAACCGTTGTTTGTCACAAAAACCCTAAAACTATTCTTCCATCCCAGACCACTTTATTATTATACTTTACTTGTGCCTAGCGTATTAGTAAAATCGTTATACCAACTCTTCCCTCCCTAATATCATCTTCGCGTTGATCCGAACATTCTTGAAAACCCGTTCGATCTAAACTATCTGGACCTTTAAACCCATAGTTAAATAAATTTATTATAATTAAGACGGATATTAACTTCACTCCAGACTTGGTTTGATTTCACGCAATACCACACAACTGATGATGAACAAACTGTAAAGTAATGTAGTGATTAGTATAAGTAGGGTATTTGTTTCCATTAAAAAATTACAATTAAATAATACCAACGTATCAATTATTCCTAGATAATGTTACTTTATAAATAAAACCCTCATTTCCAACAACAATTCAATAAATATATTTTATCATCATATACTTCTTCTCATTATTAAATCATCCAATTCACTAATTCCCAAAGATCATACCCCATTAAAAATTAGATTTTACAATCTGTTAAACCACTTTCCCGATCGAAACCCCAGCACACCCCACCCCCACGACAAACGTAATGTCCAAATAAAATTTGATTTAACATTTGAGATTTGGTGTACAATATATTTATATTCTGCATATGATAATAAAAATTGTTGAAGCAAATAAAGTTTAATTATATATATCCAACCAAATATGATGGGAGCAAAAACTTAATTGATAAAACCAAATAGAAATTCGAATTCCAGATAAAGACTTTTTGCTCATCTTATAATTAAGTTTATTTTTTATAGTATTTAATACCATATGTTATGTTTACTTAATAATGATTTATTATTGTATGTTATATATCTGTACTAATAAATAAACTACAAGTAGGTTATAGCACATTCTATTGCAAATATAAACTTATAAGAAAATTGATCATTGTCCAAAATAAAAGATCAGATCAGCCCTTTTCCACTATATCTGTAATTTGTCCAAACATAGCCTTGTCAATTATGACAGAGATTTAAATTCTTGATAACTATGTTAGATTAGATAAACAAACTTAATGCGTACCTTCAGTTGATCTGTTTGTTGTCAAAATGTGCGCATATTCCCACACAATCACACAAGCACTATGCATATAAACTAATAACATAATAAACACACTGATGCAATTATAATCTCATTTTCAATCTTATGTGAACTAGTAAATATCAAGATAAATACCAAATAAATTGAATGTGTAATACGAATAGGCAAAAACGAACTGTAATCAGATTTGAGTGCAAATATAAATTTGTAAAATCCAGTATAATTTCATGGACTGCTCTCTTCTCAGCACACATGTATTTTGATGAAAGATAACTTCATCGAATGTTTTTAAAAGTTTGAATACTAGCTAATCATGTTAGAATAGTATCTCGGGTTTAATATATAAATAACTTCAGGAGATCTGTTTGTTCTTAAAGCGGGAGATTTTCAACACGAAATCGCATATATAATACTTTAAACTAGTAATGTAACATTAAACACACACCATGTAATAAGAAGATAGTCATTATTCTATTTTCAATTTTGTACTACTTATATAACTAAAGTAGGGTTTTTAAAATATCCTTTTGAAAACCTAGAAGGAAAGTTTTTCATTTTTTGTTTGGATGAGCGGATAATTTCGTTTTGCCTGCTTTTAAATATATATATTCCTTAAAAAATTAAATGCTATAAAGAGCAAAAATATTTTATCAATTTGTAATATATTTTATCTATTTTTTTTTTTTTTTACAGCTTAATATTTGTCTAATAGCTCCAAGATGTTTCAATATTAGTTTTCTAACGAGGAAATTAGTCTGAGATATGCTAATTTTGAATAACTTTGATAACCTTTCATTAGGTATAATAATGGATATTTTATTCTTAAACCAGCAAAATTTATCTTCTTACCATCTATTTTTTTTCTCTTTTTCTTTTGAAATTTCATTTCCATATTGATTTAAACCAATACATTTAACTTTTTCTTTTTAAACTACTAATCAATTATGAGCGCCCTTAAAACCCACAGGGAGAAAATGCATAAAATTTAGAGAAAGGTGTCTTTGATTTCTCACTTTTATCATTTCTTAATGATATTGGCTACATCAAATATTCTTTTCTCGCAATAATTTTTGACATAAATTCAATTAAATTATAATAGATATTAATTAATACAATGTAGATAGATGAGACATATTTAGACTTCATTCTATACTTTATAGTAAATATTTGCTTATAATTTTATAAATATAGTTTATTACCCTATTAATATTTATATTTTTATTATCAAAGTAGCGTAATGAATTGTGCATCTGCCTACAACTTCCACGAAATGGGGTTCAAACCTGGATAAAACTTTAAATTTTATTTAGGAAGATATGGATTTCTAAACAACTTTAGATTTTTTTTGAAATATCTGTATTTTATACAATTCAACTTATCGTTCAATTTTCCTCATTAAATACCTATTTCAATCGTAAAAGGAGACAAATCGCAAAAGCCTTACCAATATAGATTTGACCAATATGATGGATAATGCCGTCTCTTTGTTAATCAGTGGAAGAAAGTAAGAGACCGTTGCCTATATTTTACCTTTTATCTATAAGTATTTGTATAAAAAAACTTCATCGTGCAACAATAGTATATCCATATGCCATGCAAATGTCCTGAGTTTGAATCCAAACTAATTAAATTTAAATATTTTTTTCATTAGGATTCGCACTTTTTTTTTAAATAGCCATGTTATGTTATAGCCAATAAAGCTAATAGTTAAAGAATAAATCAAAGAAGAAAAATTACTCAAACTATCGCCACTTGGGAATTAGCAAGGTATTGAGTACTGCCTTTTCCACCATTATTCCTCTAGAAAGGATTATCGGAGAGTCCAACTTTGCATTTGTTTTTCAAAGGCTGTTTTTTATTTTTTTACTTAATCATCATCATTTTCAAACATTATTGACACACTGCAGGAATAAAATTGCTATAACGTTAATTCATTTTCATTGATTCATAGTCTCCTTTCTCCATATCTATTCATCTCACATGTGACCTCTTTCTATATCTTTCACAATCTCTTTGGATCCCATTTAAGACTCCAACTATCCATCTCCTATCATCTCTTGTAACAATATGCCCAAAACAGTTTAATTACTATTTCTTAACACTTTCAGTAATATTACAGATACCTATTTGTTCTCTCATCCAAGTATGTTGCTATGAATTCATTCTTGTCATTCCTAACATACATCTCCCCATACTTCATTTAGTGATCTGAAGGCTCTGTAATGTTCTTTTCTTAATTGTCCGAGATCCATAGGTAAGAACCGATAAAATATAAAAGAATTTTTTTTTTTAAATACACAGGCATATTTTCTATTGATATTAGATAATTTCTACAGAAAGCATTCTATCCAAATTTAAGTCTAAGATTAAGTTCATCTATTATGTTTACATTAATAACCTGATCAAGGTATTTGTAGTTGTTGTTGTTTTTTCCTTTTGAAAAAATTTATTGAACATTACTCTAGTATTTTTAGTATTCATTTATAGCCCAATTTTCTTTATCTAATAACTATTGCAACAGTTCTTGCAACTTTTTTTTTTCATGTGTCAAAGCATCGGCCGGGAAGTGAACCCGCGAACCCGAGATAACTGCTTGTAAGGCAGCTCTGCTGACCACTTGAAAAACAATGCTTGAACTTTGAAGTATTATTTGCAAAAACAACCACATCCTTTGTAAAATCTAGATGACTTAAGTAATCATCATGTATTTTTCTTACTTAGCTTCTCAATTTAATATACAAAATACTTTATGTAAAGCTGCTGTAGTGAAAATATGAAATCAACTTGTTGTATATTCTTATCCATGTTAATCTTCTTAGTGTCACTATGTAATCTAATACTGCTGTTGCATTTTGATAATATTCATTAAAATATGATAATAATCTGGGTTTACATCTTGACATTCTAAAGTTTTAATTACTATAGAAATACTTATAAAATCAAATATCTTTTCGAAATCTATAAATCCAAAACATAATGGCAAGTTATATTCATTGATCAACTGCTTTTCAACCTTTTTGTTCTTTTTTTTTTCATGTGTCATAACATCGGCCGGGAAGCGAACCCGCGAACCTGGGACAATTGCTTCTAAGGCAACTGTGCTGACCACTCGACCACCAACACTTGACACTTTTGTTCTTTCGATAGTTTGAATTCATAGTTCACTGCAGATAAATTGCAGTTATCTTGGAAAAGATTTTATATTGAATACATAAAAGCCTGACAGTTTGTATCAATCTTCTAATCTTCTGGAACATCCTAATCATTTAGATATTTAATACATAGTTTTGTCAACATTAGTTTTATTCCTTCGTCTACTTTTTTTAAAACATTTTTCTCTTTCTTTACAGGTTTAATTACATGCATCATTTCTTCATTTAAAATATTTGGCAATTTAAAAGTTATAGTAATTGTGACTACTTCTTTTTCTTGTTCTTTATTACTAAACAAGTTTATACCTGGTCTATGGAAAAGCAATCTTTTTTTTAATTGGTTATTTTAACAATTTTTTTTTACAATTTAATGTAAATTAAATAAAAGATTTCAATATTATATAAATAAATATGAGAAATTGGCAATTGAAAAATTGAAAAAAAAATGTTTGGAACAATGTGCTCTGTTTGGTACATTTCAGAAATGTACCCAGCAAAGTATATTTGTGAAGTGTATACAATAAATGAAATTGCATAGAGGCTAAACTCTTCATACAGTAGCACCACCAGTGTAAGCCACAGTAATCAATGGATGTGCAAGCATAAGAAATGGTGATCATGTGGTGTTTAGTAGTTTAAAATAAATGAAAGTATTAATAAATTTAGCTTTATTAATAGTTTTCATGTATCCAGGTGAAAGTATGGATTATATAATAAGGGTATTTATTGGAGCACCCTTTGAATAAAAAAAAAAAAGTGGGTTCTCTAGTAAAGCATTACAGACAAACATATATTCAGACAACAGACAAAATAGAAAATTTTTACTATATAATCCCTTATATAACTCTTTCACACAATATTATCTATTTTTTTTATTAAGTAAGCCTATTTTTCTTTATTCTTGCTAAAATAATTTTTCTTCCAATAAGAAGATGTTGTTTCATACTTTTGAAAATTTTTATTCTCGTTTCAGCTTTTCTTGCCAATTCACAGCTATATTTCTTATATCATTATTAATTCTTTTTTTATAGCATTTTATATAACTCCAGATATTCAATTCATCTTGATGGATCAATTTTAAATATTTTCACATTCTGTTGAATTGTTGCATTTCAATGCCAATTATCTTTATTACAATTATTAGAAGAATATCACTTTTTTTATTAAACTGTTTAACTAGAACTATCTTCAAAATCTGTCTGTACACCTATAACCCCACATAGGACTGGATTCACCAATTTGACCATCATAAATTTGTACCCTCTATTTGAATTACAATCTATTATTCACTATAACAATCTAAAAAAAAAAAAAAAATTTTTTTGGTCAGCCATTTTTGTAAAACTAATGATGTCATAAAATAGTTACTACGTTAATGTTATGTCATTCAAAAGCAAAATAGCAACATTCATGCTGAAAATGTACAATACAGAGTTTATTCATTATACACAATGTTGCATGCAATATTACAGTACTACATTTAATATTTTGATTATAAACTTAAAATATGATTAATGTATAGTACAGTGTTTCATTTGAAAGATAATCAGTACTTTATTAATGACATATACAAAATAAAAATTTTATTGTTAATGATTACAAAAGAAAATGTGTTTGATTCAATATAATAAATAATCAAAATCATGTTTTGATAACATACAACAATCAAATGCATTAATATTAAATTTTAAAATATGTGTATTAGTTTAAAAATTAAATTTTTTTTGTTCACTTTTACAGGTTAAAATTCTTATGAATATTATTTTGCTAACCACAAAAATGACTGTCATTTTATTGTAAAATTTAGTTATTATAATTATTATTTTTAAAAAAAAAAATCTCGTGGATTACCAACTTTACATGATTAAAGATTACTAAATACAGTATATCTTTAAAATAGTATTTTTATATCTTCTTTACTTTTTTGCATTCCTTCATATATTCATATATATATTACTTATAATCAATCTCCACATATACACTTTAATGTAAATTTTTTTATATAATTTCTTTAATTTCCTAACAGTATCGACTATCCTGCAGTCTTCATCAGAGCAGCAGGACAGTCAAATGCTATGATGAAGACTGCAGGACAGTCAAAACTTATGAAATTAAAGGAATTACATTAAAAAATTTGCATTAAAGTGTATATGTGGAGATTGATTATAAATAATATTTAAAATAGTGTTCACTTTACTGTATTTGCTTAATATCAAATCAGAATATTATAATTTGTTTCAGACTCATCCAAGCCATTCACAACATTATGTTGAGTGTAAAACAATACACTGCGTTATATTGAAAAAAATACAAAATTCAATCATCATAAAACTAAAAATAAATTTTAATCATATGCAGTGCACTATTATTGCAATAATTAATTTTAAATGATGTATATTATCTAAAATGTTTAATCAACTAATTTTGAATTAAAATTTTTCAGTCAGATCAAAACTGCTATCATTGTAAATCTAAAATATTTTTAGTAAAAAAAAAGAGGGGAGGGAGGAAGAAATGATTTCATGATTTATGCAATTAATAATCAACTTTATATGATCAAAAGTTATTAAATCTAAGTTAAAATAACATTCTACTTGCTTGATTTCATAATTTGTTTCAGATATCCAAGGCAATGGTGGACATTATCTCAAATGTAAAAAATACAATATATAAAAAAAAAAAAAATGAAAATTTCATTCAGCAAAAAAACTAAAAATAATCTGCGTCTTGTACAATTAGTATTAAATTTTAAAGTGTGTGCCTTATAAATATTAGTTAAAATGTTCAGTCAATTAATTTTTGCATTAGAATCTTTAGGAATGGTAATTTCAGCAAATTGAAACTATCATAAATGTATTTTCAGTAAAACAAATGTAATGAGGATTATTTCATGCATTGTGCAATTAGTAATAAATTCAGTGTAAATATAAGTGAAGAAGATTCATAAATTCAATTTTTATTTAAATAGCCCATACAGCTATTCAAAAAATTTCTTTTGAAAGAAAATGGCTACTGTGCTTAATAAAATGTGACATCTCATGCCAAATAAAAGATGCCTCAACATATATGTATATAAAGCACTATTTATTTAGATCTACATAATATATATTGTAAAAAAAATCTTAAATATTTATTAGAGAATGTAAACATTAGATACATTTTTTTCTTTTTTAATATGTCAAAAAAAAATTTTTTTTTAAGTTAATTGTGATTAGGTTTGGTAATGTATAGTACTGTAATTTGGCTAATATTACACTACTGATAAATAACAAGTCTTTAACAGCAAATAAATCAGTTGTTATTAAATGCTGTTTTTTTAATTCTAAATAATTTTACAAAAGTACTGTAATAGACTACATTATTACAAATTTTTAAACAAATAAAGCTTCAGTGTGGAGTTTATGCTATGGAAAACAGCTGCGTGGAAGAGCAAAGCACACTTTTTTCTAGATATATTAAAACAAATTTTTTTTAAAGTTTACTACCTATATAGTTTTCAACTGGAATCATGGAAGAAACTAATGCTACTGAACAGCACATCATTCTTTCAACTTATATATTAAGAATCCATGCAATCTTCAAAAATGAATGCAGTCTCTAATCAGAATGTTGGGTAAACACATCGATAAGACAATCCCACAACTCTAGGAGGACTTCAGTATAAAAACAGCTGTTGTTTCATATAAACAAAGCATGGACCAAAATCACTGACACAACTTTAACCTTACATGGAAGAAAGTCTGGCTGCAAGTCATTACAAGTATTTTAATCATACAAAAAAGACTATACTTGACCTAATCAAGAAAGCAGCATTTACAGATGTCGAAGATAATACTAAAGAACTTTTGGAATCACACACAAAAAAATTAACTAAGAAGGAATTGATGCAAGTGATGAACAAAAAGAAGGCAAAAAAGAAATGATAATCAACAATCCTGTAGAGGAGAATCTGTACATCAAGAAACTGAAAGAATTTATTTTACATCAACAGAATTTTGAATGAATGGGATTCTAATTTAGTATGCAGCTTCAAATTTAAAAATACCTCAAATCAGACTTATCAATCATCCAGGCTAAACTTTTTCCCCAGAGATCCTCAGTCACCAATACCCGATGAATCTCATCCCCCCAAAAGTAATATCATCAAAGCATTTAGAAAATAATGATGGAACTTAAAACAAGCAATGATAAAATGATTCAGAAAACTAGATAATGATGACTAATGAAGTGATCACTGGGAAAAACAACTTTAAGCTAAATGTTTTTTATTTATATATATTTAAGTTCCATTATCATACAAATGTACATATTTTAAGTGGATACCTGCGCACAGTTTACACAAGCATATAATTTACATTAAGGGTTATTTTAATTACTATATATACTAGGTTGTTTGTTAATACAATATTCACAGTTTATAGTGTAATTTTTATTTGAAATAACTAGCCAAAATATTCCCCATTGAAAACCATTATAACTACTTAGTATTTATATGATATTTTTGTTTTACGATAAGTTTTGAGGAACCAATTATCTTCACTAAGTAGGGTAAAGATGTATTGTAAAATGATTAACAAGTTCTAATTTAAATTCATTGGAATATTTCCAAAGATTAGGAATGTCAACTGTCAATATTTTTTGCATTAATATATATCTAAAATCCCAATAATCAATAATAACTCCCTGTATTGAATTTATTAAGAACATTAGAATCCTGAAAGACATTTTTCATTAGCTAAAATATAATCAAGTTTTGTTGAACCTTCATTTGTATGTTTCCATATCCATTCTTGTTTAGCATTTTTCTTAAAAAAGAAAGATTTCATAATATATAATTTTTCCTTTTCTGTAAATTTTGTAAGTCTGTCTCCTATTTACAATTTTAAAATGTTGTTTGACCTGATCAAAAGCATTTTGTACATCTATATAAAATTTTTTTACTTCTTCATCACAATCAAAATTTATCAAAACTTAAACCTGAATCTCTGAATTTGGTATTTTATATTAAGTTGAACAATTATTTTACCACTCTGTCTGATGTACCATTTAATATTATTAGTCTTTCTTTTTTAATTCTTATAATATTCCTTTAGTTGAAAAGCTGTAGTAGTAATTAAATATTTATCATTGAACAGCAGACTGTCTGCAATCATAGGATTTTTAGTACCCTCTATCTTTGGTTACCAACCACTAGTAGTTAACAACTCCACAACCTTCAGGGAATAAGGACCATAATTTCATTTTGTCTGCCGTATTTGTAAATATCTAAAATAGATCATTTACAGATACACATTTACCCTGTCTTTAAAAAACTCGACTGATATTTCAATTATGTTCTACCAGGCGACTGAGAAGAAATACTACTGTGTTTTTTGATATTAAGCTCAGATATAAAATACCAATAAAATTCACTATAGTGGCTGCTAACATGTTGATGAGCCCATCTATTTTTACTTACTATATAAATAATCATATAGTAACAATAGATGCAATGATAAAAATATACTGAATGAACATTAGAAAATTTCTCTCCTCACTTTTTTTAAGGTCTACAAGAGGAATCAAAGAATTTCCATTCAGGTAAGACCAAATTGTTTCTGCATCATTTTTACTTATATATTTATTGTAACAGTATGGACTCTATAGGGGTGCACCTGGGGTGATGGGGATACCACCATCATCATTTCCAAATCAAATATAAAATATTTAATATATAAAATTAATATATAGTAATAAGCATGAGATCACTATGAGAGATCAGCACAACTAGCTATCTTAAGTATAAGCATAATTAACTATATGTTTACCAGCATTATAAATAACTATAAGTAATACTCATCATTATGAGTGATTAACAATAAAAGTAAATCAACAGTCAATCTTAGGACTACATTTGAAATGGGTTTACTGTAGCCCAGGTTAACTATTTAGCCCTTGCCAGCTTTGGGCAATTATTTAAACATAATTTGTAGGCACAAACTGAAGTGCTAATCTATCAGAATATATAACAATAAAAACAATAATGCTGGGATATTAAAACATGCTGATCATCATCAATGCTCTGGCCATTTAGTACCATTGATGTACTGGCTATAAACTTAATGTCTAATAGATATTAAACTAAATAAAATGTGGCGCATGAACTTTAAGGGATATCCCCCTTGTGCCAATCCAGGATAATCATCATCAATTGGATGACCATATACTAATATATATCCCTTTCATATAATAGAACATTATGCATGAATCTAGTTCAGAGAACACAAGCTCTATAACTATCACTGTAACCAAGAGATGATGCAACACATAATATCCTAAAATTCTTTAGAATTAAGTTCACTGAATTAATTTTAATAACAAAATATCAGTTTATTAATAACAATAAAAAAATGAAATTAAAATCTCCAGAATATGGTTATACATATATAAATTCAGCCTTCTGATTTTGATTAATATACAAAAAATATGCTATCACATTGTGATTTATATATTTGTTCCAATAAGTTTATATAAAACATCTATATATAAATATATCAGCACACAGACATGTGGTATAATATAAAATGAACATTTGAATCATATAATAATAATAAATGATTAATTTTTACATATATGTGTCTACTTGATATGCATTGATATCAGTACCCAAATGTGCAATAACCACATTTTAATGATATACACCTCATAAAGAGTTAACATAAGACATGCATCTATATATTAATGCACAGATATGTGGTATAATAATTTATTAACTTATTATTATAATATTAATGACTAATTAATATACACATGTGTGCACATGTAAATGCATGTGCATACTGATGTTCATGTCATATATTTCAATTTGTCAAAATAATAAAATTATTAAAAATGTATTTTTCACAATTAATTTCATGTTGAACTATAAATAAAATTCATAAAAGTTCTTTTCTTTCTTTCTTTTTTTTTTAAAAAGGTAAAATCAGTCTTTGACATGTTACTGTTGATTAATTCTAAATATCTTTAAAAAAACACTTCAGCAAATTTCTTTGTTTTCCAATCAAGAAATACTTTTGACTTTATGAATGAATTCTTTACTTTTTGATTTTTAATTCAAGCAAAAATTATTTATTTGTGTTACTTTTAAATTCTAGATTTTAAATGTCATTTTTACTAAAGAAATTATTCAAAATGTTCTTAATGTACATAATATTACTCACCAGCTATGCTTCATATATATTTATTTATACTTCTCTGCATATAGATAAATCAGCTTATGTATAAACTAATTCTTCAGCAAGCCTCTTGGTGAGCTGGTCTTGGTGAGACTGGATTTTAGTCATCAGGAAAGGTATAATCAGGGAACTGTTAGCCTGCAGTGCTCTCTCTTTGATCTAGGATTGAATAGATTTCATGCAAGCACATCTTCATCCACTTTTGTGCAAGTTAATGAACACAGAAAAGCTAGGTCTTGCTTCCATGTGAATCAAAATTCCTCCATAAATGAACTACCACTGGATCAACTGTCCTTTGCCTTCAATTATATCTTCATGGTAATTTCTCTATAACTCTAGGAAAATAAACTACCCCTAATCTTTTTATCAACCCTTTTTATAGTTAAGGTGGGGTGGAGAAAATACAATAACTAGAAATGTTTTTCTTATCTTTTTAATCTTTTCAATTTACTTTAATCCTCTTAAAAGCAACTTTGGAATTTTATCAAAATATGATCTATAAGCATTACGTAAGAAAAATATTTCTAAAATAGACAATGGATTTTTATAATTATCAGGAGATCTATTTTAACATAAAACATTCTTATTTTAATTTCAAAATCAGAATTAATAAAATATTAATGAGTCCTTTTTTAATGTTAATTGCATAATAAAACTTTATTTCAAATTCAAAATTATTTAATCCTTTACTTTTATTACAATAAAATGTGGAAAACAATTACAAATTTTTTATCTGTGTTTTCTACCTTTCCTTTCAACTATATATATGCACACACACTACTATGTTGTATGCCATGAAAACGATGATGGTTTCATTATTTATCTATAAAACTAGATTAAATCTTATAAAATGCAATGTGCTAT
This sequence comes from Epiperipatus broadwayi, assembly GCA_028023455.1. Taxonomy (NCBI): domain Eukaryota; kingdom Metazoa; phylum Onychophora; class Udeonychophora; order Euonychophora; family Peripatidae; genus Epiperipatus; species Epiperipatus broadwayi. Next base: position 242,918 of record JAQFVV010006367.1, read on the forward strand.
TATGAAAATAATCTGAATATTAAATTATTTAGGTTTAAATCTAATTTCATTTCCAAAGCACTCAAAAATTTAGATACTAATAGAATTATATTATTATTTATAAATATCAAGCAATTACTTTTTAAATATAAAATGATTTCTTAAACTAAAATATATACTTTTATTTACTTTAAAATTTAAACATATTAACCATAATTTTTTTATGAATATCTTACATTTTCATTTTGTTTTTCAAACAAATGTAAACTTATTCCTACTAGGATAACCAATCAGCAAAACACATTAGTAAAGATGCAAATTGCAACACTAAAGATGTTTTAACCAAAGTATCTTAGTCAGAAGTCTCTAATTCTCTATATCTTGTAATACCATAACCCTAATGTTCTTATATATATATATATATATATATATATAGATACATATATATATATATATATATATATATATATATATATATATATATATATATTATTGTTTTTGAGAATAAACCATCTGTTATTTTGCATTACATATTGATATTTCGATGAACTAGCAATTTACACGGTTGTATGATATAGATAAATTATTATTTTTGTTATAAAAAAATGTACAATGAGAGTTGATTTTTTTTGGTTCTAATTATTTATATGTAGTTTAATAAAAGTTGAATTTGGAAAGAATAAAAAAAAGGCATGCAGATTACTAATCCAGATAAACAAAAAGAATTCCAAAAGTAGAAAAATTACAATCAAGAACACCTTTAGTATATTGATTAAAGATGGCAGAAATAATTTACTAAAAAAAGAACTTTGTACCAGAAAAATAAAATTAAGGTATAAGATTATAAACCTAAGTGTCATGATAATAATAATATGCACAGAAGTTTCAAAACTGGATTGAGATATAAAAAGAAGAGGACAACTTCAATCTAGGTCTTGTCTCTTGTTTTCTGGTTATGTGTTCTTAGAATTGGAGGTTTCTGTGAGAGTGATTTGTTGGAGTGAAATGTGTCTGCACAGGAACACTACTCACTTGCTGAATGGAGTCATCACACAAGAATTGAAATGAAGCCTTGTGAACATAATCTTTTGCAATGAAGAGGTCATTGCAACTAAGCTTCTTGCTCCAGCTGTGGAATGGACCAGACATGTAAAGATGCTGGCAGAAGAGATCAATTAAATGTCAAGGAACACAGGATACCAAAGGAAAACAAGTATATTATAAGAACTGATACAAGCTTACTGGTAAATTAAGATTATTTACTCCTGATTTGTGATTTTAATTATTGGCCAATTAACATTAACCATGAATGATCATACCAATTGTGACTAATTTTCGATGTTCAAAAGAACTAGCTAGAAGAATTTAAATGGAACAAGAACTTTCATCTGATTAATAATATTTGGATTAAGGTATGTTTTTCTTTTCCAATTTTTTCTTTACTAATTCTTGCATAAATATTTTAAATAGATTTTGATAAAATATTTAGTATTAATTTAGCATTCTCTTTGTATGTTCTTAATTTGAATGTTAGATGTTGTGAATGTTAGTTAATTATTATTTAATTAAAGAAATTACCTTTGCCATTCTATTTAATAGTTATTGACTAAGCTCCATGAAAAATATCTAAAAAAATAAATAAAATTATGGGAAATCATAACCCCAATCTTTTAGTTATTTGGGTCAAAATTATAGGATACCAGGAAGTTGGGAGTCTATTGACTATGGCACCCTCATATAAATTAAAACTAACTTTGTTGGCAATTCCAGTTATAATAATTAATATGCCAGTTAATCAGGAAATATAGCTATGTTTTTGGAAATAGGAACAAGATATTTCTTTCTCCATAGCTTGATTAACTTTCACTTTGTAGTGTGTAAAAGAAGGCCTATCAGAAACTAGCAAAATGTGAAGAATGTTAGAATATATATATACAGTAACTATTAAAAATAGGGGGTTAATACAAAAAGAATCTGAGGTTAAAATATCCCACAATTGGGTAGCCATTTGAATACAATACACCATATTAGGGCTGAATTATGAGGAGATGGAAAACCATCATCACCCCCAAGAATACAAAGTGTAAAATTACATATAAAAGGAAATGATCATGAAAGATCAAGACAAAAGTAACTATAAGTTCACCAGCATTACACAAAAGTAATAATCATTCATCATTATGAATAATCAACACATAATAAATCTTATGACTATACTTGAAAGTGGTCTACTATAGACCAGACTAATTATTAGCTACTGCCAAACCTTGGGCTGGAATACAAAATAATTATCTGAATGCACATACTTAGGTGCTACTATATCAAACTATAACAATAAGTCAAATAATGCTGAGATACTAAAACATTCTAACCATCATCAATGCTCTGGTTCACTTACTACCATTAATGTACTGTCCAACTATAAACTAAATTTCTAAAGAAATAATGAATAAAATGAAATGTAGTGCATGGATGTTAAAGGATATCCCTTTTGTGCCAAACATGATCATCATCATCTAGATGTCAATACATTAAATATAAACCTCTACACCAAACAACTGTTATGCACAAAAATAGCTCAGGAAGCATTAACTCTATAATGTAATGGGGTACCCTATCCATGAGAATCACGTATGTATATGACATACACGTGTTTACATAATTAGAACGTAATAGTTTATTTTTTTCTCTCTTCTTAAAATTATAACACAAATATATATAAATAATTCTGCATGGTACTCTTATTTCTCACCAGCATATTTATGGACATCATTTCTGACTCCAAGCGCCAATCTTATCTACAGGTAAATAAGAATTATGCTGGGAGAGATCGAGTATTAATTTTGAATAGATAGAACTCCTACCTCTGGCTAGCTCACTCAGGGCAGGTGATTATTAACTGTGAGAAAGATACGGGGGAATAAATGCACACATAGATGCCTGAATGATTCTTTTAATATATTATTTTTACTACCACTCTCTATCTCTCTGTTACAATCTAAATTTAAAAAAGTCAACACAGAAATGCATACACTCGTACTTAAAACAAAGATTTAATAATCATTAATATAAAAACAAAATCCCATAATAATTATTTAATGGCTAGTACTCAGATATTGAAATATAATGCGTGCAAATACATATACTGCATAGATACATAAATATAATAAAAATCAGATAATGCAAGACAAATAAAACAACTCATTATTTAGTCTTTCCTCCATATAACTACATTTGATGATATATCAAAGATTTCCTTTTTTCTTTTAGCCTTTACACTTTATTATTCTTATTGGAAATAAGTTAGTATTTATGAAGTGAATAATGCTTAAGAAATTGTTCGTATTACCTTTATTTCTCCCCTGGTGGTGTAGATGAATGGCAATGTTTGCTTGCTCGATACTGCGACATGGTGAATAGGTGCTTTTTTGGTAAGTGTCTCTCCATCAATTTCTTAATGCAAGATCAGTTATGTTTGGTGAAGGTCATTCTGCCTGTGGTCCAGAAGGGGCTTCGTTCTTATGTAGACAGCAACTGCAATACCTCCACAGGATGGCTGGCAGAGCCTGACCCGTTTTGGTCCTTACCCCAGCCTATTCATGGCTGATGGTTATATATAATTTTTAAGCTAATATTTTTGTGATCCTGCTAGAAGAATCAATGTTTCTAGAATCCCTACTAAAGTTTGACTCTAAAATCTCCTTAATTAATTCCCATTATTCTTTTTTTATTATTCTTTCTTTCTTTTCTTTCAAACGAAACCACGTGGTATTCTTAGATTTGCAAAAACCTTTTAGCAACTTTTTTTTCTTGATGTTTAAGAATTTCAATCAACACCTCGAAAATCCACATTCGACCATTCATTGTTTTTATTTCCTAACATTTTTCTTTTAATTAAAATAAATTTTATCTATCAAGATAGCAATCTATACATTTTTGATTCTTTATTTACATTTAACATATCTTTTTGACAATCCTGTACTCCATCTTCCATCTTAAAAATAAAGGTTTGCCTTATTATTTTCCTTTTTTTAGTGAATTCACTACACTTATTCATCCATACAGCAATATAAATACATGTGTTTTTAAACAAAATACGAGAGCACAAACCATATAACCCCCCTCCCCTTTCTGTTTTGTTCTATTTCTATTTCCCCATTTAAAACATACACACACACACACACAAACAAAAGAAATAATCGAATTTTATATCAATTTTAATTAAATATATGCGTGCCCATATCCTACCATATTTTAGAACAGGGTTTGAACCCAGCCCTGTTATAATAAACTATTACTGTGAGCAAGAGATAAATAAATAAACTATCTTATTACAAATCACTTTAAATAATTTCCAGATTTACCCTATCATAAGTAAATAGTTTTATTGGGATCATTTTAAAAAATTCTAGAAATTTAAGCTATCATACATATTGAAATTTATGAAATAGGAATTGGATAAAATAAAGAAATTAAGACTAAAAATATTTTTAAAACAATTATTTAATAACTAATTGATTAATAATAAACAAAAAAATGACTTGATAGTATGATGTTTTAAACATTCATTTTTTCATATGTCATATCATCTAAAAATGACTTGACTAGTATGATGTTTTAAACATTCATTTCATCAAAAAATATATTTTCATAAAAATTATAATCAATCAGTTGATTTCTATCTATAAATTAACTTTAAATTAATTATTTTCTTAAAATAACTAAGGGTTTAAAAACAACATTTTAAAAATTAAAGATAACAATCTTTGATTTAACTTAATTAACCTTTTACTAAGTTTTATGAGGAAAAATGAATGAAAAGGAAAAACATGTTTTAACAAAAAAAAAAAAAACAAATTTACAAACAATTAAATTTTCTAAAAACTATTTCCTAATTTTGAAGAGAAAATTGACTGGATTTTTAAAAAAATACATTTCATAATTTGAAAACATTAACTTAATGAAAATATTTTAAATGATCAATTTTTACAAAAAAAAATTTATTACTTTTAAATATCAAATAATAACCATTTCTTATGCTTGCTCATAACTGTTATTAAAACATGCAAAACTCTGGCTTGCATTGAATGGCACTACTATATGGAGAGTTTTGCCTGTTTTAATTACTTTTATATTAAAAATATTTTTATTCTATTAAAAAAAGTACAGTACGCATACACAAAAAATACCTAACCATGGTTTTATTTTATTTTTGGAGGAATTCTCAATTATAATTTCCAGTTGAGTTTTCTTCTTGAAAGTTTGTACACATAAACATGATTAATTTGTCCTTTTTCTGATGTGCAGTATTTCACTTCCAGGTTAACAACAACAAAATTTTAGTCATATTCTTTTAATCAATTGCCCAAGTGAGACTAACATAAAAAGAGACCCATAACTCTTTGTTGCAGAAGGTTGAACATTACTTTAGGGGTTAACTTTTCTACATTTTATTGCAGTAAAATCAGGTTACATAGAAGAAGATGATGACTAGCTTTTACCTGAATTTAGCACAAAACAGCTTTAGCTGTACAAACCATTTTTATGACTAAACTCATAGTATGCTAAAAGCTTGAGTAAAACTTCTGCTATTCTATGCAAGAGCCTGGTAAAGATTTCTGGTCCTTTCTTCTTTATCAGCTGGATTAAGACTTGACTGCTCTCTCTTCAACAGCTAAGCCAGGAATATTTTTTCTATTGTCTTTTTTCAAAAGCTGGATTAAGATTTGGCATCTCTCTTTAATAGCTAAGTTGGGAATCCCTTCTTATCAAACACTTGGGTCTTTACACTTATTCACACCCCCATTAGTTATTTTTCTAGAACAATCTTGCCTCCAAGTCAATCCCAATCTGTCTTCAACATAATAGTCTTTTATAACAATCTATTACATAAATTTTTATAAATACAATTGTTCAATTACTTCACTTCTTAAATGTTGACATTGAAAAACAAGTCATCAACTTAAATTAACAACATAAAATTCTTGACATTTCTTTCTAATTAAAAATATTTCTTGTAAAACAAAAACAAGATAATCAATTAATTAATTATACTGTTTGATTTTTTTTTTGCATTGAAGACAGAGAAAGAAAAAAACAACAACTCTGACTAATTAAAAATAAAATTTACCAAAAGTATTAAAATCTTACTTATATTTTTATATGGACTATTTCCATTATCTAATATGAGTATTGAAAGTCTTTAAAAAAATTTAACTTTTATTTAAATAGCCACAATTGTTATTAATAGCACATCAAACAGCTAGTATATGCATGTTTTGAGAGGTATTATTCTCCCCTCTTTTTCAGGTGTTGCTGGCCTGTGAAGTGATAGTACTAGCATGGGATTCAAACCTGTACACTTAGATTCTTGAGTATTGAAATTTTAAGGTAATGCTCTAACCAACTGAGCCATCCTAACAAAGGCAAGTCAGTAGAAATTTTGTACACTTATCTCTGAGGTTCTTCCTAATTTCTTCACTTTTTCCTAAGAGGAAAGTTGATTAGTAGTTTCCATACATTATGTATAGTCCACACTAGGTTGGCTTATAGGAATGTTTGCCATTGTCATGTTCTTCTCTGTACTTTTTCTTCTCTATTCAATATTTTTGTTTTTTTCCCAATTAAACATATGTTTATTGTCACATACATGATCTGCTACTTTAGACACATTTGTCTTCCCTCTTCTAATTATCAGTTTGTGTTGGTGAAAGTGCTTTTCAATGGGATAACTGGTCTCATCAAAATATATGTTCTTCCACATTCACATAGTATTTCATAAACACAATTTTTTCTTTTCAGCATTTCAAGTTCAGATTTTGTAGATGTTAGAATTCCTTATAGAGTGGTATGGTTCTGGAAAGCTGTTCTGATGTTATACTTATTGCAGATTTTCCTTAATTTATCTGCTATTTTTGGAATATACTACAGTATCAATAATTTTTTTTGATGGTTCTTTTTGTTGACTATTTAAGGTTTTCTTAATAACAGCTGATAGGTAATCATTTTTCATAAGAGTTTGTTCTATACAGATCATTCCTTTTTTTCAAATCGCTGGTTCCTGAGCAAACTTCTTTTGTTCTGTTCCATAATAATAGTACACCTCCATGTTTTGTGTTTCTGGTGTGATTGGATGTATAGGCTAGGTATTTTCCTATAGGTGTGGGGTTTTGGTAAACTGTAGTTTTGATTTAATGATGGAGTCTTGTCAAACCTACAGACTCGACAAAAATATTGGTTTAATATGAAAGTACAGTGCATGTGCAGCATTTTATTACTGCCTGTTTAGAATTTCAGTTTGAAACTACACTAGTAAATATATCAAACACATAATCATTTTTTAAGCAATATTTATTTAAATCGCATGTTGAAAATTGATAATAAATTGAAAGTATGCTAGCCTTTCTCACATGCGCAATTATAACAGAGAAAGCCAATCAGATTTTAAAAGAGATATATAATAAATAATCAAGCTTAGACATGAGACAGAGATTTTGATAGAAAAGGTTGATACCAACCTTTTCTAAACTTAACTTTTATATATATATATAAGCCAGTCTTAAGCATCTTAGCCTGAAAGCTTTAAATATATAAACAAATACAATTATCATTCATTGTGTTATAAATATAATATATTACGGCATGAAATCTCAGATTTACTATACCGCAATTTTCATAGCAGCAATGTTTGTAAACAATATTTATTTAAATCGCATGTTGAAAATTGATAATAAATTGAAAGTATGCTAGCCTTTCTCACATGCGCAATTATAACAGAGAAAGCCAATCAGATTTTAAAACAGATATATAATAAATAATCAAGCTTAGACACGAGACAGAGATTTTGATAGAAAAGGTTGATACCAACCTTTTCTAAACTTAACTTTTATATATATAAGCCAGTCTTAAGCATCTTAGCCTGAAAGCTTTAAATATATAAACAAATACAATTATCATTCATTGTGTTATAAATATAATATATTACAGCATGAAATCTCAGATTTACTATACCGCAATTTTCATAGCAGCAACGTTTGTAAACAATATTTATTTATTTATTTAAGACTGGCTTATATATATAAAAGTTAAGTTTAGAAAAGGTTGGTATCAACCTTTTCTATCAAAATCTCTGTCTCGTGTCTAAGCTTGATTATTTATTATATATCTGTTTTAAAATCTGATTGGCTTTCTCTGTTATAATTGCGCATGTGAGAAAGGCTAGCATACTTTCAATTTATTATAATCATTTTTTATGGTTTTATGATCATATTTTTCTATTTTATTATACAAATATTACTTTCTTTTTTTTTTTTTATAAATAATGGTTATAATTAAAAAAATCAAATCTAGAAAATTAATTATATCATAAATAATATTTTCATTATGAGCAATAACAGATGTCAATTGCAGTGTTTAGGTTATAAAACCTCACCATAGCCATTGAAAATTAAATAATGTTATGGTGTAATCATCATCATCATCAACCATTATCAATCTACTGAAGGATGAAGATTTCTCCAAGTTCAATTCATCTTCTCCAATCTTTAGCTTTCCTTCTCGAAATCACACCTGCATACTTTCTTATTTCATCTATCCATCTCATATGTGGTCTTTTCTGGGTCTTTTACAATCTCTTGGAATCCAGTTTAATATTTCAATTGTCCATCTATTATCATCTCTTCTAGCAATATGTCCATCCCAATTCTACTGCAGCCTTTTAATTTTTTCAATGAGATCAGTAACACCTGTTTGTTCTCTTACCCATATATTGTGTTTTCGATCTCTTCTTGTTTCTCCCAACATTCATCTCTCCCTACTTCTTTGAGTGGTCTGAAGTCTCTGTATTGCTCTTCTATTAAGTTCCAAGTCTCAGATCCATAAGTAAGAACTGGTAAAACACTTTTATTAAAAACCCTCTGCATCAAGTTATTTCTACCAAAAGCAGTCCAACCAACTTTAATTCTATGATTAATTTCATCCATTATGCTTTCATCTGTATTAATAATCTGACCAAGGTATTTGTAACTGTACATTAAAATAAAAATATCTACCAATTTCATACTCTGATAAATATTACATTACATATGTATCTTATGTATATTAATAGCTTTTAAAAATCCTCATTATTTTATGATATAGCAGTAAATTTCAGATGCTGAAGTAAATAAGGAAGTAACCAGCAATGGTAATTGCTAGCAAGGATTATTCTGATGTTTATCATTTCATTTATTGCTAATTTTTTCCACTGTCATTTAGAACAGAAAACTTAATATATATATTCTTTAACAAGCAAAAGATATGTATTAAATAAATGCAAACATTTGTAAAAGCTCAAAACTTAATGATACTGATGAATGATAGAAAAACTATTTACAAATTTCATTTAAAATTCATAAGCAGAATATGGTCATGAATAACGATTTGATTTAATAAAAGTGGGAAAAAAGAGAAAAAACAAAAAGAATAAAAATTTAAAATTATCTGTTTTAACATTAATATTATCTAATTGATACTCTTTAAAAAACCAATATTGATTTTGGCCATAATAATTCATATCATTTATTGTTTTGTCTAAAAAGTTATTCCTTAAAATTTGAACTGTGTCACTTTTGTTGGTGAAAATCATATTTCAAAATTTGGGAAGATATACATTGTGACAACATTATAGTTGATGCCCAAGATGGCAATATTGTCTAACTGTATTCATGCATAAATAATATAATAACACTTGTCAATATTTTTTTTTTTACAAAAACATACTTCCACATATGTATTAAAAAAAAAAAAAATTCAGTATTTTACCTTGGCTAGAAATGTTGAAGCAGAAATACATTCCATAAATAGAATAGACATAGGCAGTTCCGGGTTTCAAAAACATAGCAGTATTGTGATTTTTTCCCCTTGTATGAATGGCTAGCTTTATCTTTAATACTGAGATAAGATTCAGTTTCTACTATTATTCCTTTCAATATTTGTCCATCATTATTTCGTCTTATCAAAATTTGACCTAAAAGTTTTTTAGCCAATTCTTCACATGGGACATCAAAAAATGCATCTCTGAGCCATTTATTACTCTGTGCTGTTTTAAAATATTTGCTTTTGACAAGATGCTTATTCTTGTAGATTTAACTGGGTTTAATTCCCCTCTTTTACAATCACCAAAAAATACATAGGAGCACACCAGCCCTTCAAGCAGAGGAAAGAATACCACCGATAGCAGAGACATCAATGACATTCACAGTCAGGATCGAGCTATACAAAGCATAACATGATCACATTTTCAGACTGGGGCCCACCATGACTGCTAGATTCAAACCCCTGCCATCCAAAGCATTTTATTTGTTTGAGGACTCATCTTAGGTGTCAGCTAATCATAAGTTATATAATCAGCATGCTTCAGATGATAGACACACAATCCAGTACTTGAAATATCACATGATTAGCTCACATTCTGTCTCAGGGTTCAGCACATTTACTTTACTCATAAAATGACTCTACACTACTTTACTGATGATGCAGTGACAAGAGTGAAAGAGAAAATAGACAAAATAACAATTAGAACAAACATTAATATTTATTTATGCACACATATATTTCACACACTATAACAATAAAAGATTTGACATAAGAAAAATATAAATGACATTAGGCTGTAGTTATAATAATCCATTAATTAAAGTTCATTCATTTAAAATAAAGTCTAGATTGTAATAAGAATATATTTAAAAGTATCTATATCTAGGTTTTTATTTGTTTTATTTTCCAACCAGTTGGCCTTTGTTCTTCCATCAATGGCTTGGCTTTCATTCCAGGTTTATGTCAAATAATGAGAGACAATGTGACAGCTTCTACTTTACAATCTCAGCATTGATTCCAGATATTGATTTAGGTGAGATAGTTGATAGCTGAGGGCTTGAGGCATGAAGTTTTATTGGACACTTCTATGGCTTATATGGCTTCTCCATTAATGTTAACCCCAGTGGTAATTATTGGTTTACTACTACATTTACAATTTCTGAATATTCTGCATTATTTAGAAAGAACCCAAACTCTGGACTAATAGCAATGTGAATTGTATATAAAAACCTGACTGAATAACAATAGAGAGAGTGACTTTATATACTTTTTTCTCTCCTATTGTTTTAATTTTTTATCATTATTTTTAATTTTGATTTTTAACTTGAAATCTGTCTTTTAATTAATTTTACATTTCTGGTTATCTTAATCTTTTGCTCAGATTCATCTAAATGACCTCGATAAAATAATTTACAATTTTTTTTAATTAATTCAATTATTGATTTTGATTTTATTATCAATTTGAAATCTTATAAACTAATTAATTATCTTTTTGAAAGTTTAACAAACATTTTATTTTTACAGACTAATTTTTAGTCTGATTTCACATTTGCTCATTTTATACATTATAAAAAAAGTTTTCTTTACAAAGAAAAATAAAAAAAGTTTTAAATTTTTTGTAATTCTATTTTAGATTTCTTCCCCATCTTGCTAAAAAATTTTATTTAAAAAAAAAATATGACAGAATCTTTTGCTTTTGCAAAATTTCATTTTAAAAATCTTTAAACTAATATTTTTTTAAAAAAATTTATGAAACATGGAACATTGTATATGTGAGTTTGTAACATATATTCACTAGCAGTACAATATATATATATTTACTGTGTATTTTTTTTCTTTCTGATGAAAACCAATCCTCTGGTTGAAATAGAATATTATTTATTGGATTTATAAGTCTTTTTTTTGTTTTTATATATATATATATATTGTAACAGGATGGGGCATCAAGATGGTCATACCTGGAGGGATGGCAAATCATCATCACAACTCAAGTTACAAAATTTTAAAATTAAATATTAAAGCAAAGCATTATGTTATAAGAGTAAGATATTAAAGTAATATTTACTATCACAACATAAATATTTTTTATATATTCAAAAGAGCATGAGATCAAGAGAGAAATTTCTGAGAGATCAGACAGACACTTCTTAGAGTAAGTAAAATATAATTATACATCAACTAAATTCACCAGCATTATCAATATAAAAGTAAGTATGAGCATGAGTAATATTCAAAATACCACTATTCATCATCATAAATGATCAAACAAAATACATCAAAATAAAATCAACAGTCAATCTTGTGACTGGATTTTAAATGTGAATCAACAACAAATCTGGTAACCGGATTCGAAATGGATCTTCTGTAAACCAAGCTAACTATTTAGCTCTTGCCAACTTGTGGCAGATTATTGAAACCATTAATTTGGATGCACCAACTTAAGTGCTAATCTATTGGAATACATAAGAATCAAAAATCTAAATAATAATGCTGGGATATTCAAACATACTGATCATCATCAATGTTCTGACCACTTAGTGCCATTAATGCACTGGCCAATTATAAAATTAAATTCTAATAAAGACTAAATTAAATAAAATATAGTGCAGGGACATAGAAGAATATTCTCCTTGTGGTAACCAGGACAATGTTATACACCTGGGTCTCATTTTATGAGGATTATTTTAATGCAATTTTGAAGTTATGCGATTCATGTTTCTTCTTAATATTTTTCATATTTCACTATATTTATTAGATATCAAGAAATTTAAATTATTAATAACTTATTTTGACTTGAAATACTTTTTTTTTCTTTCAAAAATATGTTATATTAGCAGCTAACGTGAATATGGCCTGAAGCTGTATTTAGAATTTTGGCTTCTATGTAAATAACCTATTTATACTAATGAATAAATAATAATAATAATAATAATAGATTTATACTTACATATAAAAATATCACAATAAATATTCAAAAATTTTAAACTTTTAAAATGTATTTTGTTAGGTATAACAGAAATAAATAATGTAGATTTTTAAAATAAATAACGAAGATTTTATTGATTTTATAAACTGAAAATAATATTTTTAATGATAATATATAATCTTTTTGTTTTGATTGCGATCCTCATTTTTTTTAATCTAGAAACAAAATGTGAACATTTAAACTTTATTTCAGTAGTAAAAATCAGTTGTCAACAGAAAACCATGAACGCAACATAAGACTGAAATTGGCACTAGTGTAAATGGGATGGAACAGAATATGGTAAAAATTAGAGTGGGGAATGGAAAATAAAGTGGCTAACAAATTTCTCTGGGCATAATTGCTGAGAGATTCTTGACTTCGTTCAAGAAGAAGCTACATCACATCCCATCGACAAATCTGATTTCTTACCAGTTTAAAAACAAACCGTACATTCGAAAATAGTGATAATGATTAAAATATGTATAAAAAATGTCAAATTAAATACTGTAGTTAATAAAAAAAAGTAAAAAAAGTTTGTCTTGTACCAATTTTTTTTCAAATATTTGATATTTTTTATTAGTCATACTTTATTTCCTTATTTTTTTAGTGCTAATTTTAAAGTAATTTTTCCTTATTGCTTTGCTTTTATGCGAATTCTGAAAAATGCAGACCCTATCCCCCATTTTTCAAGATAAGTTAAGTCTATTTTTGTGCAATTTTTTTAATGCGGGTTTTCTGTCGAACCTATCTACCACATAAAATGAGACCCAGGTGTACAGGGATGTCTCTTAAGTACTAAATAAACATCACCATTCAGAGAATAATCATTATATTTAAATCTAGCTCAGAGAACATAAGCTTAAGTACTGTGATGGTGACCAAGAGATGATGCAATATAATTTTTAGCAAGTGAATACAAGTTTATTAACAACAATAAAAAATATTACGTCTCTAGAATATGTCTCTACAATTAGAAGCCATCTGAATTTGAATAATATACAATAAAAAAATTATCACATTTGTTATTTACAAAATTACTACACACTATTCAAGTTATTATAGTTTACAATATTTCTTTATACACACACATACATGTGTGTAATACATTATTTAAATTTTCCTACAATAATACATGATTAAACATTTTGACTTATATTTTTAATAATAGAAATATTTATGCTAGATTTACTTAAACTATATATATATATATATCACATATCAGTGGGATATATTAATTTATTTATATAACATATTTGAATTTATCAAAATAATAAAATTACATTAATTTTTACCTAAATATGTCTACCTGACATGCATTTCATATATATTCACACACAGAATGCAGTACATTTGATTCCTATATTTCAATCATCATAAAATAATAAATGATTAAAAATTTAAGTTACTACATTTTAATGATACAAATATCTATTAACATATATGTGTGCACATATTCAATTGCAGGCATGCTCTGATGTCTATAATACATATTTCATTTTGTTAAAATAAAGTTATTAAAATTATTTTCGCAATTAATTCCATTTAGAAATCATATAAATTGCATTTGTTATTTTATAGTAAGTTCTACTCTTTATCAATTAGTTTCTTAAAAGAAATAAATACTATCACCTTTTTTTCTTTTAAAAATATAAAGGTACTTGTTGATTGATTAATTATCAATGTCTTTAAATTATAGACTCATCTACTCTTTACTTTTTTTTTTGATTTTTTTAAATCCAGGAAAAATTATGTGTTTTTTTCACCTTTAAAATGCCTCTTTTTTTTAATAAATGAAAAATAAAACTGTTTTTTTTCAGACCAAAGAATATAAAAATGAAATAACTCACTGTATATTCATGTGATGCATTTATGTGATTCCCTGCAGATATAAATAAACAACATCATACATATATCAATTCTTCAAGCTTTCTCTTGGTAAGCTTGGTTTTTTGGTCCATCAGAAAAGTATAATCCAGGCTTGTCACCATCAAGGAAAAGTATAATTCAGGTATGGTTGTTGGCATTGATCAATTCCCTTCTGACTAGGGTTGGTCCAGGAAAGATTGCTCTCTTCTTAGAACACTTCTATAGCTATGACTTACAAAGAAGTTGACCCTTTCCTCTCTGTCCAACTAACTGCCGCCACTCCATTACAGTTACGAACAAACTGCAGCTACCTCTTAGAAAAAATATTAGCCAAACTAAACACTAATTTAAAAACTGTTTTTCTTATCTCTCTTGATTGGAAACAATTTTAATCCCTCCAAAGCACTTTTAATTAAAAAGTTACTTTTTGAAATTTTTAATTTACAAAGATTTTTAAAAATAGATAAAGAAATGTATACAAGCATTAATAAAAAAAGCATGCCTGTTTTTAAAATTCAAAATCAGAATAATAGTAATAGAACATTAATATTCATTCATTAAATGTTTTAATTTATAATATTCTGTTTTTAATTCAGAATTATTTAACCCTTTATTTATTATTTTTATTCCCAGTGAATGTAGAAAAATATCTACAAAAATTTATGTCTGTGTTTATTTCTACTTTTCCTTTATTATATATATGCACACACACAACTATGTTGTTGAGTGCCATGTAACCCAACATGTTATTGTAATAACAATAAGAATAATAAATATAATAGTAATTAACTATTACATACAGTCTTTCAATCCGCAGAAGTACTTTCAGTTAATCCCTTAACCTGCCTCAACTTCTGTTATGTTTTTGGCTGTTGAGGCAGGTTAAGGAATTGACTGAAAGCACTTCTGCAGATTGAAAGACTATATGTAATAATTAATTACTGTTATATTTATTATTTTTATTGTTATTACAATAGGATTTTAATTAATGGACATTTTATTTGTATTATATATACATGGAAATTATTGAAAGCGCACAAACATTTACTTTATCTAGTATAAAGGTAATGAATGAGCTTTTGATGAAACAGTAATACATCTGCCCCCATGCCTATAAAATGGGTCAAAAATTAGAAAAAAATTATAACAGACTTAGTTTCTTTTTACAGGAAATTAAACCATGGTCAAACTATCTAACCATTCAATATTGAGCAGTAAATGGGATCTAACTATTCTCAGATGGAAGATATAATAAGGATTTTAAAAATGCTCTAACTTTCACCGGCCGTCATTTGACAAGTCTGGTAAGTGCTACATCCAGCTGTGAGTTATTTAACAACAGATTTTCCTTTTACTTTTACTAAAAAAATATTATAATTTCATATTCCTCTTCTAATTATTCATTTTTTCTAGTTCTATTTTGTCTCCTGTGTGGTAATATTTTATCCAATATTTGTATTTGTCATGTGATACTCTAGCACAATTATAGAATGGAGAGCTAAAAAGCTGTTGCTGCCAATGTTTGAACATTACGTAATGTCTCGTTTAAGTTTTGTTAGTCATATTCTTAGTTTGTCTGAGTGTCATGTGATATTAGTCTGTGTATTCTATTAACCAACAGATTTGTTTTGCTTTCTTATCAGGGAATCAATTAGAAACATCTCCACATTGAATTTGCCATTTTTTCTACTGGGATAATACTCAATAAAATCACTTTAAATGCATATTATTCTATCTATTTAATTAAAATTCCCCTATTAATATATTTCATTTGTACATTATTTCTTTTTAACCATGGATTTATTGTTAGTTACTTACTCTTTAACAGATTGCGCACGAGATAATTGTCTTCTAGGAGGTGGCTGTCGCCTCACTGGTGGAGACATCTGCTGTAAATAACCTGATGTTTGAGGTTGTGGCTCCTCCTCCACTCTTTCCAAAGTGGATGCCATGGTCAACAAAATTGACCAGATCAAATATGATTTGTTCTCATGTGCCTATTTAAAAAAAAAGAATAAATATTATTTATTTCAAATTTTACATTAACTGTGTCATATTAAAATGATTCTTACATATACAAATGCAATTAATTATAGTCTATATTCAAATATAATTCTATTCCAATATCTCGCAATCATTTGAAAAGATCAGATGACTTGAGAAAATGTAGAATTAAAATTGTATATACTGTATATATCAATTCTTTTAAAATCATTTTCTACAGTCATTGGCTCCATCTGCTGGTTTTTTTAAAATTACACTCATCCTGTGATATTTGGGTAATCTGTCTTCCTTCTTTCAAAAGGTCAAGAATGTATACTTACATCACTAAAATAAATAGTTTGTAAAAGATTATAAAGCTACATAAGAGTACAAATAAAAAGGTCCGAGTTTAAATGTCAGAATTTAAAATTTTCAAAATTTCTACTTAAACAGCTTTAGATAATAACACTATCATTTAGTAAAATTGTGAAAAAAAAAAGTTTGATGCAAATAATAAATTTAATATCTAACAAAAGTGTTGTATTAAACAAAAAATCAATTCAAATTTAATATAAGAATTGTCGCAAATGTCAAATGATCAGATTGCAAATTACATGACACGTGATAAATAATTTATAGTCTGCTTTTCAACACAGTTGCAGTAGAGCTATATCAAGCAATGGCAAGTAATATCTGATTAAAAACGGTGCTAAAATTATAATAACAAATAGCCACTAACACAGGATATCCAAAAATAGTATTCATATAAGTGTGTGCTAAAATATTCAATCTCCAAAATCAAATTGGTTACAATTAAGGCATATAAATAGAAAAGTTTGTCTATCACTCCAGGTGTTTAAATACTTGATGAATGAAAGTATCTTACTAAATACATGTATAGGAAGAGAGATCAAGCTGAAAGATTTTACACTGAGTGATAATTGATGATTTATTACAAATTTGGGTATGTTAGAAATCTAAAAGATTTTATTGATTACAAATATTTATCAAGCATATTTGTCAATTTATTACTTGTATATGTGGAGATAACTTTATCAAATCACAATCACATAAAAACTGAAAAGTATGTGCTATATACTACTATATTCATATATATATATTAATGAAGATTTTCATAGTTAAAATGTATGAAATTTAATTTTTGATTAATATCCATCTAACATAACATATACCCATCCACCACATTGAGAAATTTTTGTGGTTAATAAATCCTATTTTAAAAGGACTCTATCCACAGACACAGAAATTCTCTCTGCAGAACTAGATTCCCAGAGTTTTGATGAAATTTTCATTCATCCTTGTCAGAAATATCATGTCCTGAAGAACTGTTGTGTTTCATATAATAGTGAGACTGAGAGTAAATTGAAGTGTTTTCATCAACCTATTTCTGCTGTGAAGATTTCTGTCTATAGGTGAGGACCTTTTTGCAGGACTTTAGACAGTATTATTCGACTACTGATCAGAATTTCTCAACGCAGAGGACTGAAACACAGTGTGCACTACAAATTTATTTAAATTAATATACATATGTAACAAACTAAAACTCTTGAAATAAATTCTACAATATGTAAAATATCAATATACAAAAGAATATTAACTATGGCCAGCTTACGGAATGACGGCCATTCTAATTAGCATTTTACAGTTAAAATTTAAAGAATAAAAAAATCTCTAATATACACAAAATTAACATTTCTATGTGAATGGCCAACTTTCCATAATTTATTATTGTGTGTGTGTGTAAATATCATCACACAATGGAAGTTTTATATATATAACAAAATTTGCATTTTGTAGCAAATCACTATTATATTTGAATATTCTTCTGCGCAGTTGGTAGAATTTCTTCCTTACCGCACTTCTAATGTTTTCAAATCATATCCATGATACAATAATGAGGGTTAAATTCTATATATAGGTATTATATATAATTAATATTCATATTCTAGTATAATTAATATTATTGCTGATAGAGTATAGATTCATTGCATTTTTTCCATAAGCAAACAATTATGTATTTGTATTACTATTCTCTTCTCATCAGTTCTCATAAATTACCTTGACTTTTTTGTCTAAAGCTATATTGTGTTTCTTACCTCATGTTCCAGAAATAAGAAAATGTGTGTAAAATATAAAACAAACATGTTTTTAGATTGGAAAAATATCAAGATATTTGTGGAAAAAACCCCTATCAAAATGAGAAAAGTGAAAGGGGCGATCAGAAAGTGCAATGAAACAATGCCCTAAGAGTATTGAAATTAATAAGTATTAGGATCTGAATACTAATTAGATATAAAGTCTATACGCACAATTTAACAATCATATACGTTGAAAGAACATTAGGCAAAAAATTAAACTAGCTTAAGTGTTTCAGACGTCCTCTATATAAGAAAATGATAGAAGACTGAATATTTTTTTCTTTAAAAAATTATTCTTACGCTGTGACTGGATAGCATTTCAATTATCCATTATTGCAGTTGCAAGAGTCGTAATCTTAAAGTATTATATACATGAAGCTCTACAATTACCCAAATAACCGTATCAAATTATAATTATATAATAACTAACAATTAAGCACATACGTATATAATTTATAAAGCATTAATGCTCTCTCTAGCTAGCAATAAAATTTAAACTAATTTAGGTATTATGCAAATGCTTATTTTTAAGGAATATTAAGTCATTGCTAATTAAATAAAAAGGGCATTAAGACTTTTTATATCACCTTATATACAGATATATGAAGTTTTAAAACTTAATTGAATTTATTTTCCATTTTTTATACAATAATTTTAGCGTCGCATATATATATATAACCAATGCTGTCAATATATGTTGTTCTTAGATATACTTTAAAAATATTGTTTTACTTTTCGCATTTTGAACGAATAAATAAAAACATTGGAGAAAAAGGGAAACTGCCCCCCAATATGTTCTTCAGTTGACTCAGATTCCAAAGCTCTCTCAAATGATCTTCTCATCACTAATTATTTATCTATTACAGCTTTCAATATTTTGCTTAGAGATGCTACAGTTATTAAAAGACAAAACTCTCTATACATAGTGCCACTCAGTGCAAGTCAGAGCAACCAATGAATGCCAAAATGCTTATGCATAAAATCCCCATCTAGTGCCTAGTCATCCAATAACTCCAGACTGTCTGGATTGTGGTCTTCATCAGTGAGGAGCCTTGAATCTGGGAGCACTGCACCCAGATCTTAGGATCTAATGCAATCCTTCAGCAGCCATCTTTTATCTCGACTACAACACTATGAGTCTTAAATTGAAAACACTGTAATATTTTCAATCCAAGCTCATTAGCTTATAGAGTCATATAGGTCTGAACCCAGTTCAGTACCTATACATTTTTGTGAATTTGGTTCTTTAATAACCATAGTCTCCACTATCCTCTTAGGCAGGATTGGTTTTAAGCCAATAAACATCACATGATCACCATTTCCTATGCTTGCTTACAACTGTTATTAAAACAGGCAAAACTCTTTATACATATTGCCACTCAGTGCAAGCCAGAGTAATCAATGAATACCAGAAGGCTTGTGCATAAAATCCCCCATCTAGTGCCTACTCATTCAATATTCACAGACTAGTTTCTGGCTTGTGGCCTTCATCAGTGAGGAATCTTGGATCTGAGAGAACTGCACCTAGATCTTAGGATCTAATGATCATGTGATGTTTATTAGATGCTACAGTTATTGAAAACATTCAATGACATTTTTTAGATAAATGTTTTAATGATTATCAATAATCATTTATTAGACTAACATTTATTATTATCAGATGTATATTTTAAACGTCAGTAAAGTTCAGTGTATATCTTCTTATTAAATAGATATTTATGATAGTGTTCATTTAAACTCCATCCTCTTCCCCCCTACATATGCATAATATCTTAATTTAACTTTAAAATTGTATTTCAAACAAATGAATAAAGATATTTTAAGCAAATGACTTTCAAAGATATGTTTTTTATAGATGAAAAATGAAGTTAATCTTAAATTGGCTTGGCTCTCAAACTTCCATGAACTGTAAGTATTATCATTCAATGGTTATTTGCCATATAAAATAGAGACACAGTAGTGACATTCAGTACAAGCAAGAATAATCAATGGGTGCAAGAATGTTTGTGCATAAAATCCGTAACTAGTGCTTACTCATCCAATATTCCCTAACTAGTTTCTAGCTTGTAGCTTTCATCAGTGAAAAGCCTTGGATTTGAGAGCATTGAACATAGAACTTAGGATTTAATGCAACACACAGCAGCCACTTTTTTTACCTTTTTAGTTAACTACAAAGTCCAAAATGAAAACAATAATATTTCCAACCCAATCTCATTTGCTTATATAGTCATACAGAAATCAGTTCAGAATCCTTATATTTTGTTGTCTTTGGTTCTTTAATAACCATAGTCACCATCATTCTAATAGCACAATTAGTATTAATTCACTAAACATCACATGATCACTATTTCTATAATACACAAGCTGCTAAACAGAGGCAAATCACAAACCTTTTCATCCATTGATTATTCTGAATACTGGGTGCCCTACAGTATAAAGAGTTTTGACTTTGTTTTAATGGCCTGTGTAAGCATAGAAAATAGTGATCATTTTAATGGTTTTAACTATATATCATAGTATTTAATTTAGATATGTTACAGTTTTTACAACTGTTCTTACAACCATTCAATGATGAATGACATCATCTTTAGATATCTACAGGAATAATAATTAATAATCATTTATCTGACTAAAGATTATTAAAATGCCACCCATATGATAACTTTATGTAATGATTAGAAACTTATAATCCCTTTTTTTTAATATAATTTTTTTTAAAAAACTAGACTTAAATTCTAATTCGTCAAAATCATTGCTTCCCTACCCATATAAATCCAAAAACAATTTCTCTTTTTAAAAATGTGGATTATAATTTATCTTCTTAGAAATATACCTACTATTTTAATTACGCATTAAGAATTATAATAAATAACAAAAATATTAGATGTAACAGCTATATATATATGAATAATTCAAATTTGCAAACATTTGTTCATCTGCATATCAAGGTGGTTTTTCCTTCTTTATAAGCTAATACTAAGTACACTTAACATTAGGTTTTAAAGAAGAAAGAAATCACTTTGATATTTAGATAAAGACATATTTGCAAATTTGAATTACTAATACAAATAAAGAAAAATCAATATATAAATATATCAGTAATTATATATAAAAAGCCTTTTTTGGCACATGGTTTTGTGGTCTTTTTAAATGTTTAGTTATCTATTTTAACATTAATGTGATGTGATGTACTGTGGCTTCTCCTTAAACGAAGTCAAGAATTTCTCAGCAATTATGCCCAGATAAACCTGTTAGCCACTTAATTTTCCATTCCCCACTCTATCTAGTATTCCATAATGAAAATAAAATAACAATAATAACAAAATACAGCGTCTAACAGAAGGACACGTGTTTTTCTCTATCAAAAAGATAATTACTATTTCATAAATTTAAACGTAACAACTATGATTATAACAATCCTTTACGCTCCTGTTTTAATATTTTTAGTTAGCTATTTGTATTTGTATTAACAGCTTTTGGGAGCAGTTGCGCCGCACACGCACTTGTGCCTGCCAAAATACAATAGAATAAAATTATGATACAGTGATTCAATAAACATTGAAAAAATTGACATAACAATATAAAGAATAAATAAAAATGTACACTAAATAACTTGGGTGGACTTTATTAATTTCCAATTTTGATGATGTTAAAAATTCTCTATTTTTACAATTTTTTTCAATCTATTCATGAATATATAAAGTTAGCATTATTCATGAATTTTCTTATGAATAAATAGTAATAATTATATGATTAATTGCTGGCAACCAGGTGATGTTTGAGCACAAGTGGAAAGTGAATGCAACAATTTCATTTAATTGACCAACAGAAATGTTTTATTTAGATTGGAATTATTTCAGGAAGCTGTAGCTTTTGACCTCACCACTTTACCACTATGCCGCATCACACAAAACAATTCATAAAACATTACTTTTAATCACTTGCTGCCTCATAGATTTTGCCATTCTTTTGTTCATCTGATAATAATAAAAAAATAAGTCTGCTACACAGATCTAATTTCATAATGTTTCTACCTGCTTAAAATGCCCGTTTAAGCTGCTTTATTGTAATTATGTTAATTTTTTTAGGCTCTCTTTCAAAATGGTCAACAATGGCTCAAAGCATACAAGAACTTCCTATAGTAAGTGACTCTATCACATGATATCAGCCTACATAAGCTTTAGTGACTAACAGATGTTAGATTCATAGTATATTTCATAGAAATATATTAAGTACTATCATCTCACATCTATTAGTTACTAAAACTTACAGTAGGTGGAATAGCTGTAGTGAAAAAAAACTATCCAAATTGGTAGTTTTTTTTTTCTTTAGCTTGTAAAATAATTTTTTCACTGATTATTATTTAAATTATTTTTTAAAAATATATTTTAAATTAATAATCAATGAAACTGTCAAACTACTTGATAAGCAACATGATAGTTAAGGATTGTAATAAAAATTTTAATTTTTCATACTGACATTACTTTTTCAATAGTAAGATCTAAAAGTGATAAAATATGTCAATGAATTAAAAAAATATATATATTTTTTAAAAGATAAAATATTATTTGACATTTTCATAAATAACAAGAGGTTAGTTGCACATCTGTGTAAGAGTGGCCAAAATACATAGATGTGAAGAGACTCATGCATGATACAATGGTAATGCATTTATTTGTTATGCTTATGATTTGGATTTAAATCAGACTTGAATAAACTTGGATATTTTTTTAACAGAATTTTTCTTAGCAAAAGAGTAAACCAAGGATTAACAAACATTCGAACTCTCATTATCCAAGAATTGGCAAGTTGGATAAATACTACCTTGTTTTTCTTCAATGCTGTTCTATGAGACTATGTTGAAGAGGCCTTTGCCCATCAATGACCATTTAATTTTTACATATATTTATAATCACTGGATTAATAAATTCTTAAGCAATAGTTATGCCAATATACTGCCCTCTATTGTCAGATTGTTCACAAATGTAAAGTAAATTAATTTACATTTGCAATTCTTATATAGGTAGCCAGTCTGATAATGTTAATCAGGGAAAAGTCCAATTATACTCAGATGTCAACATAAATATGGCTAATAATTTAATTCACTTTACCAAATACAACTAATTTCTTATTTTAACACTTTTTGTGAATTTTATATATGCTAATTAATATAGCATTAATAATTATAATCACTGGATTGACACATTTTGTTTTCAAAGTAAGTCTGAAACCAGAAGGTGGTGCACTTATTTAATTAGCAATAAAGAATTTATGGCAGTATACTTATACAAAAGGTGGGATGATTGTGTTAGGAGAATTGTTGAGTGTTATAGTATTAAGGAATGGGATAGAAGAATAGATACATTAATAAAGAATAGGAAGTTGAAGAGGTAGAGAACTAGTATGGAGAGTAAAAGGAGTTTAAAAATATATAGAAGTGAGCAGAATATTGGGTGTGAGTTAATTTATGATAATAGCAAGGAAAGTAGTTTACTGTTTAAGGCTCGAATGGAATCTTTAGCAACAAAGGAATATACACATAAAAATGTGGGTGATTTAGTCTGAAAGTTGTGTAAGGAAGAGATAAAAAATATTAGGTATCTGTTATTTGAATGTAAATGCCTGTAAGCAGAAAGAGTACAAATAATGAAGTTGTGGAAAAATAAATATAAACAAAGTGATTATACAAAAAGTGCGTTACTGTTTTTTATGCTGGGTTTGGGAAAAGATAAGGGGAATTTAGATATAAAGACCATGGAGTTGACAAAGATTATGTTGTGGAAATGGGATGGAGCAGGATATGCAAAAATTTAGGGTGGGAAATAAAAAGGAAAGATAAAGTGACTAACAAGTTTCTCTGGGCATAGTTGCTGAGATATTCCTGATTCCATATAAGGGGAACTCACAGTGCATCACATTATATCATCATATCACTTGGAAAATTTAATAATCCAGAGATTTTGTATTGTTAGTAATATATATATATATATATATATATATATATATATATATATATATATGCTAATATAAACAGATGATATATATTTACATTTTCAAATAATTTTTGATAAATATTTGGAAGCAAATTATTGTGAAGTCTTTCATGTGCCAGTAGGGATAAGTTGGATATAATGGAGATGATGAAGCATAGGAGCACTTTTCTGGGAGAAAAGTTATCATAAATTATCATGGGTGAAGTTATTATACACATTTTTAATCATAATTTTACACAAATATAAAATAAAATTGCTTCTAAAAATTCAATTTTGAAATTTATTTATTAAAATGTATTCACTTTATGAATAAATATAAATGTTTTAATTTTAAAAATGTTTAAATTCTTAGTTTTATATATATTATAATGAGCATATTTTGCTAACTTTATTCCTTTTGTGATATTTTAACTTTTTGGTAACACAATATTTAGTTCAGCATTATGTAAAGTGAAACTATTGTGAAAATTTGATCAATTCTGTAAAAATTCAATATAGCAAAGGGATTAAATTTAATAAATAAGTTGATGTTTTATTAATGTAATTTAAAGCAATAACAATTTTATTCTTAATTTATTTTTCAAGAAAAGAACACATTGACTGTGTTAATCAGAGATACAATTAAAGCACTGGGGAAAACATATATATGTAATTTAAATAAACTTTTAGGATTATATATAAAAAACAGAGGCAAAACTCTTCATATAGTAGTGCCATCCAGTATAAGTTAGAGTAATCAAAAGATGCAGGAAGGTTTATGCATAAATTCACTATCTAGTGCCTACTCATTAGATATCACCAGACTAGTTTTTAGCTTGTAGCTTTCATCAGTGAGGAGCTTTGAATTTGAAAACATTGCACTTAGATTTTAAAATCTACTAAGGTCTAGGTGTAGATCCAAACCTTCTCATTGATGAAAGCCACAAGGTAAAAACTAGTCTGTGGATATCAGATGAGTAAGCACTAGATAGGGATTCTATGCACAAACCTTGTATCTATTGATTATTCTGTCTTGCACTGGGCAACACTACTGTATGAAAAGTTTTGCCTTTGTTTTAACAGCTTGTGTAAGCATAGAAAATGGTGATCATGTGATGTTTAGTTGCTTAACTATATATTTATTGTATTTAATATATACAATTCTTAAATGACTCTAACTCAGTTAAATGGATATCTAACTATTATTATGTAGAGAATAAAAATGAAAATGGGGCAAAAAACTTCATTATCTGGAAATTGATTAAATGTGGTGAATTCTACCATATCCATCTCTATATTTACATGGGGAGTGGCTCTGCAGTAAACGACTTAAAGGCTATTCACTTACCATATTAGTAACACAAAAGTTAAATAGATTTGAAAATATCATAAATTTTTTTATTTTGTTATACTATTTTATATAAACACAAAGTATGATTGTATTGAAATAGTCAACAGCAACTCTGAAGAAGACTGCAGGCCAATCAAAACATCAGTTTATATATAAAAAATTTGCAATAAAGAACAAAGTATGATTGTATTTAGATTTGTATGTGATGAACTACATGGTTCAAGGATAATTTGCACTTATAAATAATGCATTAGATTAGTAATGGAGTTGCACCATAATTAGTTGCTTTTCATTTAACAAAGGTACAACTCAACCTGTCAAATTATGTTTTGTTTATAACAGTGGTAAAGAGACAATCCCAAAAGGTAAAGCTTCTTCGAATAGAGGAAAGTAAAAATAACAATCATAGTTTGGTTAATTAAAAAAAAAAAACCCATTGTGCTCTCCTGGGCACTTCACTGCTCAAACATTATGTAATCACTTGAACATCTGACTAGGATTATTCTATCAAACATCACATGATCACCATCTCTATACTAGCACATAATTTGTTGTAAACAAATGCAAAACTCCACATACAGTAGTGTCATCCTGTGCCAAACAGAGTAATCAATGGATGCCAGAAGGCTTGTGCATAAAATCCCTATCTAGTGCCTACTCATCCAATATCCCCAGAGTAGGCACTAGATAGGGATTTTATGCACAAGCCTTCTGGCATCCATTAATTATTCTGTTTGGCACAGAGTGGCACTACTGTATGGGGAGTTTTGCCTTTGTTTAGGATTATTCTTTTTGAATCACAGTTAGTCACTGCTTAATAATCCCTGGACAATTTGGCACTATGATGGACTCAAAAGATATATATTCCTGAATTGATTATAATTAAGAACAATAAGAAAAAAACTCAGTTTGGCCAATGAAATGGAACTGTTGTCTCTTGAGTAACAAAGCATATAATTATTTTAGTAATAATTGGCCAAAATTCTGCAGAGTTTAAGAGAGTGATGGATTCTTGAACTCAAAAATCTACAAACTGTGTTTTTGTATGCAGTAGAATGGCAAAATCTAGCAAATAACAGTTAAATTCTATTATTTCCAGTGTTTGAATTTCTTATGAACTCATTGAACAATAACCATTTGATTATTTTATTAACTAATATATGTTGATGACAAGATTTACGAGAATCAATCAGTATATTACATTTTAAAATTTGTAATAAAAAAATTAAATATTCTTTATGTTCTCTTCTTAAAATGTCTACATTTCAAATTTTAATGTTCACAAAATTTTTCAATTTACTACACATTAATATTACAACCTACAAAAAAACTATTGTAACCAGTTGGGTTATATGGTACACCCATAATAATATAGTGTGTGTGCATATATATATATAAAGTAAAGGAAAAGTAGAAATAAACACAGAATAAATTTTTGTAGATATTTTTCTATATTTCCTAAAATAAAATAATAATAAGTAAAGGGTTAAATAATATCTCTGATTTACAATATTGTTTTATAAATTAAACTTTTAAAAGGTCTGAATATATATATATTGCATTATTATTAATTATTACTCTGATTTTGAAATTTAAAAACACCCTATTGTATTTTTGAAATTTTAATTAATTAAACAAAATTTTTATCTACTAGAAATCCCCTAAGTAAAAATGTGTATATGTTTTCAAAGGGATTAGTGAGATAAAAATAGAAACTCTGTTTTAATCAAGCTGCTGTTATCACCTTAGATGAGTCTATAAAAGGGCTGATAACAAATTAGCTCCAGTCTGGGTAATGATTTTTGAAGAGAGCAGTCTGGATAGTGATTTTGAAAAGAACAGTTCTGTTTGCAGTTTTGTAAGAGTTGGTCAGAAGAGTTTTTAATATTTTAAGCAGTGACCAACTAGGCCAACTGCCAAGTCTGGGTAATGATTTTTGAAGAGAACAGTCTGGAGAGTGATTTTAAAGAGAACAGTTTGGCTGGCAGTTTTGTGAGAGTTAGCAGAAGAGCTAGCTGTAAAGTTGGATAAAATATTTGGTGAAGAGTGGGTAACTGTAGCAGAAAATGGCCATAGTAAAGCTAGCTGCAAAGATGGCTAAAATAATTATCAAGAGAACTGCCATGAGGGTGTAAGAAGGCAATATAGTATACTGTTTTTCATAGCCAGAGTTTGAATTTACATGGAGGAAAAAGGGTCAAGATTCTTTGTAATTCATAGCCTTAAAAGTGTTCTGGAAAACAGCTTGCTGACCTAAAGCTTACAAAATCCACAGAAGGAAAAAAGCCAACCATACCTGAATTATGTACTTTTACCTGATGATGGCAATTACCTGGAATGACCAAAAAAAAAAAAAACAACTTGCCCAAGAGAAAACACCAGCTGAATAAAGTAGTTATATGTATGCTGATATGTCTACATATGCGAAGAGAAGCACAGACAAATGTGTATACAAAAGTGAGTTCTTTTTAAATAATTCATTTGGGAAGACATTTTAAATCTATACTTTTAAAATTAAAGATGTTTATAATTAGTTAAGGGATAACTTGATAAAAAGCTTTCTAATCTTTCAAAAATTGACTATATATATATCTATTTTTTTTATAAAAAAAAGAGAATAAAGAAAGCTGTAATAGGATTTGATAAAGTGATTTTTTTTGATATTGATTAAATATGTAAATTTTATGTATATTCAAAAAGGAATTATTAATTATAAAAATTATTTATTGTTTGACAAAATTAAATTTATAAATAATCTGTGCACACATATATGTCAATGCTTCTCAAATAGGACATTTATGCAAATTTTAATTTATGTTATTAAATATTAATTGTATATTAGAAATCGCGCGTCTATGCGGACATATATGTAAATCAATGTAAAAATTTGGATTTTGAATAGTAATTATGTAAATCACAAATGTAATAATTATTTTATGTTTAATTCAAATGTCTTCATCATATATTATAAAACACATGTCTGTGTACGGATATATATTTATATATGCGTTATAGAAACTAATTAATGCAATTGATGTAATAACTTTAGTTGTGTCTGTAATTTTGCATAATTTTCAAATCAGAGCCTTATCCTATAAGACCTTAAATACCATTTTTTTTAATTATCTTTAAATACCTTTATTTTTTTATTGTTATTAATAAACTTATTTAATTGTTAAAATTGTATTCCATCATCTCTTGGTCACATACAGTAATAGAGCTTGTGTTCTCTGAGCTAGATTCGGACATGGATAAATGGGGATGTGTACTTAGTGATTTGGGGCATCCAGAGAATCATCATCCTGGTTGGTGCAAAAGAGGATACTCTTTAAAGCCCATGCACTATTATTTTTTATTTTACTTTAGTCTTGTTAAAAATTTAAGTTTTAGTTGGCCAGTACATTAATGGTACTAAGTGGCCAGAAATGATGATCAGCATGTTTTAATGTCCCAGCATTATTGTTTTGATTTTTAATTCTTATGTATTCTAATGGATGGCCACTAAGCTGGTGCATACAAGTTATGTTTAAATAATCGCCCAAGCTGGCAAAGGCTCAATAGTTAGCCTGATCTATAGAAGACCCATTCCAATCCTGTCACAAGATTGACTGTTGATTTATTATACTGATTTGTTTATTCCCATCAATGATGATGGTGGATGGTTATTTCTCAAGTATTTACTTGTACTTATTTTTTAAATTATAGTGCTGGTGGATAAATAATTATGCCTTTAGTTGCTCTTCTGAGTAGCTGGCTGATCTCTCAATGATCTCAGAGATTTCTGATTTCATGCTCTTATATCTTTAAATATTTACTTATAGATAACTTGTAAATTATTGATATTTCATTTTAAATGAACTGGGAGTGATGATGATTTTCCTATCACCCAGTTCACCAACTTATTACTCACCCCATCCCATTACACTATGTAATATTCAATTTTATTTACTAGTGCAAAGATTGTATATAAATTAAACAGAAGGCGATTTGCACCCTAAGCACATATGTTGTAATGTTGTTATAATAGCTCAACGATATCTTAAACCAATGAAAGCTTACAATAAATTTAATTCATTAGCAGTTCGCCAATATATGACTTCTTATTTAAAAAAAAAGAAATGACAAAAAATAGTATTAAAGATGATTTTTACAATGATTATATGAAATATACCTACAAATTATTCTATATATATATCGTGTTTTTTCTAGAGTCTGGTCATTTAACATCTAATTATGAAATCTTTGAACTTTTTTTGCAGCAAACTATTCATAACATATTCATGTTTTGTTCTGTTTTCAAGTCAGTGGCTTACTTATCAGTAATATTTGCTATATATATAATAAATAGAATATCATGTAAAATTTACATCTATTTTAAATAATGATTGAACTGCCCTCTAGCTGCTATGTTCAATAACTTTTTAGAATAAGAAAATGGTAATTTTTTAATTATATTTTTATTTAGTTATTTAGAACAATAATAGCCAGAAAGCAAATTTAAAACAACCTATATATTTTAATGTAAATTGATTATTAAATTATTGATCTTAAATTATATAAAGCAGAGATATCTACTCATTTTTAAAACTCTATAATAAATAAATATATGTAGCGATAAATAATAATATTTTAATATTGGATAAATATAATGCAAAAGATTTGGATAAAGAATTTATATCAGTATATTTGTACAAAAGATGGGATGATTGTGTTAAGAGGATTATTGAGTGTTATAGTAGTAAGGAATGGGATAAAAGAATAAATTTATTAATAAAGATTAGGGAGTTAGAGAGATGGAGAAATAGTATGGAGAGTAAAAAGAGTTTAAATATATATAGAAATAAACAGAATATTAGGTGTGAGTTAATATATGATAAAAGTAAGGAAAGTAGTTTATTGTTTAAGGCTCGAACAGGATCTTTAGCTACAAAAGAATATACATGTAAATGGAAAAATATGGGTGATTTATTTTGTAAATTATGTAAGGAAGGAATTGAAAATATTAGGCATTTGTTAATTGAATATAAATGTTTGAAAACAGAAAGGGTACATATAATGAAGTTGTGGAAAAATAAATATGAAAAGAGTGATTATACAGAAAGTGAATTATTGGTTTTTATGCTGGGTTTGGGAAAAGATAAGGGGGATTTAGATATAAAGGTTATAGAGTTGACAAAAATTATGTTGTGGAAATGGGATAGAGCAGATTATGGGTAAATTTAGAGTGGGGAATGTAAAAGAAAGTGGCTAACAGGTTTATCTGGGCATAATTGCTGAGATATTCTTGACTTCATTTAAGGAGAAGCCATAATACATCACATTACATCACATCATCAACATGGAAAATTTATTTATTGTGATCAGAATGGATGATGATGATGGTTTGCGCTGACTAAACTCAGGGAGAAACAAGAGATCTTAAAATTGTTTAGACTATTGAGACACCAAAGCACTAAGACAAACGTCAGCCAAATTAAGTTTAAACATATTTAAAAAGTTTTATTTATAAAAAGAAATAAATTGTGAAGTATAAGTTTAAGACACAATAAATAAGGTTAACTCAGGCGTGTATCAGAAAGACAAAACGCACAGCTCTGGCAGACTGACTGATCTTCTAATAAACGAATTATAAAGGGAGGTAGCAAATTTCATTCAGCAGAGGATTCACCCAAACCTTGGTTTTCACTTTCAGATATTTAAACAATACGTTCTTGAAACAAATCAACGAAACCAGCGCCGACGAGCTTTTCGAGACCCGAAAATGTGTCGGACCCCAAATGTCATTATGTCGGTAGAAGCTGCACCTATTATTATATTTAAAATAAAGGTGATTGATCTACCTCAAGAACAACCAAAAAATATGACTGAAAATGAAAGGAAAACAGTTGAAACTGGCGAATCCCAACCAAACGATTGGCGAAAACTAATAATAATTAAAGGTCTCAATAGGAGACAAGTAAATCATTAGAAAACCAGTTACATCTGCCACAGCAATTAAAGAAAATGAATTACAAACAAATTCTGAGTACACGCTCTGATAAATTTAAAGCACACATAATAAATACAAAAATAAATCTATCGGAGAGTGCACATGAGTACGAAAATATTAAAAGTTTTAAATACTTTAGCAGAACGAAGGTCTCTCTCACCTGTAATTTAAAAAGGGATAAATATTATCTTCCTGCTGATAACTTATAAAATTACAAAGCAAAAACAATTCTAGTTTCTGCTTTCTGAGATATAAGAAACGAAATCCCCACCTGCAGAAAATTAGTCAATAAAGTCACCAGCCAAAAGTTTTTGGAGGTTTGCAAAAGGGCAAACAGTGTTTAAAATTAATTATTGAATAATAAAATAATTACAGGTAAGCATTTAAAATATACATGACTGCTAAAGCATTTATAAAAAGTGAGGCATAAAAATATAAAACTCATTCGTCACTCTCCAGGAATCTTAAAACTAAGATTCCAAGTCACACTACAAAATACAAGGAAACACAGCAAATATTATATAGGAAGCTAAATATTTCTTATGAAATTCAGATTTATAATTAGATTGAGCAGAGATTTAATGAAAAGAAATTTACCCTGGGAAGAATAAAAGAAAATAGTTACCTTTCAGTAAAAACAATGTTCACGTAGAGTGCACACTATTATTTTAGTTCATTTTCAGGTTCTTTGACAATGGCAAGGTAGGTGTAAAGAGGTTCCGGCTTCTAGAAGTTTATGGCATTACTGGAGCAGATTTGGAAGTTAGGGATCCACCCTTTGTTATGTTATCATGCCATTCTGATGATAACAACACATACAGTTCTTGACATTTTGTTGCAAGCAAAAGGATTTAACAACAGCGAATTTCCTTGAAGAATTTAAATGTCCAAACTGCTGCCAAAACTCTGGATCACAACAGGCTGCAGTCCAAGTGCATAAAAGAATACGAACTTTCACTTGAGAAACAGCTTGTCTAGTTAAGAATAATTAATAACTAACTCTCCAAATTTTCGGGGCTATTTATACCTCGCTCCATTTCCTGCGAAACACTTTCCTTGTTGTTGAATTGTACGCCCAAGGCAGGGCAAATATTAATCTCCAGTTCAATCTAATCTAAGAATTCTACCCAGGGATTATTAAAAACAAAAACACAATTAAATCTCTGCTTTTGGAATGAATTAATTAAAATAATTAATATAAAAGCTACAGGAATGTAATTAGCAAGCTTGCCTGTTTTTTTAATCAAATTGATTTAAAGTAAAAACAAGCGGTATAAGAAAACTATTTTAAAACAATTTTATAAACATTAAAACGATCTATAAATGAGTAGGTGTTTTAATACATGTACTCTTTTTTAATAATTAAAATCTTTTTTTTTTTCAACTTTAGAAACTTAACAAAATTAAAAGTTTTTAATTTTGGCAGTAAAACCTTTGAATCGGATGTCAATCTGGTTCATTATCAAGTCTATTTTATATATATAGTTTTTTAGTGGGCTGGTTCTTAAAAATTTATCAGCATAGCATCAGCTGATCTTCCTCTAAATAATGGGATGCTAGAAAAGCATGTGATAAAAGATTAGGTAGCACGCAGAACTTTAACTAGTGATAATCAAGTGTTATCACATTTTTGTATAGATTGAATATCTAAAACAAATGAATTATGAAAGATTTCCTAAAAGGGTGTTTTACAGTGAATTTGAGCATGGGTTTCAGTGGCAATATAGACCCTATCAATGTATAAAGGTTATTTCAATGATATTCTAAAGAAATGCAATATCAGTTGTTTCCATTGGAAAGATATGGTATAGAAGATAATATATAGGAGAGATTCAATTAGACATGGGGTTAAAGAATTTTCAGAAATAAAACTTATTATTGAGGAAACTAAAAGCAATAACATAAAATATTAAGTAAATAGAAAAAATGGATCAGCTTGTTCAAATAAATGGACATATTTATGTTTCACAAATTGGTGGTTTGTTTAGTCATCAGAAAAACTCATTTCTAGAATAGTTTTTTTCTCTTGGAATTAGAAGACCATATGGGTGACTGCTTATTATTTTTATTTTAAGTAAATAACTTTACCAATGGAAAAACACAAAAATTATATATTTACATATTAACAAAAAACATTTTTTTCTTTTCTCTTTTTTTTAATTCTTTACAAGTTAACTAAAAATTATTTTTTCAATAATAAACACTATTCCATATTTTACATACAGTAGGGAAAAATCCATCCCACATTCTTTCAATTTGTTTTTTTTTGTTTTTTGGCAGATATTTTATACATTGATAATAGTATTTATCCCAATCATCTTCTAGTTTTTAATCCAATTATATTTCTTGTTATCGAAAATTAATGAATATCTTAAGTCCACATTGTTTTCAACACATGTGCTATTATCATAGCATTGTGAGGGTCAAACCTCTGAATATTCATCATATATCTCAAATTTATAAATGGTGAGTTAAAAACACAATTTCTTAATTGTCGAAAACCACTACACTCTTCGAACAAATGCAAAAAGGATTTAAAAAGGAAGTTATAGGTAACAAGCCATTCATCAACTTAAAAACAAATTTAATGTAGGAAGGAAGAGCACATATTGATTGATAATTCCTCAAAACTTTCTCTTTAGATAAATCCATCCATGAGATCTCTCGACAACCCACGTGCTTTTTTAGATCCTTATATCTCTACTGTTTATTATTATTATCACTTGATTAAAGTATTCGTTTTGTTAATCCATAAGCAGCTGGACAAAGAATTTGCACATGGTTATGTATAAATGATATGACTACATATATTGTTTTTTTATTTTATCAGGGTCAGTGGTAGAAAGAGGGACTCGAAAGCGTAAAGTTCCAGAATCGAAAGTTAATCGGCATTTCCTGTGTTTAACATCACGTGATCCCCTAGTCGACAAATTATTCGACTATTTTATTATTACTTTTATGTACAGTTTAGAGACGGTGTGTGTTTATATAATGAAACTGACAAAATTTTTTTTCAATATCAACGGGTTAATACTACCTTTTAAAAAAAAAAGACATTATTTTCGCATTAAAAATTAAAATAACTTATAATCGCAAATTTAATTACTAGACACAAATTTTGATTGGAAAAACAATCACACAACTATTTCTAATAATTTCAGTTAAAAAAATGGAATTTATCAGATCGTTGAAATAAAAGACGAGTATTTAACATGGATTGTGAACTAACTTATCAAAGCAAGTCACATGGCAACCAATTTATAAATATTACACGAGATCTTAAACCCGTAATTAAGTCACATGGTTCCTACCAGCTTTCACATCAAATCAAATCACGTGGTATCTGGCAAATTAGGAAATCATGTCACATGTTGAGAAGCTTTGACATCTAAACAATGTGATTAAAAAAGAAATGGAAAAGATAAACATTTCATTCTAACTAATCAGTAATGTAATAAAAAATTAATAATATAGTCAATTAAATTTTATAAAGAGTGCTATTTTCTTCTTAGGTAAGAAAACATTTCAAAATGTAATTACCATTCTTAATCAATAAATAATGCTTTATTGAGAAATACACCTATTTATATATTACACATAAAAAAGTGTAACTGACTGCAATCGTTTCTAAAAGTCAAAGGCTCTTTCAGAGCACTACATAGTAGAAAAACTGAGATATTGGTTACCACGATAGTCATTTGCTGGTTAGTTCCTTGGTTGTTTTACCGACTAGCTAAAAATAGCTTGGTGTCCATTTACTGACCAATAATTGAATAGGTGGATGGAAGACATTATCAAACAAAGAAATTATTTGATTTTATATTCCATATTGTAGGCATGGCAGGTGAATATACTAATCACTACACTGAGGTACTTTGTATTTATGTACAAATGCATGTGGCACAAGATATGGGACTGAAACAAAAATTGCCTCAAACAGAAAGAATGACAATAGTGAAGTAAAATCCATTACAAATTTTCAAAGCAATATATTACTTAAATAGATTACAAGAAAGTATTCTGTTATAGCAATCCCAAACTTTATGCACTAAATGAAATCAGACACACTTTTATAAGAAGAAGAGGTCACAGGTTCATTTACATAATCAGCATTTTGCTTAAGAAATTAAAATATGTCATTCCAATGCTGTTTAAGGCTATGATGAGTTTCATTTCAAAATGGGGCAATTTTTCTTTTAGTTAGTATACATCATGCAGATGTATATATATATTGACATTGTTAGTGATATCGGTACTGTTTAAGTGTTGACAGCTTTCATGAATTTACATATATATATATATATTGTAGATACATCTGTATATAATAAGATATATTATATATATAGGTACTTCAGTACTTTTCTTGCTATGACGTATTACCACAAAGACATACTACTCTAATCTTCCGATCTTTAAGATAATGTCTCCTAGTGACTTCCTGACAATGTTAATCGATAAAATGTGTTCAGAAATCATGTGGAGATGTTAACGTTAAAGATCGAAAGATTAGAATAGTAAGTCTTCGTGGTAATAAGTCATACCAATAAAAAGGAGTAAAGAAGCCATCTGGTAGAAAATCGGATGCTATGTTTGTTGTTTCTGCAAAAAAAAAAAATATTAATATAATAAAATGTAATGACATCGGTAGGCAGCAATAATAATACTAAAAAGTACATCTAATAGCAAGAATAATACTAAAGAGGCTAACGGGTAAAAATAGCAATAATAATACTAAAGAGGACATCTAATAGCAAGAATAATACGAAAGAGGACATCTAATAGCAAGAATAATACAAAAGAGAACATCTAATAGCAAGAATAATACGAAAGAGGACATCTAATAGCAAGAATAATACGAAAGAGGTCAACCGATAAAAATAGCAATAATAATACTAAATAGGACATCTAATAGCAAGAATAATACAAAAGAGGTCAACCGGTAAAAATAGCAATAATAATACTAA
>JAQFVV010006367.1:285000-388800 GCA_028023455.1 Epiperipatus broadwayi
GTATTAATGTGAGATTATAGAATTTGAAATTGGTCCATTCAGATTTTTTTCTTTTTTTCACATATGAAAAAATGGGATCTGTGTAAAAGCTGGAAATAAATGCCTTCTTATTTAAAATAAATTATTTTTGGGTGGTAAAACCTATTTTGAATCATTAGCATTAAATTTGTGGAGGTGATTGGGAAATATAACCCATTTTTAGATTCAATCATCTGCATTCTTATATATTTTATATACGACACTATGAAAGTTATATTCATTTATTATATTTAAAGATAGTCCCTGCAGGTTACTGATACTTTATGAATAAATGATAATAGGTACATGGATACCTAATCTATACAAGTTATTTAAAAAAAAAATTGATATAAAACATAAATAATAAAAAACAAATAATTTAATTTCATATATAATATTTAATAATCTTAAAGCACAAATAAATGTAAAAGAATATATTTGAAATGTAAAATATATTTTATGAGGTATATGCTTCCATAACTAGAAAAAGTTTGAAAAGACAAAGTTTTGTTTGTTATCATTATACTTTTGAGTTGTTTAAGAAGATATCTGATTCTCTTTTCAAATAGAAAATTTCTTGTTACACTTTTATAAATTTCTTTATTTTATTAAATGATATATTTTTTTTTGTTTTATTTAAATATAATGACAACTGAAAATAAAGACAGTTTTTGAAATAATGAAAATATAAAGTCATATCTTCTTGCCCTCTCAATCAAATTGCCAATATGATCTAAGCCTCACAATTGTATGATATAGAATCTAAGAAATTCCCTGTCATCATGGATTCTAAATTGTTAATATCACAATATTGCTAAGGGAAAACTAGAATTAATAGTAGATTTCCTTCTATTAAGATTGTAGATGAAAAAACTATACTCTTCAGACCTTAAAGAGAGAGCATATCAGTGTTAAATTAACTGAAATTATGTACACAGCATCATTCTAAAACCCTCATTATTTAAAGAAACTAATGTCATAATCATCACAATGAAATTCACTTTTACTTATATAGACAGGATAACTTTAAATTTTGAACTATTCATATTTGCAAAGAAAAAAAATACAATAACCCAAATAGATATAAAGTTATAGACACCTTTCTAAATGTCACATGATCACCATTTCTTATGCATGCTCATAACTGTTATTAAAACAGGCAAAACTCTGTATACGTATTGCCACTTAGTGCAAGCCAGAGTAATCAATGGATGTCAGAAGGCTTGTGCATAAAATCCTCATCTAGTGCCTACTCATCCAATATCTCCAGACTAGTTTCTGGCTTGTGGCCTTTGTCCATGAGGAGCCTTGGATCTCACTGATGAAGGCCACAAGCCAGAAACAAGTCTGGGGATACTGCTTGAGTAGGCACTAGTTGGGGATTTTATGCACAAGCCTTACAGCTTCCATTGATTACTCTGGCTTGCACTGAGTGGCAATATGTATGGAGAGTTTTGCCCTGTTTTAATAACACCCTTATAAGCAAGCATAAGAAATGGTGATCATGTGATTTTTATTGGCTTAAAACCAATCCTGCCTAACAGGACAGTGGTGGCTATGGTATATTAAAGAACCAAAGACACCAAAATGTATAGGTACTGAACTGAGTTCAGACTTATGTGACTATATAAGCTAATGAGCTTGGATTGATAATATTATAGGGTTTTCAATTTAAGACTCATAGTTAAGCAGAGATAAAAGGTGGCTGCTGGAGGGTTGCATTAGATCCTAAGATCTAGGTGCAGTGCTCTCAGATCCAAGGCTCCTCACTGACGAAAGCCACAAGCCAGAAACTACTCTGGAGACATTGAATGAGTAGGCACTAGATGGGGATTTTATGCACAAGCCTTCTGGCATCCATTGATTACTCTGACTTGCACTGAGTGGCAATACGTATAGAGAGTTTTGCCTGTTTTAATAGCATTCTAGATGAACATATTTTTATATTATGAATATATGCGATTGCAATAAATACAGATCTACATAATACAGTTAAATATTTTGGATGAGAAAGCACTGGATAAGGATTATGATGTACAACCTTCTAGTATCTATTGATTATTAGAACTTGCACTAGGTGGCACCATTATGTAGAAAAATTTGCGACTGTTTTAGACCAGAGTAAGTTTTTTTTCTTTTCCTATATTCAGCCAGAATCAATTCATGAATCTTTAGTTTTGAGTCCATCATTCTATCTCCGAATTAAATTCTCAGAATAGGTGCCAGAATAAAATATATCAATATGGTGATAGGTAAAACATTCTATAACCAAGCTGATTATTACAGTTTAATGGTAGCGTCATATTATCTAGATATTGCAACCTGCCTCCAAGTAGATAATCATCTAATTATATAGTGATTAAATGGGAAAAAATAATCTTTTTTTCTCTCTCTCTTTAATTTTTCAAGATTAAAATATTGATTTTTGAAACAATTTTATAACGATTTGATTTGCTTTACTGGGGAAAAAAAATTTTTTTTTTTTAAATCAATTTTACTAAATTATTCATTTTTATTATATTATATTGCATCAAATCAGAAATAGTTTAAATTATTCAAGTTTATTATTTCACGACAAGAAAGTAACAAGGGGAAAAATATACCGAGTATCAGCTGTAAAAAAGATATCGTTCAATTGCATAATATCGTATTAATAATATAGAGGAAATAAATAAGCAAATATCATCGTCTTAGTCATATTTATATATTGGACTATTTTCATCATCTAATATAAAATATTGATAAAATTTAACTTTAAATTTTCAAAGTACATTTAACTATTAATAATAGTACACAGGTTAGAATATGCACAACGTTTCAAGAGGTATTATTCCCCTCTCGTCTTCAGGTGTTGCTGACCTGACCAGTAACAATACTAGCATGGGAATCGAACCTGGACCTTTTGATTCTTGAATATTTAATTTTAAGGTAACACTCTAACCAACTGAGCCAATTTCAAAAATCTAAGGGTCCAAATTCGATTCCTATGCTAGTATTGTCACTGGCCAGACCTGGATTCTTGAATATTTAATTTTAAGGTAACACTATCCAACTGAGCCAATTTCAAAAATCTAAGGGTCCAAATTAGATTCCTATGCTAGTACTGTCATTGATCAGACCTGGATTCTTGAATATTTAATTTTAAGGTAACACTATCCAACTGAGCTAATTTCAAGAATCTAAGGGTCCAAATTCGATTCCTATGCTAATACTGTCACTGGTCAGACCAGAAAAACCTGAAGAAGAGAGGAGAACAATACCTCTCGAAATATTGTGCATGTATGTTTGCTATTACTAACATTTGAATGTACTTTGAAAATTTAAATAAAGTTAAATTTTTCTAAAGACATTCCATACTTTGTATTAGATAATAGAAATAGTTCAATATATAAATACAACAAAAATCCCATCATCACAAACGTTCAGGAAAACACTTAATATTATCATGTGTTTTATAATGAGCAATATTAAAATCAGAACAGAAATAATAAAAAATGATAATTTATCAAAAACATATTTTATTTTTAAATGAAAAAAAAGAATAGTAATGGCAAAGGTTATCATCGTCAAAAGTCTTCCTGAATTTAATCCACCTACTCCATCCAATCCACAATTTCTCTTTCTCGTGTCACTCCAGTAAACTTCCTAATTTTAACAATTTATTTTATTTCAGTCTCTTGAGATCAGTAGATGTATTCATTTGACTATCTATTAGTATATATTTTTACCAATACGTTTCCCCATGATTATGGAAAAGCATTTTATTCATTTTGTACTATCATTCTAATTGCTACTTACTATCTTCAAAAATTCAAGGTTCATATTACTGCAAGGCAGTCAGGTTTAAACTTTCAGTATTTACTGAGCAATTGGAACAGCTATACTCAGGTATAGTTAAGTTCTACATTGGATAGTGAAATGGATTCAGATATGAGAGTTAACTATGAATAACTGCTTCATCAAAAGTATAACTTGTTACCTTAATGAATAGCATTCAAAGTTTTTACATATTTTTTTCCAATACAGTCTTTCTTATCTTTCTCTTTTTTTCTTCAGTCACTTAAATTAACATAGGGTCCAGTCATTGTGATCTTTCATACCATTGGTCATTTTCCTACTTTAATTATGACAATGGTATTGTGTGTGTGTGTGTGTGTGCAACCACATTTTAATACTTTAACTATATGCACAGTGTTTCTGAGTTCTGTTGCTCTTTTTCATCTTTTTTAACTCAAGCACATGAGCAATTATAGAGAGAGGTTTAATAAATTGGCAGTTCTTTGTTTTAATTATTTCTGAAGATAGTAGAATTACTAATGATTCAGACTGGGACTGAATTTGAGATGAAAGTTTCACATGGGCAAAAACTGTATGTTTAGACACAGCCCTATATAAGGATCTCCATGCTCATCACTGAAGTGGAAAAAATCTGAAAAGATGTGATCTGAAATGATCTGTCCTACATTGTTATGCCTAGCAGATTAAATCATTTAAAGAGACACAAATGATATTATCAGTACTAGTGATTAAAACAGAAAGCAGTGGTAGTACTAAAGTCTAGTATTATAATCTTTTTTTCTAAATATAGATACATGACATGGACAAACTTTAATTGATACAAATTCTTCAAGACCAGAAAGGAATATAGCATTGCTTTCTAAAAAGCTGTCAATATTTAAGATTGATTTAACTTCTTTTAGTGAAACTCATTTTCCAGAAAAAGGAAGTACAATAGACGGCTATATGTTTTTTGAAAGTGAATATCAATCACTGAAAGGAAAATGCATGGTGTTGCATTCACTGCAAAATCTATTTTAATATAGTTTATTCTTGGAATTCCTCAATATATTAAACAAAGGTTAACAGTGGCAAAACTTGCTTTACATAATGATATCAGTGCTTATTTTATAATACATATGTTCTAACTTTAGATTCAGAAAATTCAGATCCAAAAGATTTATTCCTTAGGCCAGGTAGAATTAACATAGAAATTTCATTAAAAAATTCAATTTTTTCTTTTTGTACCCATAATGCATATGTTGAAACAATGGTAGCAGTTCCATTGTTGAAAATAATGATATTGGTGCTGTAAACGTGAATGGTTTGCTACTATTGAATTTATGCAAAATATGTGGACTGTCTATCACAAACAATTTATTTAGGCACAAAAATTGCTACAAGACATATAGATGCATCCATGCTCAAAACAATGACATTTAATAGATTGCATTATAGTTGAAAATCAGAATATGAAACAAATTCATATTACACAAGTAAAGATTGTTGGATGGAGCTTAGATTAGTATGCTCCAAAGATCAAATGATAATGCCATTAAAAAGACATTTTATTCCAACCATATTCAAAAGAAAAAAAATTAATATATATTGAAAATTGAAATTGAATTCATATTATATGAGCAGTTACTATTGCACATTGTTGGTGAATCATAAATCAATATTTTTCAAGATTAAAAGTAATAGTAACTAAAAATAAGTCATATATCACGTGACTTAGTTTAATAAGCTTGTAATTACAAAACCAAATAAAGAGCATACAATAGCTCTAACAAGCTTTAATAATAAATTCCACAAGAGAAAGCATTTAAAAATCTCTATCATTAATTATCTTTATCCTCAGACCAGTTTCATGCTATTAGCAATCCTCAGTGAGGTGCTAGGATATTTCAGACACCAGGTAATTTCTAGATAGAGATTTTTAAATGCTTTCTCTTGCACCATTTATTGATAAAACTTGTTAACACTATTGCATGCTCTTTATTTAGTTTTAAATAAATAATAGTTACATAAAAAAAAAAATTGTACTATAGTCATATTAATAAGGGAATTAATTTTCATTCTTTAGAAGTATTTATTTCATATGTTAAGTTTCCATAGCTATTAAACACTAAAATTATTGATTGGATTTTCATGATTGTCACTTTATTGAGGCATGGCATTATTTAAAGAAGTGTCTTATGGATACAATAAATCTATTCTTGAGGTTTATTAAAAAAGAATTGTGATTAATTTTCAGCAATAATCTTACTATTAGTGACTTGATTAAAACAAAGCATATGTCACTTTTTACTCGACAAAATAATACATTAAAGGCAGAGCTTCATAATAACTACAGAGCTTTAAAGATGGAAGTTCAATAAGTGGCAAGAAGGCTTTGATCGGTGGGTTAAAGCTGTCAAGAAGATGCAGACAATCACTGACTATGATCAAATTCTAAGATCTTTTTTTGATGTATTGAAAGTAACGTATGGACCTGAGAAATAGTGTTACAATCCTGTTAAATCCAGCAATGATGCACTCTCTTATGTGATGATGATATTTTGAACAGCTAGAAGAAGTATTTTGTTAATCTTTTAAATAATGATAAAAAAAACTGAGATGACAATTTTTAATGACATATCCAATTGATCTACTCATTTAGATTTGGATAAAGATATCCAGCTTATTGAATTTAAAACAGATATTGCAATCATAAATATGAAAAAACTGCAGATCCTGATGAAATACCTGGAGAAATTTTAAAGTATGGTCATGATATATTAACTTCAAATATATTGAATTTTTTTAAAGGAATATAGGAACCCATGAAGTTGTGCCTGGCTGATTTACCATTGTTCCAATTTTTAAAA
Source organism: Epiperipatus broadwayi (assembly GCA_028023455.1). NCBI lineage: Eukaryota > Metazoa > Onychophora > Udeonychophora > Euonychophora > Peripatidae > Epiperipatus > Epiperipatus broadwayi. The sequence goes on from JAQFVV010006367.1 coordinate 291,666, forward strand.
ATAAACTAACTAGAGAGAGTAGAAGTAATTATTGAAGAATAGTTATAATTATTCATTATATTAAAGGTACTTTAAAGAATTTTGTTGGTTAGATTGCTTCCAATTATAGATGAATGATTACCAGAGACTCAAAACAGTTTTAAGTAATCAAAGAAGTGCTTCAGTTATGTTTTTTATTGCTATGCAAATGTAATTAAAGAGATAGGAACAAAACGGTGATTTATTGTTTGTGTCAAGACATTTAACTCAGTTTATAAAACAGGCCAATGGTATTGCTTGAAATTAAGTGGTTGTCCATTAAAGTTTATTTGGATTTTCCAGATTCTACATGATGAAATGAAAGAAAGTGTTATCAATATAGGTGGAAAATTTGAAGCATTTAAAATGAAAACTAATGTTAAATAAGTATGTGTTTTTAATTCTAACATTGTTTTTAATTTTCATGACAGTGATTTTAGGAATTATGTGGGGATGGTTTAATACAATAGGGATCACAATCCGATACAAATTAGACGATGCAGTTTTTAAATGAGAGAATGTTGTGCTATTTTTGCCCATTGAAAAGATGATCTACAGAATAATGTAAAGATTTTAGTTTAATAATTAATATTAAAAAACTCAAATTTTTTATCAACCAGCGACAGGAGAAAAATTATCAGCAACTTTTAGCTTGGATGATTAGCGACTTGAAAATGTAAACCAAATTATAAATCTTGGTAGTTTTGTAAGTAGAAAAGTGAACTTAAAATGTTGAGGTGTAGTACACATTGCCATATGTTGTTGCTTTTAAAAATTAAAAGATAAAATATTTCATTGGGGGGAAAGCTAATGCAGTAATTTAGCTGTATATAAAACAATTATTTAATTTAATTTATTGTTCAGAAGTGATGGATGAACACCCTAGCAATGCAGTATAAAGATGTTAGAAAAGTTTCCTTTGAAGATACACATTATGTAATAACAAAATCATCACATGATCACCATTTCTTATGCTTTCTTATAACTGCTATTAAAACAGACAAAACTCTCTATACATATTGCCTACTCAATGCAAACCAGAGTAATCAAGTGGCTTCTGGAGAGTTGCACTAGATCCTAAGATCTAGGTGCAGTGCTCTCAGATCCAAGGCTCATCACTGATAAAGTCCATAAGCCAGAAACTAGTCTGGGGATATTGGATGAGTAGGCACTAGATGGGGATCCTCTGGCATCCAATGATTACTCTGACTTGCACTGAGTGGCACTGTTATATGGAGAGTTTTGTCTGTTTTAATAACAAAATCACAAGACGAATCAATATGTTCTTCAATTTTCTGTATTGATACTAGAGTTCAATATTGTAAATCATATCTTTGGTGGTCTGAACACATGAAACAAATGAACAATTTCCTAAAAGTATTTAAATGTGAACTGGAGCATGGTTTTTATGTTATAAACATTATTTCAAAGATATTCTGAAAAAGTTCATTATTGATTGTTTTCATTAGGTAGATATGGCAATGAATGGAATACATTGGACAGCTACAACTAGGAGTGTGGTTGAAGTATTTTAGAAACTGAATATTTCTGCAGAATAACAATATACCATCACAAAATATCAAACGAACAGAAAAATGGGCAAGTATGTTCTTTACATGGACTTATTTGTGATTTGATTTGAACAGTCACCACAAAATACTCATATTTAATGGACTATTATTCAGTTTGTCTTGTCTCTTTATGTTTTCTCTTGGATTGGGGCTGTACTTACTTATATGTGAATTGACTATAATGATAAAGATTTGCACACTGCCTTCTTAAAAAAATATTTGGGTTAACTAAAGATGTTCAGCTGCCCATGAAATTGGAAATCTGAAATCATAGGTAAGACAGGTTCAGACATTGGGATTTTTATTATGAGGATGTGTATGAATTCCAAATTTGGTATCCAGTGAATGGTAGTTTTACACAGTTTATAGGCAGTTTCAAGAAATAGTCATCAAAATGTGATACCAGGTTTGGTAATGGGGTTTTAAATTAGAAATCATTAAAAGCAAAAATAAAAAATTTCAACTTTTTGTCACCTAAATTTAGAGCATGCTGATAAAATGCTACTGATCCAGTTGAAATGATGATCTATGGACTGATTATAATGTTTTGAATGTAACTTATGAAGACTTTGGTTTAGGGATTAATATTAAAAAAGAAAAAAAAAACTGTTTTTTTAACAGCCAGTGATTGAATAAATATCTTCAGAAATTTTTAGCTTAGATTCTTATCATCTTGAAAATGTCCATCTTTTTAAGTCACATTTGGATATTGAGGTGTATCTTAGCAATATAACTTATTTGATTAAATTAGTCATTTACAAAGTTATTATATTCTTTGGAAGTGAGAAATGAAACTCATTAGTAGTGCAACTTAAAGGCACTGGGTGAAATTTATTTTGAAAAGGTTCTATAATATTTTTAAAATGTCTTTATATTTTTATAAGACCAAATAAAATATCCTGTTTTGTGTTGTTTTGTACAATAGTAGAGTAGCAGACTCTGTGGCTCAAAGTCACGGGTTCAACTAAGATCTACAATTTCTGAAGCAATGATGATGATGATGATGATAATAATAATAATAATAATAATAATCTGCTTTTTAGAAGTGATGCTATTGAATTTTTAATTGTAAGGGTGCATTTGCGAATGATGAGCATCATCTCCATTATAACGATTATCTTATGAACACTCTAAAAAGATGCAAAGTCAATTGATTTCAGTAGAAAAATATGACAGAATGTAGTCTATAATGAGAGTTGCAATTAAAAGAAGTCTTGAAATCTTTCAGAAAAAAGATTTTCTAAAAAAAAAAAACGTTACATGACAATTTTATAAAAAGTCAAAAATATTTCTGCAGATATATTTGTGCTTGATGATTAGATATATAGTGCTTGCAAATCTAATATTTTGTTTTTCACCTCCCTTTCTCTTTATAGTAGTTCTAATATATAAAAGTAATAGTTAATGCAATTATTTATGATGCCTACAACATGATATTCGAATGTGATCATGAATGATTTTTTTCTAAATAAGCTTAGGATTTTTTAACATAACTATCAGTTATTAGTAATGGTTAACTATTATCTAGAGCAGCGATCTTCAACCCTTGGTCTGCTTTGTTCATGAACTGGTGCTGGTCCACAGAAGTTTTTTGCTGATCGGCACTAGACTGGCAGGAAAGTTTGCAATAACAAAATAATATGATTTTCAATTTTTAATTAATATAAACAACTTTATTCATTTTTTCATCGCAATTGCTTAAATAAAATTAATTATAAATCAAAATTTTATCTATATTATTAGATAATACTATAATTACTAAATAATAATCAAAGGAATTTATTTGAAAATGCAATCTTTAAAAGACAAAAAATCAATCTCATGATAATTGTACCACCACTTCTTACATGTCAATTTCTATACCTAGTAAGCATTTCTGTATTGCGTCAGCTCATTTATCGGTCACATATAGCAAAAATTTTTATTGCATTTGAATCATCTTTTTATTTGTGTGACATTTCTTTTTGAAATTGTAAACTTCACAAAATGGAGACAGATAATTGATGATGATTTTTCTTCATCAAGAACGTAAATCTATTGTCTTTTTTTTTTTTTAGCAAAATGACATTTTTATAATGATTGTTTTATTTCTATGTGACACTTTACAAAACAACTTTTTGTTCTATTTCTTTTTTTTTAATTGGGTAAAAATTAGATTAAAATAACACCAAATACAAAATTTAAAAAAAAAAAAGTTTTTTATTATACAAACTCCATCTTGTAACATCATCTTGAATATTTAACATTAAATACAGATATTACATTTATCATAATCATTGTCATGTAATTACACTAGCTGTGAGAATTCCCAACATTCAGGTGAATAACATTTTATTTTTGCATATTTTAACAATGAAATAATAAATATAGCAATGCAGGCACATTAATACGAATGATTGTTATTGTACTGTTTTCTGTAGCAGTATAACTGCGCAACTCGAGAAAGAGTGTTCAGCATGTGAAGGTAAGCAACACCCTTACAATGCACAGTAACTAGTGTGCTGTTTTGGTCAGTTATAACAATTATGCTCATCTAAGGCTAAGCAGTTTAAATCTTTAAGAAAATTTATCTGTAGACTTCAGCCAGTCCAAGAAATCTTATCCTTATTTTTGTCAGTCTGTGAAATCTTATTCTTATTTTTGCCAGTCGGCAAAATCTTATCCTTATTTTTGCCAGTCCATAAGTGTGAAAAGGTTGAAGACCACTGATTTAGAGAATAAAACAAAAACAAAAAATAAAAACATGAACAATAATTACCAACTTGCAGTTGAAAGGGTGGAGAATATTGTCTTTTTTTTATTCCCCTGTGGAGAGAGATTTACTCTGCAAGTGGTTAAAAGTTGTAGTTTAATAATAATTTTTGATTAGATTACTGTTGACTGACATTGTAGTTTATTATTGTGCATACGAGTCTCCATTCCAATATGGCTAAGCTTTGCAAAAAAATTTCAGGTCACTGAGGATTTTCCAAGAAAGCCTCTTTTTCAGAAATACAACTTATACTGGTTGATAAATGAATACCTAAGGCAATCTTGGCAAAGATTCCAAGATACATTAGATTGATTATGGAATCAAGTAAAAGAAAAATAGAATTATAATACGGTTCAGTCTTCACAACTGATAAGATTAGCACTCCACTTAGAATTTATAATTACCTTTTAAAATTAAAATAATCCAGAACAAGATTAAAAAATTATTTTTCTAAGCTATCCTATTAGGAGTTGATTTTTAAGCAGTACACAATTCCATTTATGTTTTAAGAGTAAAAACGTTATTATACTAGATAAGTTTAATAAACCTGTAAATAAAAGACACTCTCACAAATTCACATGGAATAAATAAATGGAGAAAAAAAGATAAAATAGGGTTTTAATAATTTATTGCAGGTAAATAGCATCTTTATCAACATCCCCATAATTAAAATAGACAAAACTCTCTATACGTATTGCCATTCAGCCCCATAGTGTTGCCAAATAGTCAAGAAGAAAGTCACTACACTAGTCTGGGGATATTGGATGAGTAGGCATTAGATAGGGATTTTATGCACAAGCCTTCTGGCATCCATTGATTACTCTGGTTGGCACTACTGTATGGAGAGTTTGGCCTTGTTCATTAGAAAAGTGTGGATGAGTAAGTTTTTTTGCAGATAAAGAATAATATTTCTGTAAATTTTCACAACACCACTCTCCCATATGATAGGGACTGGTTTTCATCTTCTTTTAGGACTTTGTGGAGGTGTGGAATCATAAACATGTGCTTAAAACATAGAAAATATGATCCCCAAGATGCATATTTCATGCTTAATCAGACTCATCAGTTGGCCCAGATCACATTCTCTTACATATACTCTCATCTTTGTTCACTATATGTAGATAAGAAATTACTACAGTTTAACTGATATGTCAAACTTACTGCTTCTCAACTTTGATACAAACCACCTGATGGAAGTATATTAATAATTTTTATTGGTCATTCATTAGACTAGATATTATCCATTTAATGAATAATATTTCTGGAGTGTAATTTTCACTACACTACTATCACATAAGATAAGAACTAGATAATCCCTAGTCTAATGAATGACTAATAAAAATTATTTTTTGTAGTTATTTTTGTTTTTGTCGCTGGCTAAAATTAACTAAGCATCGAAATCAAATATTAATGAGATGACTAATTGGATTATGGATTAGCTATCTAAAAATATTAACCTGTTTGAAAGTTCCCTTAAGGTTTTTTCAAAATAGTTGACAATCCTCAAAGTCCACCTGACTTCAAACTCTAGGTCGTGAATGTAAAGATTTTTCCAAGATATATATATATACAAATAATTATTAGTAATAATATTTTACTTCCTTCTGAATTGAAAAACTAACAAGAAATAGCTCAAAGAATGTAAAGGTTTTTCTAAGTTAATAACATTGTATAGCAGCAATAAAATGATGATTTAATTTTGTGAAATAAAACTGTTTTCACAGCTGCATGGCTTAGAAAAACAATTACTTAAATATTTTACAACTTGGTGCATAAATCACTGCTATTAGCATAGTTGTAATCAAAACGAATATCTTTTGTGTTAACGAATTTTAAAATAATTAGGAATTTTAAATATATAATAAAATCTTATCAGTTTAAGCAAATGCATGAACATTAATCAGAATGCATATATATGTTAAATGATTATGGAAAAAGGAAGTTTAATAGCTTCAAGGGGATTACAGTTATTAGTGGAAAACGTTACAGCATATTGAAGTAAAGATATTTTTCACAAATCATTATATGATATAATCTTTTTAGTAGCATGTGATGTGATGCACTGTGACTTCTCCTTAAACGGAGTCAGGAATCTCTCAGCAGCTATGCTCAGAGAAACCTGTTAGCCACTTTACCTTCCTTTTCCACCCTAAGTTTTCCCATAATCTGCTCCATCCCATTTCCACAACATAATCTTTGTCAACTCTATGACCTTCATATCTAAATCCCCATTATCTTTTCCCAAACCTAGCATAAAAATCAATAAGTAATTTAGTCTATTTCATCGCCATCTACTGTAACCTCGAGTAACTAGTGTCACATGATTTGATTATTCAATGGTTTATAAAAAAAAATTGAACACTGGAAGAGCAGAGCTGAGCTTGACCCAAGGATCTTAAGCTTCAGAGATTACTTTCCACCACTGCACCAAAACCATACTGAGGGCATAATGAAGGAACAAATATAAGAAATTATCCTAGAATTTAGATGTGGTGTCTCCACCTAGAATCTACTTACTGAAGCTTACAAAGAGTATATTAAGAATTTTTTTGTTCATTTGCTTCTAGAAAAAATACTGTTTCTAATGAAGATCTTAAAACCATTCAGAAAAACATGATGTGATATTATTCTTTCTATATATAATTAATATAGTTATTTAACCAAAAACATAAATGAAAACATTGCTAAATAATACTTTGAATTATAATTTGGTTTGATCATATTCATCAGAATAATGTATAATGTTCAAAAATATTGTTGTATGAAAAGTAAAGGATGACCAATTGCAAGATGGATCAATTCTGTCATCAATATATATGCCATTGAGTCTGAAACACTTAACAAATGATAAATTATTTTGAGAACTGCGATTCATATGATCTCTAGGAATATGTTAACATCAGAATAATAAAATCTTATAAATGAAATCAATATTCTGATGATGATTGGTGACTCAAAGTATAACGCTGAGCTTATAATTTTAGAAATATGTTGAACCATTTCAATCATCAAGTGGAATTATTAAATGCTTTAAGAAAAATTCAAACTTTACTTGTACTTTTCTAAATAAGTTCAGTTTTTAGCACAACATATATGTTAGTATATAACATCATATTTTGAGTGCTTCTAAAGCAGTCGGAATTCAATGTTCATAAATCTAGAAGTCACTTGTTTATTTCTTAGGCTATCTGTTATTGGTTAGATCAGCAGCATGTGAAAAAAACAGAAGAATAAACTACTCAAAATATTGAGTATCATCCTATCCTGTGCATTATTTAACAATTTAATTAGATAAAATAACATCACAAATCGTAATCTTATAATTTTTTTTATCTTCATCATATTTATCTTGTTCTTTAAATGTAGCACTGCTGACAGAGACATGGTCCACATGCTTCTGTCTCATACTATTTCTATCTAAGAATTCTCTGCATCCTTTTTTTTAAGTTATGCTACTTTTCTGCATAGTTCTTTTCTTCCTTTAAATAGTCTCATGATTTTCCTGCCTTCTTACATTTTGTTTCTTTCATTCATGTTCATTAAATATGTTTTTTAAAAATAATATTTGTTTTAATCTTTATTATTCTATCTGTTTTTTGGTAAGAATATTCAGATTTGTATTACGGTATTTGTTTGTTTTATAAATTAAATCTGTCAATATCATATCTTTGCCTATTTGGACAACCCTGTCAGTAAACCACATCATTAATAATATCCACATCTCTTGTACATGTGGTTTAGAAATAATCAATGCGGCAAAATAAAACATATGTTCAAGCCATTAGCTCAATAACTATAAATTGTACACGTATCTAATAATAAATTATTTTCTCTTTGACACTGATATAATTATTATTATTGTAGTACAAATTAATCAATTTTTAAATTTTCTATTTTTTTTATGCTTTTACAGATATATTTTTATATTTCAAATGACTAGCAATCTTTCTTACAGATAAGAAGAGACTAATGTGTATGATATGTTAAAAGATATATATAGAATACAAAAATAATAATTAAAACACAGATATTTAGAAACATATTGATTTTAAATATATATATATATGAAGGGTTAGATTGACATAATGTCTACACGGAAATGATTACAATATCAAATTTAATAAAAACTTTGAGCATTCTATCGTCTGTTTTTCTATGAAATTGACAGTTGAATAGTTAGAAGGGTAAAAAAATTGAAGCCTGTCCTTTAAAGTTTGAGGAATTGCTATCTTACTATAAATTGAGAATTGCAGATTTTAACTATAAATTACTGAATACTAACACTTCAAACACATGATAAAGTCTTTGGAAAAGATAGAGTGGCCATCTATCTTCACGCTTTCACTTTCAAACACTTAAGATTTGCCCATACAAAAGCGTTTGGGTTCGAAAAGATAGATGGCCACTCTATCTTTTCCAAAGACTTTATAATGTGTTTGAAGTGTTAGTATTCAGTCATTTATAGTTAAAATCTGCAAAGCGCATGTGCGACAGTTTAATGCTATTTAAATATTACAGTTTATAAACATCGCGCTATATAAAATAATTGATTTATTTATATAAATTGAGCAGTGATTGTATACATGTGACGGAGATTATGATCCGGCAAACTGATGAGTGTTGGTTCTCCACAAAATAGGTATAATGGTGATTATGTATCTTTTTTGCATATGTGTGGTCATGTGTATTGGTTGCTTGAGATGGAGTGGAGAATGAATAGATTAAACAATCCTGAGTTCAAATCCCTCTAATCACATATAATGAAGATAATATATTTTTTAAAGAACTGTAATAAATCACAAAGTACTTTAGTTAATTTCTCTATCTTCTTTAATTCAAAATCATTTACATTTAAATTTAGGAAGTAAACATTATATCCCAAGATTCATAAACATTAACGTTTAACCATTTAAGGTGGGTATAATGACAAATAAGTTTATTATACATTATGTCTATTAAAAAATATATCTTAATTTAAAGGAGAAAAAAATTAGTAATAAAAGATGAATATCTATTCCATATGTTTTAAATGCTGATGCTAAATTTTTAAAAAATATATAGAAATATAATATTTCATTTAGTGTTCCACCTAATGTTAAGAGATTGGTCAAGCGTTGGTGGCCTAGCGATTAGCATAGCTGCCTTCCAAGCAGTCGGCCCAGGTTCGCTTCCCAGTCTATGCTTTGACATATAAAAAAAAAAGAGATTGGTAAATAATTCAAAAGATATTATATTTATGAAACAAAATATCAAATTTTATGTCAGTGTAAAGTATGTGAATTGAAGTGTAATCTTGAGAAAGGTTAAAAGAGTACCAACTGTTATATAAACTTATAAAAATAAGAGGAGTAATGATTTAATAATGGCATCTGTTTCTTTGATGATGAAAAATATATGAATTTATTTTCAATTTTGATTTAGAATATATTAAGATTCTTCATAAGGACACAATACAAAAAAAAATTAAGAGAGAAATTTTGATAACTAAAATTAGAATATCTTTAATTAATAGACAATGATAAAATGTTACAATTCATGAATCTTGGGATTTAGCATGATAGCACTTGCTTCTGCTAAATTTAAGTGGTTTTCAATTGAAGAAAGTTGAGAAATTAACTTAAATACATCTGCCATTTATATAATTATATACACAAATTTTCACTTCTTTTTCTTTTTAAATTACAGCTCCATGATAATAAATATATAAAATCAACATTCCTCCTTTTTCTTTTTAAAACTTGTTTTATTCCAAACTATAATTTTATTTCTCTTCCATACAATGCTTCAACTACATTCTGTAGTCATTATCAAGTTTCCTCCTTCCCTATTCCAAACTATAATTTTATTTCTCTTCCATGCAACGCTTCAACTACATTCTGTAGGAAACTTGATAATGACTACAGAATGTAGTTGTATGGAAGAGAAATAAAATTATAGTTTGGAATAAAACAAGTTTTAAAAAGAAAAAGGAGGAATGTTGATTTTATATATTTATCTGCCATTTATTATAGTTATTTATAGAATATATTATCATCATTATACTTTATTATTTTTATTATGATTTTGTACAATAACTATTTTATAAGAGATATCTTGGAATGTAGTTTGAAAGTTATAATTGACTATTTGTTAGTCTCCTTTCAGAACAGATTATATTTACCTGTTTAATGAGATTGATTCAAACTTTTTTAAATAATTTTACTTACTGCAATCAAGTTGCAATCTTAAGTGTCGATATAAATCTATTAGACCATATATAAAGGAGAATTTCCACCTTTATTGTTTAAAAAAGGTTGCCATGACAACAGATTGAGATTGTTAATTGTTATTGATATTGTTTAAGTGTTAACTGCTTATGTATATATAACTACAACATAAAAATAAAGATGTTATAATAGTGAATAGTTGTGATGGAGAGGGAGTAAATTAAATTCTAGTAGTAGTGATGGTGTCAATATGTTCTCTTTTATACATTTTATTTCTCCAGATAAATAAAAAACAAAAACAAATAAATAATATATTACAATTATGTTAATGAAAAAATAAAATGGCTTGAAATTTTCTTATTGCAAAAGAAAACAAACCGAGTTTGCTAAAATTAAATATTAAGCAAAAACTTATCAATATATTAAATTAAATATGGTTTATTTTCAAAATGAATTCAAATTTGTAAAAGCAATATCCTTTTTCTTTTTCCTACTTTTTTGTTTTCAATTTTTAAAAACAGTTGTTAATAAATGAAAAATTTAATTAAAAATTGATTGATTAAAATAGAAAATATAATTTTAGAGGTGGACAGCTTGAGGTATTAGAAAACATATTTTTAAAAAGTACGTTTTGAAATGTGGTATTTATAAATTGGCTGAGATAATTGATTAAGATCATAATGTATATCTCTAGCAGAATGAAACAGGGACTTAATAGCAGAAGCATTGTACTTTCTATAGCAAATTAAATACAGCAAGCTATATGTTTACCAGTACAAAAAGAATATCATTAAGATCAGAGGAAAATAACTACAAAATAACCAAATAAGCTATATGTTTGTGATTCTTTAATATGAGGCATAAATTGCTTATTTGTATTTTTCTACCCTAATATTTAAGTCCATAATCCACCCATAGACTTAAGAAAAAGGTGATGTAAATTGGCATTTAAGGTATTTTCTTTTGTGAGGAGACTAGAATAATTTTTGCTAATTCCCACCAGGGTTCTACCGATTGATGATGTTTTACCTGCAAACAGATCATGGTTAAAGAAGTGTACCAATGATGAACAGACTTTCAGACAAACATAAAATTGTCTCAGCCTTAAATTGTGTTTAGTACTACATGACTAGTTTAAATATTATTTAAACATGTAAACATAGAGAAACATCTTCCATACTTTAAAAACAAAGTATAAGAGAATTTCTGATTGCTGAATGAACATAGTCAACAGAACATTATTATCTGATAAAATTCAATCATAGCTAAGAATATTTGGTATTGGTGAGATAGACTATTTATTTCGTATCATGTAAGGATCAGTGTCATTCTAAATACACTAAAGTTTAAAAAGTTAAAACCAATAAACAAATCAATAGAATATCTTTCAAAGCATCCTTTATGAATATCGGAAAATTGATATCAAGGCATCAAAGAAGTAAATGGCAGATGTGGTTCAAATTTCAGAATTTGAAAAGTTTGTCACATAGGCATCAATTTCCAAATAAACTTAGTATTTTATTCAAATAATGGGTTTTAGCCAGTTTAACTAACTATCCAATTATTGGTCAGAAAATTGATATCTAGCTATTCTTGGCTAGAGTGCAAAATAAATAAAGATATGTAAAATCCTTATCAACCAGAATTGATTAACCTAGTGATGATGCTGAAGAAGTTGTTGATTTAATAGACTATTTTATTTTTACATGTATGTAATAATTCATTTACTCAAATACCTATACATTTTAAGAAAGGCATGTCGATATTAAAAGCGAACTAATATTGAAGTTTTAAGAATCAATTTATCATCATTTAGTAAATTCCAGCGCTTAAATTCTGATATAAGTTTTAAGCATCCAATTTGATATTAGTGGAAGACATTAAATATCACATAGTTGGCAACACATCTATGTAGACACAAATGCTATTCAAATTTGTTTCCTTTCACTTGACTACACTTTTGAGAAGTAAATATATAAATTTTCAGTTTTTTTTCTTACAAGGCCCTTACTACTTTTTTTACTTATCTCTTGTCAAAACAGCTCACCATGACATTTTTATGAGGGAATAAAATGGCAATTTTCAAGATTCGAACGCATTATTGCCATGAATCCGTAACCATCAATTCCCTGACTGTTAAAAATATTTGACAGCCAATTTCTCTTTTTTATCAGGCCTTCGTCCCTGTGTGTATGTGGGAAGTAGAAAGAGGAGGTTTAATTGTTTTCTTTTTTTAGTACAGAGTTTTTTTTTAAAAAAAAAAATATTATGCTTATATATGTGTGAGTATTTACACTACATAAAAGTAATGGATTTTGTAATAACGTTTAATTATGTCAAAAAAAATAATTATCGGAAGGTTTATTACTCTGGAATTCCTAAAAAAGTCAAGCACCGGAAATGATGTTTTGGTCTATGATTCATGAAGCTTGCCCTCCCGTCTGTCATTATATTACTGCAGACTATTTTTTATCATAAAATAAACAAAAACAGAATTTACGCATTTATAATGCCTTTTCTTTCTTTGTTTAAAGCAAAGTACAGTTTTTGATTGAAGGTTTGTGTTTATGGTATATTATTAGATGTGGTATGTTGGACTATTTCCATCATCTATGAGTAAATGTTGAATGTATAGAAAATTTTAAACTTTATTTCAACTTTCCAAATACAAACAACTGTTAATAATAACACACAAATCGAGTAGTATTATTCTCCACTCTTCTTCAGGTGTTGCTGGTCTATATGCACAATGACAATATTCACTTAGAAGTTGATCTCGCAACTTTAGATTCTGGAATATCAATTTAAGGTAAACACTCTACCCGCTGGTAGAGTGTTTGCCTTAAATTCGATATTCCAGAATCTAAAGGTATGAGTTTAACTTCTAAGCAAATATTGTCACAGTGCATATAGGCCAGCAACACCTGAAGAACAGTGGAGAATAATACTACTTGAAATGTGTTGTCTATTTGTGTCTTATTACTAACAGTTATTTGTATTTGGAAAGTTTAAATATAGTTTAAAATTTTCTATACATTCAACATTCACTCATAGATGATGGAAATAGTCCAACATACCACATCTAAAGTATAGTTTATATCATTTTGTTTTAAAATGATAAAAAAAAAATCAACATATTAATGATAATTAATACTTAAATCATGACTCGAGTTCTTGCGAATGACATCTCCCTGGTAAATAATTAATCTTATTACGATTATATATATATATATATCATCAGTGCACCATTTGACTAACTCAGATATTAACTAAGCTCATTACTCTCTAGCTGAGAATATCTAGATACCATTTTACTGATTAATAGGTAGATGGGTAGTCAGAATAACTGCTTAAAAAAACAGGCTTGCTTAACAATCCTCAGTTACCTTTAAAAAAAATCCAAGTTTCACATGGATGTGAAACCAGATTAAGAGCACAGCAGGTGAATGAGGTTATTAGTAATAGTTTAAAAAATCCAACTATATAAACTATATATAGACAAAATTAGTTTAGATTCTTACATGTAACAAGTATGTTTATCAAGAAATTTACATTATAATTACAAATCATAATAAATTCTAGTCTGTGCAATTTAGTACAATGAATAGTAGGAATGATGAATTGGAGAGCTAAAGAGGCTTAAATAAAAGCCTCTGTGAATAATTTCTGGTGCTTTAATATACTAACACTTCATTTTATTAACATTTATAATAAAGCTTTGAATATTCAATACATAGTCCAGACATGATTAAGTCTTTGAATTTCTAACTAAATCTATCATTTTGATATTCAGATGTCATATGACTTTCTGAACAATTAATTATCCAAATTTCTTTTAATTTAATAATGTTTTAAATCACAAACTGGTTACCTATCTAATGTGTATACAATAATAGTCCTGTGTATATTATATCTTTTGAACAAATTTCTTCTACACATAATAATCAAATCTTATAATCTCGAAGGATGCTTTTTTTAAAATAATTAATTCAAATATAATTAGTAGTTTTAAAAGAGAGAAATGAACTGGATATTGAGATGCAATACAGACTTCAATATTTAGTTACTACTTATAATTACTTACAAGGTAGAATATTTCCTAACAGGAAAATAACTACTGCCACTAAGTTAGATTTTACCTAATTTATTGCATGGATGTGTAACTTGGATACTCTAATTGATGATACAAAGGGATTAGAAAAGTTTACTTTAAGGATGTTTCATAAAATTTTTAAAAATACAATAGTAAAATCATAATTTATTTTTTCGACATATATGTATTTAAGTCATTTAGATTTCGCAGATGATGTAGTTGTTTTTGCAAATAATGCTTCAGAGCTGCAGGAAATGTTGCAGGAGTTATCAGATGAAAGTAAGACTAAAGATAAATGTTAAAAAGACTAAAGTAATGTTTAATCGATTTGCTCAAAATCTAAAAATGAAGATTGATTATGATGAATTAGAAGAAGTTAACAGTTACAAATACCTTGGTAAGATTATTAATACAGATGGAAACATAATGGAGGAAATTAATCATAGAATTAAACTTGGTTGGAGTGCTTTTGGTAGAAATAACTTGATACTAAAAGGAAATATGCCTATGTGTTTGAAAAGGAAGGTTTTTAACAAATGTGTTTTACAAATGTGTTTTACTAGTCCTTACTTATGGATCTGAGACTTGGCCACTTAATAGAAGAGCAATACAGGGACTTCAGACCATTCAAAGAAGTATGGAGAGATGTATGTTGGAAGTAACAAGAAGAGATCGAAAATGCAATGTATGGGTAAGAGAACAAACAGGTGTTACTGACATTGAAAAAATTAAAAGATTGAAATGGAGTTAGGCTGGACATATTGCTAGAAGAGGTGATAATAGATGGACAATTAAAATTTTAAACAGGATTCCAAGAGATTGTAAAAGACCCAGAAAGAGACCACATGTGAGATGGATGGATGAAAGAAATAAAAAAGTGAGCAGGGGTCATGTGGAGAAGAGTAGCTAAATATCATAGAAGAGGGATTAACCTTGGAGAGACCTTCATTCTGCAGTGGATTGATAATGGTTGATGATGATGATGTGTTCAGGTGCATCAGTGTTATGAGATAGAGTGGAGAGTGGTGGGTCACGTGAACGTCTGTGCTTATATACCCTATATATAACTAATCAAGGTAATCTTGAATTCACTGGATGTGATACATTAGAGCCTACTGTTATAAAATCGCACCTTTATTGTACTGGACATGTAAAATAAATAAACAATACAAGATGTTTTATGATGAATTTAAGTATGATTTTCTTGGAGCAAGTAGACCCCACCTACATTATAATGATTATCTTAAAAATATTTTAAAGAAGTATGATAGTGATTGTTTCCATTGGGAAATATGGCAGAGAATAAAATACATTGGGGAGCTACAAACAGACAAGGTGTTAGGGTATTTCAGAAAGAAAAGTTTTCTGCTGAAGAAATTAAAAGACAACTTCATAAAATGTCAAAATGTACCAGCATGTTTTATTTGTGGATGTATTCATGCTTCACAGATTAGTTAATATAGTCACAACAAAATTCATTTCTAGAGCAGTTTCTTTTTTTCTTTTCTTTCCTTGAATTTGGAATAACAGTCCTTGTTTATGAGTGACTGCTATGTGAATGTATTCACAATAAAAGAAACCCATTTATGATGTAATTCCTATTTATTATATTTTTTTTAGAAAACAAAATATAGCAGATTAATTCAACCCATAGTATAACTAAAAAAATCCTAGACCTAAGTTATTTTCCGAGAGCATATACTTTTATATTGTTTTCAAACTTCAACATTTTAATAATTTTCATTAGTTATTCATTAGACTAGAGATTATCCAATAATGACTAATATTTCTGCAGTATAATTTTCACTACACTATTCTCCTGAGAAGTAGGGACTGGTTTCTATACGCATTAAAAACCTTATGGAATAATGCAATCATAAACATATGACCAAAGACATGTAAAAAAGATCTATGATATCTAAAATACACATTTCATGCTGAAACAGTCCTTACTTTATTAAGAGAGTGGTGTAGTAAAAATTACATTACAGAAATTTTATTCATTATTGAATAATCTCTAGTCTAATGACTATTAAAAATTATTAGTATACTTTCATTAAATGATTTGTGTCAAAGTTAGACAGCAGCACATTTGACACTTATTAAATAAACTGTACTATCTATATATCTATCTATCTGTCTAATTATCTGTCTGTCTGTCTGTCTATCTATCTGCCTGTCTGCCTGCCTGCCTGCCCGCCCGCCCGCCCGCCCACCCTCCCACCTACCTACCTACCTACCTACCTACCTACCTACCTACCTACCTACCTACCTACCTACCTACCTACCTACCTACCTACCTACCTACCTACCTACCTACCTACCTACCTACCTACCTACCTACCTACCTACCTACCTACCTACCTACCTATCTATCTATCTATCTATCTATCTATCTATCTATCTATCTATCTATCTATCTATCTATCTATCTATCTACACTGAACAATGAGAAAGATATGCTTAAGAAATTGTGCTCTGGGCCAGCTGATGAGTGCTGGTTCAGCATAAAATGTGCATCTTAGGGCTCATATATCTTTTCACTTGTCTGTAGGCATATGTTTACCCTCGACAAGGTGTTAAAAGTGGATAAAAAGCAGTCCATACTTCGCAGGAGAATGGTGTAGTGAAAATTACATTACAGAAATATTATTCATTATTTAAATTAAACATAGCTCAATGTATATCTGAACAAAGATATAAATCATCCTTCCACAGTCTTTGAATTAAAAGCACTCTAAATGTTGAACAAAGAATCATACAGTTTTGTAATTTTATATTTTATTTTAATTGCTTAATTATAAAATAAGAAGACAACAAATTGATTCTAGATGGATTGAATTTAATTGCCTTTTTATACCACCATCCCCACTGCCATCAGTACCACCATTACTACTTCTACTATTACTACTAACCAGTACCATCACTTACCACTACCACCACTATTACTACTACCACTACTATTGCTTCAGATAATATTGCTACTATTACTATTGTTATTGTTTATTATAAATCTTAAAAATTAAACAAATAACAAATATATTTAACAGGCAAAACTCTCCATACAGTAGTGCCACCCTGTGCCAACCAAGAGATGGTGATCATGTGATGTTTAGTGGTTTAACAAATATATTTCTTGTTAAAAAGAAGAAAAGTATAGAATTATTAAATTTTCAACAATTATAATTAATGAACAGAACATAAAAAATATTTATTAATTATCTATCTATCCATCCATTCATTTATTTCTTTATTCTGTCAATTTATATACTTACCTACCAGCCTACCTATTTACCTGTTTATCTAAATAACCTATCTATTGCTTACCTTCCCATCTGTTTATCTATCTCTAAGTAAAAGATAAATCAAATTTACTCGAATGAAATGCATATACTGTACTATTTTGTCATTCTTTTAGAAAGAAACAGTGAAAGAGATGTTATTTACTAGTGCTTAGGTTGAGCTATTAGTACTTTAGTGTTTGTACTTCATTGTTTTAATCAATTAGCTAAGAATAGCTAGATACCATTTACCTACCAAAAAAAATTGTTGAATAGTTTAGTTGAATAATATCAATAACAATATCATTTGATTTTCAATAATATCATATGACCTTTTTTTTAAATTTCAGCTTGTTATCTTGAATAGTATGGATGCTAGATATATAGGTATATTAGTTTCAAATTTTAATCCTAATTCTCAGTGATCAAGTTGGTTTGTAGATGGCAGTATTGTAATGCTATATTATCTAATATACATTGATTTCTTATGTTTATTATGAATGGCTCTAAAGAAAGATGAAAAAACTGCTTCTGTCAGCTAATTTGGATAAGAGAACGTTGTTAAAACTCTAAGTTTACTTAAAAATCTCCAGATACCATAGACAGATATATTATCCTCTACACTCAAGACTTTCCATCTTTAGGCTTAAGGTCTAGAAAACATTATACTTTCCGATTGAAAGCAGATAAACACAAAAGAGAAAGGTCATTCTCAAAAATTAGTTAATTCCTACAGAACTATCTTACTCTGCAAGTCACTTGAAAGTCTTTAACCAAATGCCATTCAATATGAAGCCAGTCTTTATAGATAATGTAAGAAAAATATTATTTATAAGTCAAAACTTTTCAGCGTTTAAACAACTGGAAAAAAAACAAAGATTTGCAACCTGATTAATGCATCTATCCTATAGAGCATATCACATCAATTGTGGTCATTAATGAATAAAAATTCATGACTTTTCATTATTTTTATAGATAAAATATGCATATTTATGACTATATGATGGGAACACCTATGACTATGATTTTAAATAATCTTGATTAGACTTACCAAATGCATGAAAGACATTATGCCTTGAAAGCATGACAGTTTCCATGCATTGTGCTTGCCAGGAATGATATTTACCAAATGCATGAAAGACATTATGCCTTGAAAGCATGACAGTTTCCATGCATTGTGCTTGACCAGGAATGATACTTACCAAATGCATGAAAGACATTATGCCTTGAAAGCATAACAGTTTCCATGCATTGTGCTTGCCCAGGAATGATAGTTGCAGTGATAGTTGCAGTCAAATTTTATTAAATAAAACTTTTATTTGATTATCAATATTTATTTTTATGGAAATGGCTTTGATCAAGTTTATAAGGTACAGCAGAGAAATAGAGCACAACAATGTAGAATCAAATAAAGATAGTTTCAGATCGTACAGCCAAAATTTCCTATCTAATAATCAAAAACAATACCTATGTAGTTAAATGAAGTGGTAGAGTGTCAGACTTGAGACTATAAGGTATTTGGATTGATCCCAGTTCTGGCACTCAAGTTTCTTATGAACTCTTGATCAATTATTTATCAGGCATAATCAGGATTGAGCATTCATGATATTTAAGATCTTCACCTATGATAAACATTGCACATTACAATTATATGATCAGCACAATAACATCTATATGATCAACCAAATTAACATGGAACTAACAAAAATGTGAGTAATTAGTTAGTTTGGAAATGACCTGACTGCCTAAATAAATCCCAAACTTGCTTAAAAATGCTCAGTAAAATTTCATATATTCTATCCATACATGAATTAAGACTATAGGATGTTTTCATGAAGGTTTGTGATGATGGTGTTTTACTTGTATTTTATATTGGACTATTTCCATCATCTAATATGACTATTGAATGTCTTTAGAAAAATTTAACTTTATTTAAATATTCCAAATACATGCAACTGTTAGTAATAGCGCATCCAACAGGTAAGTATATGCACAATGTTTCAAGAGGCATTATTCTCCCTTCTTCTTCAGGTGTTGCTGGCCTGACCAATGACACTACTAGAATGGGATTTGAATCTGAACCCTGAGATTCTTGAGTATTGAATTTTAAGGTAACACTCTAACCAACTGAGCCATCCTGCCAAAGGCAACAGTTAGTAGAAATCAATAAAGGTTTAACTACCTCTTGATAATTGTTTTAAGTAGTAATTATAACAATCAATCATTAAACATGATAATTATAATGTGATTGTCTGTATGATGTGGAAGTCATAACATTAATAAATGATTCATTAAAAAAAGCCATAACATCTCTAGCATTAAAGTAAAGGCAATTGATTTCTTTTGTTGAAAGTATTGAAATGCAGACAATTCATTGATCTATTGCAGTGTAGATAAAGCATCAGTTTTGATCATAGATGGTTATTCGAAAAGGATTCTATTTTTCCGCAGAGAGTTATTAGTTTTAAAACAAAATGTTACAGTATTTTTAGTACACCAGTTTCAGCAACAGATATTTTAAAGTATATATAAATAACATTGAATTCTTTCTAGAAGCTATTTATTTACATATCAGACTTTTAAGACCCAGAGATTGAATTTAGCACTGAAATTTTTTTAACTTGGGATTTCTATGTTTCTATTTTTGTTAAAATTCTGAATGAAATGATAACAACTTCTATTCTTTGGTAAAACAAGACATGCTTATAATTTGCATCCCTTCCATTTTATGTATGATAAAACACAAAATGGAACTCTTACAAATATTTATAATATAATTTCTAAAAATAAGATGCTAGATTAAATTAGAACAGCAAACAATAGTAAACTACTAGCAGTGATAGAGCTATGGATTATTTGAAAACTGAATGTCTTTAGAATGAGGCTCATCTTATCACTTTTTTACACAACATGGATTTCTGAGCTACTAACAAGTCAATTATTTTATTAAATGCCTTTATTTAAGTTGGAATCTGTTTCTTTGTTTGTTTGGGTAAAATTTTAAAATGGAGATTTAATATATTTATATTCAACAAAAGTCATTCAAATTTTGTACATTTGTTATAATTCACTGACAATGCAATATGACATTGAAAATATTTTAGATAGGTTTTCTAGTTTCTTTATTCTTGAGAGGTTGGTAGATAAAATTTGAAATATTTTTAATATAAAATTTTAAGTATGCTGATATCACTTTAATAAGTTTTCAGTAATAAGCATGAGAGTGAGGTGTATATATATATTTGAAAAGATTTCATTAAAAAGTAATTTAGTGATCATTTAAAATTGAAATAAAAGCAAATCTTATATAAATGCAATTTATCCACTGTACTTTAAACACTTTTTAGCAAAAACCTTTTATTGTACATATATGCATACACAATCTTACATTTCAACTGTCCTGCATTCTTCTTGAGCTATGATATAATGAACAAAATAAAATACATGACTATCATAGCTCTGAAGAAGACTACAGAACAGTTGAAATGTAAGATTGTGTATGCATATATAAATGATAAAAAGTTTTTGCTAAAAAGTGTTTAAAGTACAGTGGATAAATTGAATTTATATAAGATATTATAGCAAAATAAAGAAAGTGGTGAATTTAGTAATATTTTTAAAAGCAAATCTTTGATTGTAAAAGTTTACTTTTGTTAAAAGTGAATAACTCCCCCCCCCCCCATTGGAAAAGTTGCTTTTTTAAAAAATATGCTTTCCAAATAAAGAAAACTATGTTGTAAATAATCTTTATTTAATATACATGATTTTATTATCAAATATTAGACTGATGTTTGGAATAAGTGAAAGAGACCCAAATGCTAAAAAGATAAAAATAATAAATATAAAAAAAATATTTATAATGGAAGCTTTTATTTATTGTGGTCTAAAAAAACAGATAGTAATTGTTTCAACCATAACTGGGGTTTTTATATTTAAATTGAAATACAAATGTGAGGAATCCAGAAATTAATTAAATCAATCCCTACTTTTAAAAAAAAAGTGATTGGTGTAATTAATATCTGAATCTGACCCCTTCCCTATTTTTATATCAAGTTGAGTATAAAAATTCTAATTGCAGTTGAACAAACAATTATTTTCTCGCTTTTTAGTCCACCATACAAGCAAATAAAAGTTTTCATTATAAATATTTTTTTTATATATTATTTTTATAATTACTTTTTTTCCACAATAAACTTATTATATATATATTCATCAGTAATAATTTAAAGTTAAATTTAAACTAAATAGCACTAGTTGTTAGAAGTACTTCTTATATTCAAAATCGAAAATATAAAAGTTTAAAAATCAAAATATGTTTTTTTTTTTGCTTTAAATTATTGATTTGTGTATAAATTTTTACATTTCAAAAGGCCAAATTAAAAAAAAAAGAATTACATTCAAATATTATTTGTATTTTAATTATCTGTGAATATTTAATTAAAAATTTTATTGATAAAAGCTTTTATATTCACTTTTATAATTTTATATTCACTTTCGTAAACTACTGAATCATAATTAGCAGAAACAACTAGCGCCATCTATACTTTAGACAAATTAGATGTTTTATGCTATTGAACTACTTGGCAATTCCAGTTTATAACTACTGATAACTAGTGACTTCTAATTTTTTTTTTTTGTTTTTTAAACTAGATATTTCTAGATTAGTTAAAAATTTGTAAACTTGATTCAAATGCTAATTTGTGGTATATTCTATGATAAATAATAAATATTTAAAAATGTATAGATATTTTAAATATGTTATTAGTGTACTCTCTTTTACAATTGTTTTTATATTTTAATGCTTGCATGTTTGTCCATGTTTCACTTTCATCAATTAATATAATTTGTAAAAGATATTCAACAAACCTTTTTTCAATCATTATATATATATGTGTGTGTATGTAGTAATATTCTTATTCAGTATCTGTATTTCTTCAAAGTTATATATGTAATCTAGAAATTAAATATTAATAAATACAATAACATAAATATATATAAAGTACAACCTTAAAAACTTATCCATCTAGGAGCACTTTTGACTAGCTTCATAGTTTTTGTCAACAAACACTTTCAAAGTCTAACCTTCCCACAATTCATTGATTTTTACATTTTCTGCCTGTCTGTTTATTAATTCATGCTTACATTTATATATTAACATAACTTCCTTATTTTCCTTTTATTACTGTTTCTTTCAATTTGTAATATTTTCATATTATTATACTCCAAATTAAAACCATATATACATGATCTATTATGATCATAAAAAACGATGTTGAAACATTAATTTCCATTCAAATTCAATTTCAAATGGAAATGATGTTTCAACATCAATTTTTTATGATCATAATAGATCATGTATATATGGTTTTAATTTAGAATATAATAATGTGAAAATATTACAAATTGAAAGAAATAATAATAAAAGGAAAATAAGGAAGCTATGTTAATATATAAATGTAAGTATGAATTAATAAGCAGACATGCAGAAAACATAAAAATCAATAAAATGTGGGAAGGTTAGACTTTGAAAATGTGTTTGAAAGTGTTAGTTGATAAAGACTGTGAAGCTAGTCGAAAGTGCCCTAGACAGATGTTTTTAAAGTTGTACTTTATATATATATATTTATGTTACTGTATTTATTAATATTTAATTACAAGATTTATATATATGAATTAAATGTTTATATGGATTTTATTATATAGATATGAGGAGACAAAATCCATTAAATAGAGTAACACTAACTTTTGATGTTACTAAGAAACTATCAATTACTACTAATTGACAATTCCTTAGGCAAAGCAAAGTTAAAGTGTTTCTCTGTTTAATGAATATTATATCATATATATATATATTGGTATTTTGAATATTGTAGAGTTTATTCCAGAATATTGTTTTTATATATATAAGTTCTCTGTCAATACTATTTTTTACACCAAAACTTTACTCTTACAATATATATAATATTGATTATGTAAATATTTGAAAACCAGGCACTCTTCACAAACCTGGAGCTCAATTATAAATATAGGGGATTTGAATTCAGATTTTCTAGCACCATCCATCTATCCACACTATCTTATACAACTGATACATATGACTACACACATGTAGAAAAGATAAATAATCACCAATTTACATATTTCACACTAAGCCAGCACTCATCAGTTGGTCCAGATTATCATCTCCCTTACACACATATATATAGCCAGTGCTCAGTTTATATTAAGATAGCAAATCTTCATACTTTAATGGACAGATTTCAATACAATCTAACCTCCAACTTTTCAGCCAGCCATATCATTGAAAATCTGATGATGAAAACCCAAATCCCATGCTGTTGTCAATATTTTTGCCATGCCCATGTTGACCTCACGTCACTCTGATCCCTAGGATGTATAGGACCTTATCCATTTAAATATACAGAAGAGGGATGGGTAGGGTACAAGCTTTATGTGTAAATATTTGAAAACCAGGCACTCTTCACAAACCAGGTTGGATTGGATTGAAGCCTGTCCATTAAAGTATGAAGATTTGCTATCTTAATATAAACCGAGCACTGATTATATATATATGTATGGGAGATAATCTAGACCAACTGATGAGTGCTGGTTTAGCATGAAATAAATATATTATTGATTATTTATCTTTTCTACATGTGTGTGGTCATATGTATCAGTTGTATGAGATAGTGTAGATAGATGGAAAGTGCTTGAAAATCTGAGTTCAAATCCCCTATACTTACAATATTGATTATGTATATAAATATAATATATTAATTGTATGATTATATATAATTTGGATATTGTAGCTCTGGTGATGATTGCAGTACAGTTGAAACTGCAAGAATAAAGTTTTAGTGTAAAAATATTATTGTTAAGTGTATAAGAATGTTGGAAATAGTATCATATGACAAAAATGATGTGATATGGATGATAATGATTGATCATTAATATGCTTCTCTTACATACCTAATTTTTTTAAAACAACAAAAATATAGGATTGAGAAAAAAACGGCACTTTCAAGTATTATCAAAAATGTTTGAATAAATAATAATACTCACATTATTATTATTCCAACTATTCTTTCTTGTCCTCCAACTAATTTTAATAATAAATGCCCTGCAATTGTAGTTGCAGCTAAATTAAAAGGACGAATGATATTTTTTACTGTTTCTTACTGTCTTAATACATATTATAAATGATATTAACACTGATGATATTCCCATTGGAACCAAATGACCAAACATTATTATTAATTTATTTAATCAAGCATAAATTATAAATCTAATTAATAAAGGTGATGGTAACCTTTCTTGTAAATATCAAGAAAATAATCCTTATTTAACATAATCATAAAAAATAATGATCTAATAAAAATTAATGTTATCCACTTAATCTTTATATTAAAAAAATCATAAATTCTTTATTTAAGAATCTAAATAAAGATACTAATATTATTCATCCTTGACAAGGATTCATTCAACATATTATTGGAATTATTAATATATAAGTAATTAATGAAGTTCAGTGAAGCTTCAATAATCAAATTCTGAAGAAGGATCAAAAATCCAAACCAAATTTATTATCATTCTCAATTTGTAACTTTTTAAAATTCTTCTATTATTCTCACAATTATTAAAAAATCCTTCTTTTCATAATAAATAAACACTACATATATATAAACTACTAAAATTCTACTAGTCATTGTTATTGCTCAACATAACGGATACATTTGAGAAATTCATCTTAAATTTGAAAGTATTTACAATTTTATAAATATAAACCAATATTTTTTAACTTTAATTTTTTTTACAGGAGTTGATTCAGTAACAATAGGCATAAAGCTTGATTAGTCTCACAAATCACAGAATATTGACCAAAATACAATCCTACATGGTGCAAATACAATACTATTTGATTTATGATATAAACAGTAATCAAATATTTTGTTTGGTTATAATACTCTATTGCCTAATTACTGATTTGTCTTCAAGAAAAGAATATAGATATACAAGATTGACTTTAGGTCAACATAGGTGTGAGGAGAATCTCAGCCTCAGGGTGGCCTTTGAGTGTTCCATTTTTCAATTGGATGGATGGTTGAAGAGTTGGAGTGTAGAGTAGATTGGCTATCTTAATATATATCTGAGCACTTAATTGCATATATGTGTAGAGATGATAATCTGGATCAATTGATGATTGCTGGTTTAGCATGAAATATGAATATTGGTGATCATTTATCTTTTCGACATATATATGTTCAAGTTATTTCACCCAATCTATTTTAATGTCATATAAATGCACTGGAATTTTTTATATTTAAAGATGATTAGTGAGATTCTAAGACCATAATAGCAAGATCATAAGACTAATTAGCATATTCTTCAACTTGCAGATGAGATGCTATTCAGTCTATTACTGTAAGGACACTTATTCATTGGACTGAATATTTTCTTAAAAGGCATTTTATGGTGAAAGACAATCTAAAGAGGTGCAATGTTGATTACTTTTATTAGGAGGATGTAGTTGAGAAGAAACTGCTACGGATAATTATATTCAGAAAAAAATGAAGTCTTTCAAAAAGTAAAGGTCATTATAAAAGACTAAAGAATCAACATGTAATATATATATATAGGCATATTTGCAATTCACTAATTGGTGTACAAGGTTCACAAAATTAATCTTTAATTTAGTAATTTTAGTCTTTCTATTGTTTTTTCCTTTCTGGAGTTAGAATAGTAGGTGAAACTGCTAATTACCTATGAATATGATAGAATATGTTAAAAGGGACTGTGAAAGTGAAAATTAAAAATGATGATCAATAGGTAGCAAAAATAAAATAAAATAATTTAAAGTACACACACATATATATATTTACATACATATATATATAAAGAGAGAGATAGAAAGATTGAAAAATAGGTGTTTAAAAATGATTCAATATAATTCAGAACATGCTGACTGCAAATAATTACATTCCTCATAGTAATTTTCTTTCTTATATGCATCTGTACAGGTAGGCAACAAAATAGAATTTTAACACAGTAATCCATTTCATTTTGTTCCCGAGTCTTCTTCGATTCATAGATACTTTCTGGTTATTTTCCTGCTTTATTAGGAAATCCATTATTAAAACAGGCAAAGTACCACTCAGTGCCAGCCAGGATAATCAATGGATGCCAGAAGGCTGGCACTGAGTGGCACTACTGTATCGAGAGTTTTGCCTGTTGTTAATAACAGTTATGTGCAAGCATAAGAAATGGTGATCATGTGATGTCTAATGGCTTAAGTCCATTATTATGTCAATTGTCTTTTTTTTCAATCTAAAAATTTTTACTTGGCCTATGGAAAGGCTATCATTTTTGTAATAGTTTTTTTTTAATTGATTAACAAATTTCAATCACGCATGGTATTACTGTGAATCCGCGAATGTGAAATCAAACTATAAGACACTAATCAGAACTAATTGTAAATATAGTACTGTACTATATCATCTATTTTTTCCCCTCACTAAATATCACATTTCAAACATGAATTTATATACTGTAATCACATTTCCTTTGCAATTTAAATACTATACCTATTCCGTTCTGTACTATAGTTAAAAGCACATGTACCGATTTTTTTATAAGCATTTTTTCCTTTTAAAAGTTTTATTCTATATGTCTTTTGTAAAAACTCTTTTTTTTTTTAGAATCCAGAAATATACCTGGCCTATGGAAAGGCCATCATTGTTGTAGTAGTTTTTTTTTAATTGGTTGCTTTAACATTTATTTTTTGCTTTGCAGAATTACTTGCTTTGAATAAAATTCTCATAATCAAATCAAGGAGAGAATCATTTCCTTTGCATAAAATGCTTCATAAAAAAATTAACAGTTTATTAATGGTGGAATTACTTCCTTCAACAGCATTTCAGACAAACATAATAGTTTTTTTAATTGGTTATGAATTTGACATGTGATGGCATTATGGACAGACATACATTCACATGGATTTTGGATATAGGATGCCATTAAAAACTAATGCTTTGAATTTTCAAATAAGCATACTTGCATCATTAACTATATAGGCCTAACATAAGATCAGAAAGTATATATTTTAGCATCCTAAGTTATGGATTAATTTCAGATTAAGTGTGTGTGGGCTCATAATTCAAAGTGTTTGAAAATTCAAGTTGTTGCCTTTAAGATTATAATAGAAGTAAAAGATAGATGCATAGTGCATAATAGTGCTTCTATAGAAAAAAAACAAATATCCAGAAACTAGCCTACAATGTTAGTATGGTCTACCATTTAACATCCAGCTGATGAATAGAGAGAAATGTGAAGTTTATCCTGATGTTTATGTAATGACAAAATAAAAGCTGAAGTCATTGTGGTGTCACTTTGTGTTAGTATATAAAATATGCTAATCTAGCATGAGCCAAAAATCTTTTTAAAAAGTGTATTTATTAAGCAACTATAGCTGAATATACTTAATATCTAATGATAAATAAATAATAAAATATTGGTAATTTCAATTAGTGGTTTTCTGGTTGCCTTCATAAAGAAAATTATAACTATTTATTAAGCAACTATAGCTGAATATACTTAATATATAATGATAAATAAATAATAAAATATTGGTAATTTCAATTAGTGGTTTTCTGGTTGCCTTCATAAAGAAAATTATAACTATAAGTAGGGAATTTTCTCTCCTTTGAGAATAATTACGAACCATAGCATTTCATAGTGTTAAATTATAATGCTGCATTCTATTTCACTCCACATTTTAAGCTTAGTTGACTTTTCACTGTTAACTCTTTTGCACACTGGACTGCATGTATGCTTAACAACTCATTTTGCACTGCAGCCATGTTCACTGCTTGCCTCCGATCTGTGCACACACACATGGTTAGTCCAGCAGTTTTTTATTTGCTTTTTCTAATTTGCATAATTAATTACAAATATAATATAACAATTCAATTGTTAAAACAGCTATAGTATAGGGGTATGAATTAATTTCATTGATGTGGTGATATTATATGGAACAGTGGATTGATCTGCATCTATTACAATTTTGAGAGATAAGTTGTGTGTTAAAGAAATGCCACAGGATAAGATATTTTTCATTATAGATGTTTTAAATTGGATAAGCAATGATATTGTTGCAGCACATGGTAATTATTATATAGAATGGAAAAAGATTAGCCAATGGGTTTGACTGTTAAGTGGATTATTAAGTAATTGTTTGTAGATAATATAGAACAGCAAATTGTACCTGCCATATTAGTAAGAAATGAGAATACATTGTATTGTAGATATGTAGATGATGTTTTGATATATGGACAACCAGACATAGGCACTAGATAGGGATTTTATGCACAAGCCTTCTGGCATCCATTGATTACTCTGTCTTGCTTAGAGTGGCACTACTGTATGGAAAGAGTTTTGCCTATTATAACAAAAGTTATGAGCAAGCATGAAAGATAGTGATCATGTGATGTTTTAATGTTTAATACCAATCCTGCCTTATAGGAAGGTGGTGGCTATGGTTGTAAAAGAGCCAAAGACTCCAAAATGTATGGGTGCTGAACTGAGTTCAGACCCATATGACTATTTGAGCTATTGAGCTTAAATTTAAAATATCTGTGTGATTTCAATTTTATTCTCATAGTTAGTAGTTATGTAGAGTTAAAAGATGGCTGCTGGAGGGTTGCATTAGATCCTAAGATCTAGGTGCAGTGCTCTCAGATCCAAGGCTCCTCACTGACGAAGGTCATAAGCCAGAAACTAGTTTGGGGATATTGGATGAGTAGTCACTAGATAGGGATTTTATGCACATGCCTTCTGGCATCCATTGATTACTCTGTCTTGCTTAGAATGGCACTACTGTATAGAGAGAGTTTTGCCTATTACAAATTTTTAATAGTTTGCAGAACCAGGATGGTTTAGTTTGGACAATAGAAAGAGAAGACAATTTTAGTATTAAATACTTGGATTTGCAAATATCAAGGGTGGATGATAAATTAGTATATAAAATGGTTGTAAAACTTATAGATTATAGAGGTTATATTCATCCAACATCTAATGTTCCTTTAGTACACAAATTAGCTGGTTTTAGAGTTTTTATAACACTTAATCAACGACTATGTTCAAATGAAATATTTAAGAAAGATAATAATGTTATATGCAAGATTTGATACAAATGAGTTATAATAAACAAATGCTAGGTCAGTGACAGCTGCTTTAGAAGCAGTTGTCTTGGGTTAGGGGGTTCACTTCCCAGCTGATGCTATGACATATGAGAAAAAAATGCTATTAAATGTTATATTGAAGCATTATAAACAATGTTATAATAATGATCAAATAAATATGAATAATAAGTCATGGATGTCATTAGTTTTTATTCCCAATATTAATAAAAATATAATAAAAGTTTTAAGTTTTCCGATTACCATGGAGAATTCCATCTAATCTTAATAGATTAATAAATAATTCTATGAGAGTAATAAATAAGGAAGATAAAAGCAGTGTTGTATATTCTATTAGATGCCCACAAATAAATTATAGTGCAATATATGTTGGAGAAACCAAAACAAATATTAAATATCGCCTTCAACAACATAAATATACGTATGAAGATGATACAGTTTATTCAGCTTTTTATGTTCACCAAAATAGTACAGGCCATATATGTAATCCAAAGAATTTTACAATATTAATGCATGAAACATATGATAAAAAATGCAAGATTAAACAATCGTAACATACAAACTTCATCTTATGCTATGAATTCTGTTATAGTCCTTCCTTCTCTCAGAAGTGGACTATTCCAGATTCCCTCCTATATGATCAGATTAAGCATTGTTGCTGCGGGCCAATAGGCTGATAAACAGCTAAACACATAGCCAATGATTAATATAGGTCAATAAGCAGTGATGAGTGTGAATCCAAATGTTTTCAGTAAGGTCAGGGATCTGTCCATAAATAGTCAGCCTTTTGTGAGACTCAGGAGAGAATATCTGTCTAACCTATAAAGACAGTGTGCATTCTCCCAGGAAAGCTCTGCTAACCTGAACAGCAAGCAGTAATCATTCCATGATAGCACTATGCTATTTGCCTATGCAGCTAGGCAAGTCCTACAAGGACCAGACACTGCTAAGACTAATGTTGGCTCAAGGTGAGCTGTCTTGTACAGCTGGAATAGTCATACCCCCTACCCATGAGAAAAGCTATCAGGTGTAGCTGGCAGTGGTAGGCAGAACCCTGAGTTTGTTCATCTATAATATTCAGTATTGTATATATTCTCTTGTATTATATATATTTGTAAATATAATAAAGATTATATTAATTGTAACTCGGGTGTTTGTATTATTTTTCTGTAAGTGGGTCTGTGATCCAGACCAAACACAATAGATTATTGGCACAGTTGGACAAAAGATTTTTTTCCCCATGGCTTGAAAAAAAAGGAAGTGTACCCACTCCCCAAACACAACAGTTTTGGTGCAGTTGGATACAAGAATTTCCCCATGGCTAGGAAAAAATGGGAGCATAAATATTGCCCAAATCAACAGTTTTGGTGCAGTTGGATAAAATGGGAGCTTTCCCCATGGCTGTAAAAAAATGGAAGTGTAAATACAGGCCAAATCAACAGTTTTGGCAAAGTCAGATAAAAGATTTTTTCCCCCACAGCTGAAAAAAAAAACAGTGGGAGCTTAAACACTGCCCAAATCAAGACAAATAATTTTTTCCCTTGGCTGGAAAAAAATGGGAGCGTAAACACTGCCCAAATCACAGATACTTTGGCACCGTCAGACAAAAGAATTTTTTCTCTTGGCTGGAAAAAAATGGGAGCATAAACACTGTCTAAATCAACAGATTTTTGGCA
Organism: Epiperipatus broadwayi; assembly: GCA_028023455.1. NCBI lineage: Eukaryota > Metazoa > Onychophora > Udeonychophora > Euonychophora > Peripatidae > Epiperipatus > Epiperipatus broadwayi. Next base: position 323,457 of record JAQFVV010006367.1, read on the forward strand.
CCGTCAGACAAAAGATTTTTCCCACAGCTGGAAAAAGAAAAAAATGGGAGCGTAAATATGCGAGTGCATGCTTATGTAGACTAGACACTCATTAAGTTTACGAATCTGTGATTATTAAATTACACTTAAATACTGCCCAAGTCAAATACACGAATATGTATTTACTAACAGTGATTATTAAAATCACCCATTTCTGCGAAAATAAAAAGTAAAATATGTCATGTTTACTAAACAGTGATTGTTAAAATCATTTACTTTGGGAAAACAAAAAGTAAAATATGTGAATACACAAGTATAGATATTCATTGTATTTACTAAACAGCGATTGTTAAAAATCACTTATTTCTGGGAGAATAAAAAATAAAGTGATTGCAAATGCTATTGGTGATTTACAAACCCATTAAAAGTGGTCATTCTAGGAAAGACAGAAGCTCACCCTAGCGGAGTAAAAAGTCTGTCAAAAATAACAATATTGAGTAGTTACTTGCAATAAATATGAAATAAATATTTTTCTAATGTTATATCAGAGAAAAATAAAGCAGTCATATTTCAACAAAAAGAACTCCACAGACTAGATGAAACAGCCAATGGATGTCAACATCATCACCATCAATGCAGCCACAATGAATGAATCTCCAGGGACAGGCAATGCAAGCAAGGAGGCACAACAAACCGAAGATGGTAGCAGACCAGAAGCACCGAAGCGGATTAGTCATCTTGCAACACACCTGTATGACTGTTCTCTATGGTTAATTTTTAGCTAGGGGGAGGGGTGTTATAGTCCTCTCAGAAGTGGAATATTCCAGATTCCCTCTTATCTGATCAGATTAAGCATTGGGGACTATTAGCCTGATGTACAGCTAAACATACAGTCAATGACTAATACAGACCAATAAGCAGTGATGATCGCTGAATCCGAATATTTTCAATAAAGTCAGGGATCTGGTTCTAAATAGTCAGCCTTTTGTGAGAATCGGGGGAGAATTTCTGTCTAACTGACAAAGACAGTGTTCATTCTCCCAGGGAAACTATGCTAACCATAATAGCACTACACTATTTGTCTACACAGCTAGGCAAGTCAGGGACTGGCCATTGCTAAGACTACTGTTGGCTCGAGGCAAGCTATCTTGTACAGCCGGAAGGCAGAACCCTGAGTTTACAGTAATGTATAATATTCAGTATTGTATATATTCTCTTATATTATATATATTTGTAGATTATAATAAAGATTATGTTAATTGTAACTAGGATGTTTGTATTATTTTTTGGTAAGTGGGTCTGTGATTCAGACCAAACACAACAAATTTAAAATTAACCAGCTTTCTGATTAGTTGTTCCTGGCCAATGAACTATTGAATTCATCCCCTAGGAGAAAATATAATTTTTTACACTACCTTGATAAGGACGCGTAAGAGTTGAAAGCGCTTGGCAATAACTATTTTTTAATTATATTAAAGAAACTCTGTTTTAACAATTGACAAATTGTTATATTATATTTATATATTAACAGAAGTATTATTTATTTATAATTAATTACACTAATTAGCATTGTCAAATCCATACAATAATAATAATATCATTTACGTTCTTTAATACATACAATTATACACCACTATTGACGGTTTCGATTGCCCCAACTTCTTATATTTTCAGATCTGAAAATATAAGTAGAAGTTCTGAAGAAGATTGCTAGGGCAATCAAAACCGTCAATAGTGGGATGTAATTATATGAAGCATTGTAAAAGTAATAAAGAACGTAAATGATATTAATACAATATTTTATATTTTTCTTTTTGCATAATTTTAAGAATGGGTTGAATGTCCTTTTATTCTTAATTATATCCGTACGCACCGATTACTTTATTTATCTTTATACATTATCCGTGTGCAAATTTCTTTATTATCAGAACATAAGTTCATAAGGAGTTCAAGCGCCGGAAGTGGGATCATTGTAATCGATCTAAGATCTTATACTCCAATCACTAAAACTTTCCCAATGCACTAAGGTCAACCTATCGCAATAATTATTCCAACAGATAAAGTTAATATAATAAGACTTAAAGCTTAAATTATTTCTAACTATTTTGAATAAATAATAATTCTACATTTAAAAAAAGCACATGCTTACTTAGTACACATAATTATTTCTAAACTCTATGCAGTTTAGAACAGTGGTGGAGTTTCAGATTCAAAAGCTAAGGTTCTCGGATTATTTCCCAGCTGAGAAAAGAAAACGAAATTACTTTGTTCGTTTGAATGAAAGTATGCTCAGATTACCGCATGAGTGCTCAAAAATCATGTGACCTTTCAAGAAAATAATGGCACGCGTACGTGAAGTTATTTGGTAGAACGTTAAAGTGAAAAATTTTAATGAACAATTAACCTTAGATGTGTGATAATGTTTCTTTTATATCTAAAAATAAAAAATAAGATTTTCTTTATTATTTAAAAAAAAATTATGTTTACTTATACTTGTAGAATTTGAAATACCAGGCACTCTTAAACCTGGAGCCTAATTGTAAATATAAGAGATTTGAACTCAGACTTTTAAGCCCTTTCATTATCCACACAATCTCATACTACTGATACACATGACCACACACATGCAGAAAAGATAAATAATCACCAATATAAGAGTTGGAGTGGGGTGAGGCCTGTCCATTAAAGTGTAAAGAGTTGCTATCTTAATATAAACTGAGCACTAATTATATATATGTGTATGGGAGATGGCAGTCTGGACCAACTGATGAGGGCTAGTTTAGCACGAAATACGTATATTGGTAATTATTTATCTTTTCTGCATGTGTGTAGTCATGTGTATGAGATAGTGTGGATAGTGAATGGGCTTGAAAGTCTGAGTTCAAATCCGCGATATTTATAATTGTAGAAGAGATTTGTAGGCGATGAATCAGCAAACCATCAAAATTATGATTCTAGGATATCATTTTAACTTTTTTGCGATTAAATGTAATAGGAGCATAATAATAAAAATGATTAGAAATATTGATAATAAAAGATATGTTTTAATACTCGCTTAGCTTATCGTTTATAGTAGACTCAACTCTGTTTAATAATTGTTTGACATTTAAAAATGAAGTAATCCAAAAACTGTAAATTGGTATTGTCAAATAAGTTTTAAATATTGAAATAAAAAAGGAAGTTATGAAAGTTTTTACTGAGGTATTGTTTTTAATGTTTTATTTTTAATAAATGCGTAGGTTGATTGTTTCCATTTATTATTATTTTTTAATACTACCTGTCAAAAAGTTAAAAACGTGTATAACTTTAAAATAAATCAAAATTAAAACAAAAGTATATTTAGATATTAATATCTACTCTGTGTTTCCAACGGAGTTGGCAAGAAAGAGCTTATAAACACATTGAAAGGGGAAGGGATAGGTGGATTCATTTTGTCGTTTGTTGTTGACATATAAGTGTTATTCATTCATAGCATTATATCTTGCAGGAGAGTGGTTTATTTCCGTTTGAAGTTCATACATATTGAACTATGCTTATTTGATATTTATATTAATTAAATGTCTGTCTTCATTAACATTGCAAATATTGATAATTTATTGCGTTAATATAAAATATTTAAAAACACTTTTGTTATATTTTTAAATATCAAGTTTTTCAAAACAATTCATGCTAATTAATAACTCACTAATTTTCAATTTTCTGCCTTGTCACCTAAACATGCAAGTAAGTACATATATATAAATTTTAAATTATAACAACGGTAAATGATAACAATAATATATATAGCAAAAACAGAAACACTTTCGACATTATCAACTAAAGTCATATAGACAAAAAAACAACAACAGTAGATATCACGTGATTTTCAAAGACCTGTCTATACCGGTATAAGCAGATAGTCTATTTCCTATACAATCTTTAAATTGGTTTAGAAAAATAGCTTTTTAATTTTTTATCTTTTTACGATGTCTTCCATCATTTAATATTTTTGTGTGAGGAAAATTTAAAATTGCAAGATTTTTCATGGTCAAATCATGGCAGTACAACTGATTATGTCTAGCATTTTTTACATGACATGATCACCATTTCTTATGCTTCCTCATAACTGTTATTAAAACAGGCAAAACTCTTCATACAGTAGTGCCACTCAGTGCAAGCCAGAGTAAAATCAATGGATGCCAGAAGCTTATTTATAAAGGTGCAGTGCTCTCAGATCCAAGGCTCCTCATTGATGAAGGCCACAAGCCAGAAACTAGTCTGGGGATATTGGATGAGTAGGCATTAGATAGGGATTTTATGCATAAGCCTTCTGGCACCTTACTCTGGCTTGCATTGAGTGGCACTACTGTATGGAGAGTTTTCCCATTTTTTACATGAATGTTGGTGTTTTTAATCTTTTTTTCCAAAGTACATCTCAATTCCCCAATGTATGATTTTTTAAATCCACATATAATTTGATATATAATTATTATTATTATTTGCATTTTAAGAATAGTATTTTTAGAATTATTAATCAATCAGTTTACATTTGAAGGAACATAAAATGGAACATTGTATTTTAAAATCACTAAACTTTTTTTTTAATAAATTTAGATTTGGCGTAGATATCCATTTTTTATTTTATTTTGTAAAGTTTATTATTAAACTTATTCAATTTGTATAGAATTGGTCTTCTATCATATATTCTATTTATAATTTCTTGAGTAAATAGTTCATTATTTTAAAATTTATCATGCATAACATTTCATTACAATGTAAAAAATGACCCAAAATTAGTTATTTTATGCATCATTGGTACATGTGATTTGCAATGAATATAAACACTTTCTTGAATAAGTTTGACAAGTTATGTATAGTTTAAACCAAAGGTAGTCAACCTTTTTATACCTACTGCCCACTTTTTGTATCTCTGTTAGTAGTGAAATTTTCTAACTGTCCACCGGTTCCACAGTAACAGTGATTTATAAAATAGGGAAATAACTTTATTTTATAAAATTTATAAAGCAGAGTTACAGCGCATGTAAATCTCTATGAAATTTTTTAAAAAGTCAATTAAATTTTTTAAAAAAAGAAAGTGCTTCAGGGTCGGACAAAACCCCTACTGCTCACCATGAAGGCTGGAACGTTCACTAGTGGGTGGTAGGGACCAGGTTGACTACCACTTGTTTAAACAATCATTTTTTTTGGAAATTTGAAAATCTAAAAATTTTATAATTCTATTTTGTTCTGTGTTGACAGTCCAATTTAAATTATTTAATTTATGTAAAATGCTTCAATAATATTTTCGGGACCATAAACTAAAACATTATCAACATACCTAGCATATATTTTAACTACTTCTAAAATTATCAGATACAAAGTTGCAAATATGTATAACTGTAGGGAAATGCATGGACAATTCTTTAGTTATTTGTAATATTTATCATTACAGGTTGCAATTTACTTTAGTGTCTGATACTGTCTACTGGTCAGTAAACTGAATAAATCCTTGTATTGGTCATGGTTTTAGTTGTAAAATTAGTAAGCATCAGTAGATTTTCTTCTTTCTTGTGTCATGGATAGATAGATAAAATAGAGCCAGGGTGAAGAGACAATGATTTGTTATTAATGCTAGGGCATGCTGTCAATAGCAGACTGGATTAGATTAACTTACCCTCTATGGACCAGTTATGCCAGCATATGTACATAGCCATTGTGTATTTAAATATTTAATAGAAAAATTAAAAGTATACCCCCATTTAAATAGGTATACTGATGAGATGAACTTCAGAAATCAGATTGTAGAGAATACTAGACTACATCAATGATGGCATTCACAGTAAAAGAGTCATCCGTTCATTCTCTATGCTAGCCAAATGTCTTCTAATCATTAAAACTATTATTATAGTTCATATTTTTTTAAAAATAAATTAGTGATCTCCATTTAAACTTTAGCTTAATCTATTTAAATAGTATGTTTATAGAAAAATGAATTATCCAGCCTATTCAACACATTATCAGTGACATTTTTTCGAAAGCATAGGAGAGAAAACATAATGATGATTCATAAAATAAGAAATAAAAAAGGAAAACAGATTAAAAAAATATTACCTTTTTGGTAATTCAAATTTATTTAAAATCAAACTGCATTTATATATAAATGAAAATTTAAAAACTTGATAATTTTCTTATTTAGTTAATAATTTTAATAATTTTGTTTTGTTTTGAATTTGTCTTACTTCCCTTTTTTCTTTACAATTATTAACTATAATTAGTTAATTGTTGTTGTTGTTTTTTTTGCTTTTTACACACACATATATATATACACATAAATAAAATATTGATTTGAGAGTAAATTGCTAACTCATTTGTATTCCTCCGCCACTAAAATAAAATTCAATCCTTTTTCTAACGAGTGTTTAAAATAAATAAAAAATGCTGTTTTTTTTTTTTTAGATTATTATATCTGTAATACGAACTTGTATCAAAACTTTGCCTGCCAAAATTATTATATCTGATATTTGTAGCTGGTAATGCATTGCTACAATATCTATTATTAAATAATTATATTTTATAAATGAAAGTATAATATGAGTCTATGAAATTATAATATAGTAAGTTTAAAAGTAAAATTGTCTCGTTCAATTGTAAACAATCTACTGGCCACATGCATTCCTTTATGACTTTCCGTGCAACGGTTTATGATTTTTTATGTATGACACACATTCTTGCTTTCCTTCAATTAAGATTTGGTGGCCGAGTGGTTAGCATAGCTGCCTTCTGAGCAGCTGTCATGGGTTCGCTTCCCGGTCAACGCTTTGACATATGAAAAAAGAAAATTGGTGTATATGAGTCTTTTTTAGAATGATCAATCAATGAAAATTAATGATTTAGGTTTTAAAATTTTGATTTTGTTCGGTGTTAATTATAAATAAATTCTAAGATGCAATGAGTAAATATTCACATGTGCATATCCCAGAACCAAGATACAAGATTATAAATAGTTTATAATATACTTGAAAAATAGAATGGTGTAATCTGCTTTAGATTTTTAATTTTATTTTTTAATGAACTCTTCTTGTGGTTTTATCTAAAATGAACTTCCTGAAGAAATGTGAACATTATTAGGACATATTAAACAAGGCAAAACTCTCTCCATACAGTAGTGCCACCTTGTGCCAATCAGAGTAATCAATGGATGCCAGTATGAGATAGTGATCATGTGATGATTAGGACATATTATTATTTCTTTCTAGAAATGAAAATAGATCAATATATTAAATATGTTTCCAATCCTTATCTTCAATTAAAGAATTTATTGAGCACTATTACATTGCTAACATTCTGAATATGATAAATTCAGAGGTATATTAGGAAGCTTAAAACTGAAACGCTAACGAAACAGATTGGTAGATTAAATAAGCTCATTACTAAAAGGCATACAGACCTTGAAGAATTTGTGCCCATAAGCTATTTGTTAATGAAAAATTTGTGGAACATTTTAAAAATTATTTTTATTATCAATTTTTTAAAAAAATGTTTTCATGGAGTGTAAAATTATGTGCGCAGAATAGATAAAAATGCTAAACATGACTAGATATGTTGAACGAATTGCACCTAATATAGAAGATAAACTATAACATATAAATTTAGCTCACTTCCACTAGCTACTGATAAAAGTATTCAAATATCAGATTTAATTCATCTAGTAATTTTTATATATAGTATTCATAAAGCTTTTAACATAACTAAAGAGATGCTTAGTATTGTAACATTGAAATATATTATTACAGGAAATGACAACTATGAAGAAATAAAAAAAGTAATAAAATTAAATCTTCTTATTGTTATATTAGAGAATGTATCAATACAAAGGGTCCTGCAGAGTTTGGCTTTATAATAGGCTTTATCTCTAAAATAAAATCAAAATTAACCCTTCTAAAAAGTATTTGAATGACTATTGCTTGAGAGTTCATAAAAAGTTTGAGTATTAGAATTATTAGCATCAAAATCGATCTTAGCACTTCCATTACAGAATCTGAGACTAATCCATATGAGCATTAGTTCCTCTAAACTTAATAGACAATTTAGCAACATTTCTGTACATAATACACCAAGATATTTACTTGTCATAAAATTTGATAATACGAATCATCCATGCACTTTACTACTGAATGCTTTATTTACCATCCTCTTTTACAGTTTACAATTTTATTGCCCCAGAAATCTTCTTCAGAACTTTTATATCTCCTAACTTCAACTGCAAATGCAGTTTTAATTACCACACTCTTTTACAATTTACAGTTTCAATTGCGCCAGCAATTTTCTTCAGAACTTTTATATCTCCTAACTTCAACTGCAAATGCAGTTTTATTTATCACAATCTTTTACAATTTACAGTTTCAATTGTACCAGCAATCTTCTTCAGGAACTTTTATATCTCCTAACTTCAACTGCAAATGCAGTTTATTTTTACCACCCTCTTTTACAATTTACAATTTCAATTGCTCCAGCAATCTTCTTCAGAACTTTTATATCTCCTAATTTCAACTGCAAATGCAGTTTTATTTACCACCCTCTTTTACAATTTACAGTTTCAATTGCCCCAGCAATCTTCTTCAGAACTTTTATATCTCCTAACTTCAATTGCATTTGCAGTTGAAGTTAGGAGATATAAAAGTTCTGAAGAAGATTTCTGGGACTATCGAAACTGTAAAAGAGGGTAGTAAATAAAGCATTGTGTAACAGTAGTAAAGTGCATGGATGATTTAATATTATATGGTATACATTTGATAATGCAATAAGAAAGAATAGTTAAAATTTGATAATATTATGTGTGAACTTATTTCAAGTATTAATTTTTCAAAATTTTAAACCCCAGTCATCATCAGTTTAATTTTTTTTAGAAGAACTCAGCCATAAGCAAGGAGATCTGATAATCAATTGTGCAACTCATTGGTTAAGCAAAGGACTAATTTATTCTCAATGGAGGCATACCAATTTGCAAAGACAAAAATTAATAAACTAAGAGTGCAATAATCTGATAACATCTTCTGGATTGTGGATATTCAAACAATTTTAAATTCCAATAATTATATAGATACTTCACCAATACTTAAATTTATTCAGCTACTTTGTAATCATATAAATACTACATGTTCAGAGAAGATTTAATGGAATGCCTTGGATCCTTTTGTAAGAAAAAATAATTTAAATATAGAACATGAAAAAGATGTCTAAATATTTGTAAAATATGAATCTATAATAATAAAGACCATATACAGTTTTAAAATAATTGATAATTGGAAAATTTTATTAAATGAAAAATGTAAAATAGATGCAATTAAATCATTTAATGATTTAGCTACATACATCTTAAAAGACTTATGTTCAACTTTTCAAGCTTCCAGTGCAATGGGAACATGGTTTTAGTTTAATGAAAATAATAAAATCAAAATCCTGTAATAAAAACTAGATAATGAACATTAATAAAACTTTTGCATTATATCAAATCAGAAAAACATAAAATAGTAGCACACTCTCTCTACAGTAGTGCTACCCTAATGAAATCCCTAGTAATTAATGGATGCAAGGTTTGTGTATAAAATCCTCATCTAGTGTCTACTCATCCGATATCTCCAAACTCTAGTTTGTGGTATTCATCCATGAGGAGCATTGAATCTGAGAGTACTGCACCTAAATCTTAGAATCTAATGCAACCATTGATTACTATGACTTGCATTGGGTGGCACTACTGTGTGGAAAGTTTGCTATTGTTTTAACAGCTGGTGTAGATATATGAAATGATGGTCATGTGATGTTTAGAGGTTTAAAAGCAGATAAGCCTAGATAAAATTTATAAAATTTGGATAGATTGTTCTCATGAAAAAATAAAGAACTAAATATTATTATTGAGGTTTGTTATTATTTTTAAGTTATGAACTACAATATTTTATTATATATAAATTATTTTATTATTCTTCACATATAAACTGTGATAAACAGAATAGCAAAAATTAAAAAAACATTAACTAAAACTATTTTGCCAGACGCTTTTGGTACTGTGTACCAGAATCTTGGTGACATATTGGAACTGAATGGTTAATATTCCAGTGCATGCTCAGTGGAACACTAGTGTTATGCTAATTAATGTTTTTTGACTTCACAATAAACCAAGCCTCTTTCAACTTTTTCTTTCTATCATTTGATTCATTGCACACAGTATTGATATTTTGAGGATAAAAATCATATCCACAACTACTTTCATGATTTGAAAAGCAGAATTAACATTCGAATCACTTTAGATTTTTTTATATTGATAAATATGCTGTTGCACTCACATTAATACATTAGCCTTCATTTCACCATAATAAATAGCATTACAACCAATTTCTTTGTAAACAATTGAATAAATTACTTCATGCCTATTCATTTCTTCCACACTATCATTTGAATTATTTATTAGTCTATTTAAACACAAAGGTGATCAGAATCCTATATTATAATCTTTACCAATTATGTTTTATAACTTCGTACTTATATGCGATTGCAACAGCATATTTATCAATATAAAAAATCTAAAAGTGATTCTCAAGTTAATTCTGTTTTTTCAAATCATGAAAGTAGTTGTGGACATGAGTTTTATTCTCAAAATATCAGTACTATGTGCAATGAATAAAATGATAGAAAGAGGCTTGGTTTAATGCAAAGTCTAAAAATGTTGTCAATCAGTGTAACACTAGTGTTCCACTGAGCATGCACTGGAATTTTAACCATTAGTTCCAATATATCACCATGATTCTTGTGCACAGTACCAAAAGTGCTTGACAAAATAGTTTTAGTAGTTAATGTTTTTTGAATTTTTGCTACTATTTATCACAGTTTATACGTGAAAAATAATTTTCATTATCTGACAGAGTTTTTGGGTTATTTAAACTATTTTATTGTAATTATATAAATAAGTGCTAAATTTTGATGTTTTTTTCCTGCACATTGATCGGTTTAGTATGTTCAGCTCTTGTATTTTTAGTTCTGAGACAGTCTACTCTTAGAGAGAACATTATATTGCACTATTTTGAAATGCTTTTGAGTTGATCTTTATAACATAGTTAGGAGTCTGCCTCTCCCATGACAAACAACCATGCATAAGTTCACCATAAAATTTCCCTTTAATAAGTCTTCCATTGTTTATTCCCTTTATATGTCCAATTCAATAAAGATATGAGATTCACATGCATACTTACATATAAATATCATGTCCATACATCCAGGTTTTCCCAAATTTCTCTCTGATCTCTCTTGTCCCGGTGTTCCAACATATTCTTTCATGACAGTTAATTGTCCCAGTTTTCTTAACCACTCATTTTTATTTTTTAACTTTTAATTGTAATTTTATATTTAATTTATATATTTATTTTAAATTATATTTATGCATTTAGTATTTATAGTTAATCTTTTGATTGGTTAATCAGGAATTTTCTTAAAATGGAAGTGGCTTCCTATTATTTTGGTATGTCAGTAATGAATGATTTCAATTTGTGATTTTGTTTTGATAGATAAATTAACAATCACCAACACTTCTGTTGTTATTTAGCAGAGATAATATTATTAATACATGTAAATAAAAACAGCTCTTTCAACACTAAAGTGCCCTTATCAAAGCAAATTCTGTACAACATGGACTCTTTCCAGACTTAAACAATCCATGTTTTATTGAGTTTGCCTTGATAAGGACACATTAGTGTTGAAAGCGCTTGACAATTATTTTTATTTAATATGTATTAATAATAATATCTCTGTTAAATAACGACAGAAGTGTTGGTGTTTATTAATTTATAATTTGTAGCCGAAGAAATTTGTATTTTGTTTTGATAGATAGTATATGTATACAAATAATTGTCTTTTGCTGTTGTTTATATTACGACATGAGTATGTTGTCAGTAATGTAAATGTGATTATATGTTTTGTGATTTTTTTTATTACTTCGTACTGAAATATACAGTAATTTGCAATGAAGTTTTTTTTTTTTTTTAGCATGTGCAGACCCTGTGGAAGTATGGACACCCCACATATAAGTAATTAATAAAATGTACTTTCTAGAAATATAAATAAGATATTTATTTTATATAGCGCTATGTTGTATAAACTGTATATTCTTGATATTTTTTTTAAAAAAAATTGTGCAAAATAATTCTTATTCATTGTTTTCTTAACAGTTGAAGGCGATAGGTATATATATATAATTTTTAGTTTCTATCCATTAGTTGTGACTGGGGAAATGTTTGCACTTTAGATTAGTTTGCACAGGATCCTTTTCAGAGGGTTTTAATCTCTTTCATGTGTTTGATGGGTTTGTTCAACTTGCAATAGACTTTTTTCTAATATAACTTCAATCTAATTATCTTCAAACTATTCTTAAATTTAAGATGCTAAATAATCTTTTAGTTGAAAAAATGATGTAAAAAAGAAAGCAATTTATTTTACTACAACTTAATGTTTTCAAAAATAAAGTATTAAAATAAGCATATAAATAATCACGCAAAACGCACATTTATACGCCATACATATATATATTGTATTTTTTCAGGCAATTTAACTTAAATAGTTATGCATAAATTATTATGGTTTGAAAATGGTTTAATCAGCGTGGCTCGTGATTGGTCAATATAAAGGAAATAACGATCTTTAAATCACGTGATTATTAATTCACTTTTAGAGCTAAATAAACTTTGTTATTTTGGGATACACGTTAAAGTAATGACATAATAATTTTTGGTCCAAAATAAATAAATTATATAAGAAAGAAATTTTATCAAAAATGATTAAATTGCGTTACACTAATATTCTGTTGTGAGTATCGCAAGTGATAGCAAATGGCGATGATGATTGCTTGTCTATAACTGTTACATAGATACTCAGTCTGTTTTAAGAGAAAACTTACTACATGTACATAATATATCAATTTTATAGGGTTGGTTTATTGATGTTTTGTAAAACATAAGATGAAAAATGGAGATCTCACCTTTCAGCATTTAATCAGCTGTTTTTCATGGATATTGAAAAAACTTCTGTTTTGCAATAGACTTTTTAAACTCTTATATAAAATAGAGGTAAACTACCATTTATTATAAAATCAATAAAATATCACATTACTCTGTCACATGACTCCTGCTTATTCATTACTCTTTCAGCAGCATACTTTTTTTTTCACCACTACTATGCCATCTAATGTAAGCTTTAATAACTAATAGATGCCAGATAATAATGCTTAATAAATCTCTAACCAGTAATCTCCTATCCAATATCCCCTAAGATTTATTAAGCATTACTATTTTATATCAGGTGGCATAATAATGATGTAAGAAAAAGAGTATCTTTCATTATACATTTGAAAATGAAATTCTATATTGCACATATTTACAAATATAGTAGAATCAGCTATAATAAACTGATTCCAAAAAGTCCTTTATTATATCATCCATTCATCCTAACTTCCATTACAATGCATGTATTTTTAGATAATCTGTTCCAGTCCCAAAGCCTAGAGCCAAGTTACTATACAAAACAACCAAACTGGGTAAATTAGAAATTTTTTTACATATTCTATAATATTGATTGGTAAATGGATATTAAGCTATTATTAGTTATAAAATAAGATTGAAAAAACATTAAAATCCTCATCCACCTAATAAGCCTAATAATGTCTATTTCTTTGTTGTTCCTCTATGAGGAAGTGGTGAAGAAACCTTTTTCTTCTGGTGGCTATTTAAAGATTATTTTAGCTTTTACCCATGTATGCTGAATACTCTTTAGTGCTTTTTTTAAACATAAAAGTAAGTAATAGATTAATAGTAGTTAAGAATCCAAAATTGCTTGTCATCAATTCAACAACATCTCTATTATTTTCTCTAAGACAGGATTATTAACTGTAAATATATTTTACATATTTTATTCAGATGTATATTAAGAATAACAAAAAGAATCAGAAATGAAATGTATGGATGAGAGAACAAACAGGTATTACTGATGTCATCGAAAGAATTAAGAGACTGTAGCAGAGCTGGGATGTACACATTGCTAGAAAAAAATGATAATAGATGGACAGTTGAAATCTTAAACTGGATTCCAAGATATTGTAAAGAGTTTAATTAAGGCAGTGAAGAAGATAGAGCTATGATGAAGACTGCTGGACAGTTGAAACTGTAAGAAAATAAAGAAGTTTTTAAGAAAATTTGTTGCATTAACGTGTATATGAATAGAGTGTTATAAGCAATATATATTGTAAAGTACTTAGTAAGAGATCACACATGAGATAGAAGAATGAAATAAGGAAGTTTGCTGGTGTGATATGGAGAAAAATCAGAGAAAATGAATTGAACTTTGAGATACTTTCATCCTACAGTGGATCGATAATGGTTGAAAAGGATGACTCACGAAATATTCATCTCACCACATACATACATGTATATATACATCCATACACAGTGATAAAAATAGAATTAATTAAAATTTCTACATGATCAGAATCAAATTATATATACATTTAATAATTTGTAAAAAGTGTCACATTTAATAATTAATTGTATTTACTTTTTTATACTTTCGAATGAAGTAATGAAGTCTGCTTTATATAAAATAAAATTCCACTTAATATCCATTTATAATTAATAATGTTTAAAAGAAATGACATAGTCAAGTTAGCATTGTACTGTCATAGTTTACAAATTAGAAATATTACATCTAGTAACTAATTTCGCAACGAGCTCAATAGAGGACGCTTATACAGTGACATATACTGTATATGAGAAATAGAAACAATGCATAACGCTAGCTGAAATCTGTATAAAATATTTTAAACTACCCATGGCTATATTCTTTCAACCATATCCCCCCTTTTAAATAAAGCAAAACTTCATTTTGTAGTCCATATATAGCTATAGGGTATTTGCAATATTTTATATAGATTTTACTTACAATTATATATTATTTCTATTTCTTATATTTGAGTTTGGGCAATAAAAGTGACCATTGTATAGTCTTTCTAAGTATATTTAAAATTAAACATATTTGTTTGTTTGCAATGTAAGATCTTTGCTTCACACTCTTTATTTAAATCAGCTGGAATTTTAATATATATATATTATCACTACAAACTACATTGAAGAGGTTTTCCCTTCGATTTCTTTATCGATGGGCTGCAAAATTCAAGCTTTTATTTATTTCAAGGGAGAATGTAGCTAAAAGAATATATGGCTAAGGGGCATTTTAAATATTACTCATGAAGTACCTTGAAGTATATAAAAGATAAAAATAATATTTTATACGCAAAATAATATATTTTAAACAATCAAGTTTTATTGGCATGTATGTTCATAAATAATATACAATTCAATCCGTATTGCGTTTATTATTTACGTATTTTCTTTTTAAATTGAATTTCTAAGAATTAAACATAAAAATAATTGACATTTTGACGTGCAAGTCATTAAGAAAACTAAAATTAAATATTTACACAAAAATATTACTTAACGCATGCGAATTATTATTACTAAAATTGTTGTTATAATATTTCAATTTGTATTAACTTTTTTTTTTCAATTTATCATTATTATACATCATTAGTCTTTTCAATCAGTTCAGTGGGATGATCTTTCTAAGTTTAATCCATTTTCTTCAATTCTTAATTTCTTTTTTCCACATTGTTTCAGCATAACTTATTTGTCTCCTTCATCCATATAACATGCAGTTTTTTTTATAATCTTTTCCTAAGATCTTTTATAATCCTTTAGGATATATTTAAATAATAATATTGCATTTACCTCTTTTCTTCCAATACATAAGCTTGTGGTTAAGACCTGTAGAGGTCCCTACTATCGCATTTTTACGTGCATATTGTTGAGGTTACAGCCTTAGTAAATATTAATACAATGTTTGTATTTTTTACATTTCAATACTATTATATATAGATTGTTTTTAATTTTTCATTAGAATAATAATGATTCTCTGATTTCTCTAACTTACACAATATCTGATAAAATGAGCAGTTCCTTATTATTTTAGAACCAGAAATCAGATTTTTGATAAGGATTTAAATGCATCTGGTAATTACTAATTACTCAAATTTACTATAGATAACACAAGATGTCTTTTTGTTATTATAACTTTTTTGATTTCTGGATTAAATCCAAAATAAAGTTATGTAATTGCAGGCAATGCTTAGGATAATGATAGACATTCCCAAAACTGAATAATCTTCAATTGTATTACGCTGTAATTCAGTCTTACAACTATCTAAATCATTATTAGATGTACAAATGATTGAACCAATGCACTATAGATAACACTGTTTGCCTGTTTTTATTCCCTTGAAAGCAATTCACAAATGAACAAAGCTATTTTTAAAATGCTAAAATAAATAAGAATCTTGCTATACAGCTACAGAACAATTATTAAATTTGAGTTTATTTTTTTATAATGATTTTAAAATGTTATTTTTGAAAATACAATTTATTTAAATTGAATTCAATTTTTATCTTTTTGATGGATATTCAAGTTGAATATTAATTTGAACTGGAATTTGTTTACCCATATCATTTTTTATTGCGATTGACTACTGTTTCCATAGATTAAATGTGTTCTTAAAAATCTTATTTATTGTTTAAAGTGCTACACTTTAAAATACTCAATATTTATATTGTAACGAGCACAGACGTTCGTTACATTGTTGTTTTTTTTTATTTATTAAATATGAAAGTAAATTAAAAAGTTCGCATTTAAAAATTTTCTTTTAGAATTAAAAATTGAAATTAAATACCATCTTAAACTCGTATATATTAAATCGCACAGATAAAAAAAAATTATTAAAATAAAACTGTATTAAAAATAGAAAAGGTATTTTAAAAACAAAAACTTAAAAAGATTTAGAGATAAAAATATATATTTGATTTGGAAAACAGGTTAATTAATCAGAAATGGAAATGATTGTTAATTAGTTAAATGTAAACCAGCCTTGGGCATTTAAATGTAAAAACATCGGTCAGATAGGAAAACAATAGAAACAAATAGCCAATGAAAGAAATCCATCGGGAAATCGGACCTCAGCGAAAGGATCATCACATCGATGACATAATGCCAAGTCAATCCTTCGAATACGTATAAAAGGAAAATTTGGAAATTATTAATTAGTGATTGATTATTGATTATTACGATGTGACTATATGTAGTAGTACGGAGTTGGAGGTGATGGAATTGACAGATGCACTGTCAATTCGTCAGCTGTTAAAGAAAGGAGAAATGAACTATCGTTTTCTACATTGAGGACTAGTTAAAGCAAAAATCTCCGGATGGATAAATAAATCGGCCTTCAGAATATTAACCTCTTTAGGACGGCGTGGGAATTTACGTTCATGGCAAGCAACGGATAAAGTTGGACGTTTTAAAAATCGTAAGAACTTTATATTCACTTGAAACAATAAGAACTCTAAATTTTAAAACTTTTTAGTAAATAATGCAATAGAATCCTATCTGACCAAACTAAATTCTTCATTAATAATGTTATTTGATGTATTTGTTATTTATTTATTTAAAATCATTTCCATTTATTTAACTTTGTTCTTTAAGTTTATTTATGATTTCTGTTTTCCGATGTTAAAATATATCAATGTTAAACTTAAGTCGGGCGTGAATGGCTGTATAGATTTGTAAAGTTATATTAGGGGAGGGTAATCTTAGGTTATTTGTTTCGTGGTTAAATTGGGTCAATGGATTGGATATATTGGTGTGATTAGTAGATGTAATATTGATTCGCTATGGGCAGAATCGCTTCATACGCCGCACACTTCCGTTTGCCTATGGAAGGAATTATAAGTCGGATACCGCAGTTCCTTTCTATGGAGTTTTTTTGTTTTATTGCTCTTCTTTGCAGATAGATGTAATATTCCTATCTCATAAGAGGCAATTTCTTCTCTTAACCTTTTGTGCTGCCGTATTTTATTACATTGAATACATCGATATATCAGATGAATTGATGCCAGTTTGACTACGAATTTTAGCCTAAGGTTAAATAGGGATAGAATGTTTATTTTCAAAAGCAAATTTATGTGGTCTATTCATACTCGACCCTAAATAAAAATGCATTAAATTTAAGTTGTTTATAGACGCTTGCATGGATTGTTTATTGGTTAACTATGTTTTGCGTTTCCATATTTGATCAAAATATATAGACATTCGATAAATAATGATACCTTACGGTGAGTATCTAAAATGTATTTATTCGGATGTCTTTTAAGTTATTGGTGACAATGCAAGTATCTTATGGTGAATACTATTGGGTTACGTATAAATTTCCCTCCGCAATTGTCAGTAATCAATAATTTTGTATTTTGATCGTTTATGTTTACTTTGAAATGTTTTTGACCGTGAAATCTATGTAACCGATCTATATTCAACATTATAAACAAGCTTTCATAAATTTATCTGTGCGAACTTAATTAAAATGTAAAATTAGAATATAATAGTAATTAAATGTAAATTAAAGTCAAAAATCAAAGTTAAAATAATGTTAAATGTTAAAATGTAAAACTAATACTAAAATAATTTTAAATCTTATATATATGTGCATAAATAAATGTCTGTATGGTAATTACTGGCAGTGGCTTATTTTATTTATTTTTTAATGTTGAAATCTAATTAGATAAGATATGATATTATTAAATCTCTGCTACTCCCTGAGCTAGTGACATAGGCTAACGACCAGAACCAAAATATTAAAAAAAAAATTTTTTTTTTGACTTACGTATCTGCCTACTTTATAAATTTTTCTAGGTTCAAATGCCTAGATGGCGCCCTGTAGTGCAGTTTACGTTAAGTCTACATTCTCAGGATCGTTACAATATATATATTTTAAAAATTATTAATTAAATTGATAGAAACAAATGTAGTTCTTCTACTTCATCTAGTTTCACCATCTAGGGTAAGCTTAGGTTATCAATATATGCCAGATGACAGTGCTTGATAATTCCCTATTCAATGTTGTCCTTATTATATCCCCAGATTAGTTAGTAACTTGTGTCTTTCATCAGTGAGAAGTTTTGGATATGAATCTAGTATACGCAGACTTTTGAATCTAATGGATTTTTGCTCAAGTGCCTATCATTAACATCTTTTTTATTATCAGGCTATCAGATTGAAATTCAAAAACATCTTAATGTTTTGAATTTAGGTTTGCTTGCATAGTTCTATTGAGCTGATTTCAGTTTAGTATTTATTTATTTTAGTAACCATAGTTCTTTGATTATTGTATGTATTACATTCACTGATCAGAATTGTTATAACACCAATAAAACATCATAAGATCTGTGGCCATACATTACTTTATATACCAAATCTATTTCTCCTATTTCAATTCTACCACCTAATGCTAGTTTTAGTAATCAATAGACAACAGATGATAGTTTTAGTAATCAATAGACAGATAGTTTAACCTATATATACATACTAGCTGTAATTTATTAAAAGAATGAAAAACATTCAAAACAGCTTAAAATAAACACTATTCTAAAATGTCAATAAAATACTTTTTCAGAAATATATACAGAAATACTCAAAGCTAGTATTATATTTTCATAATGAATTTCCAAAAACATTTTAGTAATCAAGATCAATAAAAACACTAAGTAAAAATGTTTGATCATTATTGGTGGTAGACAAAATTATTTAAACCATCTCTTAAGAAAATTTAGTTTAACATCTCAATTTTAATACTGCTTTGTAAAATTCATATAGAGTAGATAATGAACTCAAAAGTTTAAGACTTCTAAACTGATTTCCAACTGAAAAAAAAAAGTCAAGCGATATTTGGGCTTAACTTGTCATGTGGGTGCTCCAGCATCATATAATACCTCCAGCAATTGATCATATTATTATTTAATTTTGAAGCTCCTTTAAATTTTTATTTTAGTTGAATTATCTGTTTCAGCTGATTTGCAACCATTCTCAGAAATCTTGTCAATGTATTAAATATAATACAGTGACAAGATCTTTGATAAAGGCTACAAGTTACCTGAAACAGAAAATTAAATAAAAATTGTTGTTAAAAAATGCAAAGAGACTGGTACATTTTATTATATCATATGAAATTGAACAATTAAGAGAAATGAAAATATTAACGCATGCATTAAGATGTACTGTATATTCATTCAATTAAATATTTTTACAAGACTATTACTGCAAACATTTTTAAAATCCGATTTATATATTACACAAATTTATAAACAAAAACGAAATATTTACTTGAAATTTTGAAATATTTATACGTTTTTCTGATTTATTATTAGTAAGATAAACTCGAGAGACATTTGCGACAATTTATAAACTCAATAACTAATTTAATCGATTAATGGCAGAACAAATATTTACTACACTTCAGGCACTGTTTTTATTCAATTTTATTATTGTTATTAATCTGACATTATTCACAAAAGACGGTTAATAGTTATAACTGGTGGAATTATGTATTAAATTTAATCCAATCAGTTGCAAGCTAAAAATTTACTGCAATTTAAATATTATGTTTAGGCCAGCTCTTTATTTATTGCCATCATTACAATGTAAATTAAGCTAGAAATGTTTAATTTTAAGAGGACTGTAACAAATTTAATCCATTCAAATGACAGATAAATATTTATAGCAACTTAAGTGTTATTTTTAGTCATTTAATGGATCAAAATTATTTTTTCTATTTGTTTATTTAAAAAAAAAATCAATATGGAAATGAATTAAATTGAAATCATTAATAAAGTTTCATGATTTTATTTTGTTGAAAATGTTTTCATCGCTTTAATTGCTTTACTCTTTCTATTGATCAGCTCAACATTTAAATGACAAAAGGAAAACCTTCTTTCAGATTTCCTTTCCAATTAAAAAAAAAGCCTCATAAATTTCCATAACTTCAACAAAAGATCCTAGTGTTCCAGCGTTCATAAGGCCAATTAAATTCCTACTACCCGTTATTCAGCCTCTTTCAAAAGATAACCCAATAAAAAAGACACAAATATAGTAAAAGTTTATTTTAAAATAAAAAGAAATTTATTGAATTGCTTTTAACATTTGTTTTCTCACTTTTATTGATTCGCAGTTTAATTTTAACAAGAAAAATACAACTGAGATTAAAAAATTCAATTTTCCAATCAATATTTCATAGAGTAATAAAATCTTCACATAGTGAACCTGTACTGTGGTCTTTGCAATTTCTAGTACAACCTGATTTTATATAAGACTGAAACAACGATTAATTTCATATTAGTGACGCGATTAATTTCATATTAGTGACATATAAAATAATATTCTATATGGATCATATGTAATAAATAAGATCTACCATTCTCTTACAGCGTCAATACGTTATCAAAGACCTAGAACGAGATCACATGTGAGATGCATAAATGAGAAAAAAATTTGAAGAATACATAATGCAATGAATTGCTAAGAGTTAAAGTAATGATTAAATAATGATAGTATCAAATCTCAAATATATCTTGAATGTTATCACCTATTACTTGATAATGACTTATAATGATCCAAGTCTTTATAGGACATGTTTTACCAATGTGAATTGCTGATGCCCTAGAATTCACAGATCAAATCTATCTTTTAATATAGTCTTAATAGCTTTAATTGCAGCAATATATTTTATTTTCAAAATGTTTTTGACGTTAGCTTACACTATAGTTAAATATGGTTAGAAACACTTAAACTATAGTTAAATATGGTTAGTACCACTATATCCACAGAATTTAGTCATAAAGCCACCTTTGACTTAATACTTATACAATACTGTTCAGAACTGCTCCAAATCCATAATAAAAATCCATAAACTAAAAATTAGTCTGGGGATCTGGTTACAACAGCATAGAGATTTATTAATTACTCCATCCAGTAGCATCCCTAAGGTCAACCAACCAGATGTACGACTGAGGGATAGTGGGGTTCCACACCAAGCTACCTTATTTTAATCAACAACAGAATATATATATATTGTAACAATCCGGAGAAAGCGACTTAACGTAATCTGCACTACGGGGCGCCATCTAGGCATTTGAACCTAGAAAAATTTATAAAGTAGGCAGATACGTAAGTCAAAAAAAAAAAAATTTTTTTTAAATATTTTGGTTCCGGTCGTTAGCCCATGTCACTAGCTCAGTGGAATAGCAGAGATTAAATAATATAATATCCTATCTAATTAGATTTCAACATTAAAAAATAAATAAAATAAGCCACTGCCAGTAATTAACATACAAACATTTATTTATGCACATATATATAAGATTTAAAATTATTTTAGTATTAGTTTTACATTTTAACATTTAACATTATTTTTAACTTTGATTTTTGACTTTAATTTACATTTAATTACTATTATATTCTAATTTTACATTTTAATTAAGTTCGCAGAGATAAATTTATGAAAGCTTGTTTATAATGTTGAATATAGATCGGTTACATAGATTTCACGGTCAAAAACATTTCAAAGTAAACATAAACGATCAAAATACAAAATTATTGATTACTGACAATTGCGGAGGGAAATTTATACGTAATCCAATAGTATTCACCATAAGATACTTGCATTGTCACCAATAACTTAAAAGACATCCGAATAAATACATTTTAGATACTCACCGTAAGGTATCATTATTTATCGAATGTCTATATACTTTGATCAAATATGAAAACCCAAAACATACTTAACCGATAACCAATCCATGCAAGCGTCTATAAACAACTTAAATTTACTGCATTTTTATTTAGGGTCGAGTATGAATAGACCACATAAATTTGCTTTTGAAAATAAACATTCTATCCCTATTTAACCTTAGGCTAAAATTCGTAGTCAAACTGGCATCAATTCATCTGATATATCGATGTGTTCAATGTAATAAAATACGGCAGCACAAAAGGTTAAGAGAAGAAATTGCCTCTTATGAGATAGGAATATTACATCTATCTGCAAAGAAGAGCAATAAAACAAAAAACTCCATAGAAAGGAACTGCGGTATCCGACTTATAATTCCTTCCATAGGCAAACGGAAGTGTGCGGCGTATGAAGCGATTCTGCCCGTAGCGAATCAATATTACATCTACTAATCACACCAATATATCCAATCCATTGACCCAATTTAACCACGAAACAAATAACCTAAGATTACCCTCCCCTAATATAACTTTACAAATCTATACAGCCATTCACGCCCGACTTAAGTTTAACATTGATATAATTAATTTATCGGAAAACAGAAATCATAAATAAACTTAAAGAACAAAGTTAAATAAATGGAAATGATTTTAAATAAATAAATAACAAATACATCAAATAACATTATTAATGAAGAATTTAGTTTGGTCAGATAGGATTCTATTGCATTATTTACTAAAAAGTTTTAAAATTTAGAGTTCTTATTGTTTCAAGTGAATATAAAGTTCTTACGATTTTTAAAATGTCCAACTTTATCCGTTGCTTGCCGTGAACGTAAATTCCCACACCATCCTAAAGAGGTTAATATTCTGAAGGCCAATTTATTTATCCATCTGGAGATTTTTGCTTTAACTAATTTAGTTGGTCCTCAATGTAGAAAACGATAGTTCATTTCTCCTTTCTTTAACAGCTGACAGAATTGACAGTGCGTCTGTCAATTCCATCACCTCCAACTCCGTACTACTACATATAGTCACATCGTAATAATCAATAATCAATCACTGATTAATAATTTCCAAATTTTCCTTTTATACGTATTCGAAGGATTGACTTGGCATTATGTCATCGATGTGATGATCCTTTCGCTGAGGTCCGATTTCCCGATGGATTTCTTTCATTGGCTATTTGTTTCTATTGTTTTCCTATCTGACCTATGTTTTTACATTTAAATGCCCAAGGCTGGTTTACATTTGACTAATTAAATTTATCATTTCCATTTAAAGATATAATTTTATTTCCAAATCTTTTTAAAATTTAGTTTTAAAATACTTTTTCTTTAATAAAGTTTTATTTTAATAATTTTTCATTATCTGTGCGATTTAATATATAAGAGTTTAAGATGATATTTAATTTCAATTTTTAATTCTTAAAGAAAATTTTTAAATGCGAACTTTTTAATTTACTTTCATGTTTAATAAATAAATAAAAAAACAATGTAACGAACGTCTGTGCTCGTTACAATATATATATATAAAATAGACCAAGAGACTGACATTTAATGCAATTTCTTATACATAAAACTAAAGCTTACTTTTGAAATGAAGCACTCCAAACATCTCAAAATTTTTTATTTACTGTGGGCCTCATTCCCTTTTGTGCTTGGGGTCTCAAAATCTAAAGGGCAGCGCTGATCTGATACTTATTAATTAATAAAGCTTACACTAGGTGGTACAATAATAGTGAGAAAAAGTATACTGCTAAGCAGTTCAATATTGTTAATGCTATCTGGGTATTGTAGATAGAATTGCTAATAATGTATTTCAAAGTTAGCATTAATTCTAGTTGTATAAATAAAGCAATAGGTCTTCCAACATGGCCCATGAACTATATTTGATCTTCACTAAGATTTCTTATGATTATCTTGCCATTAGTGCACTGACAAAATAATTCAATAAAAAACAAAATATGTATTTTGTAAATGAATAAACAATAAATATTAGAAAAATATAATCTGAATTATAATGATTTAATCCTTTTGCAATTCACATTTTTTAAGATAACCCCTAGTGTCCATTTTGATTAAATTTCAAACTTCATTTTAGTAATCTTTATTCTTTTATTATATTTCTACAAATTTCACATTATTTTTTAGAAATGTAAGTTTACATAAATGAAAATCACTCTTAAAAATAATATTTCAACTTTGCAAATATAGAAAAAAAAAAAAAGAAAACTGAAATATGTAATTGCAACCGTTTTTGTTATTTATGAATGAAACAAAATTTGTTTTAATTCCATTTCTAAAACGTGAATGAATTATTGTTAAGAAATCATCAAATAATAAAATTGTGTTTTAAAATTTAAAATTCTATTTATAACTCTTAAAAAATAATAATAAATCTCATGGCTATGGTGAATAAAGAGACATTACATTTTCAGTCAAGCACAATTCCTTACTTTATATTATTATATTTCTTTTGACTTGTCTTCTTTAAAACAAATACTTCAAAATAAAATCTAAGTTTAATCATAAATATTATATTACTTCAAATTTAAGCCACAATAGGATTTTAAAATTGGGAAAAAATATATAAATGATTTTATAATAGCTACTGAAAAATAATAAATATTTTTATTTACTTACATAGAAGCTAAAAAAAGATACAAATGGAAAATTCCCAAATAAACTGCCATCGATCGTAATACTATGCGTGCAGTAGAATTTTAAAATTGGAATAAATATAAAAATGATTTTATAATAGGTATTTAAAATAATAAACATTTTTATTTACTTAAATAGAGAGTAAAAGAAAGTGTAAATGAGTAATTTCTGAATAAATTGTTATCAATGATTGTAATACTATATACATGCATAGAGCATAAAACAAAGATGCAATCATTAGGAGTGGTAGATCAGCAGAAATAAGATATTAAAATATTTGCTTTGAATTTAAGCTGCACTCTGATTTTACATCTTCAAATTTTAAATAAAAAGCACAGTTTAAATTCGAAGTAATACACAGTTCTTCTCAAAAAATAAATATTTCACAAATATTTTACAAAAATATTAGTAAATATATAAACAAATTACAAAAAATAGATCTTTACATTTTTAAAATCTAAACAAAATCACAATTGTTCTCAAAAGCTTTTGCAAGCATTCTTGGGTCTGAGAACAAGAAAATTATTAACTAATGACAGCATTAGTTTCTTTCTATTAGGTTTTTCTGATGATACTAACATCTTAAGATTTTTTTTACATTAACAAATCAAACTTTATTTAATTCCAGTTTTTGTTATCAAATGAATGCAAACTGGCAAACAAATATCAAAAATAGCATAAGAAAATGAATTTAACTTACAGTAAACCAGCAATGTAACAATAGCCTTATGTACAAGTTGGAGAAATGGTTAAAATAAATTAAGCAAGTTTAAATACAAATTACACTTAAACAAAATTGCAATAGTTTAGAGTAAAATATATACCATTTAAATTGATAAAGAATAATTCTAATAGTTATAAATAGGATATATAATATCTATAAACATATAATTGAGGTATTAGTTTTGATTATAGATTTTTTAGATGATAGCTCTTAAATGAATTTAGTTGAACATGAATGCCTCATTCATTAACCATAATTTAAACCATGTAGAAACAATTTATAAGTTTGCTGTTAACTTTCTTCATCTTTAATGAATCAAAATACTGATGTAATACAGTTACCGAAAAGATTATAAAGCATATATGCTGTGGTGTAGTGCAATAATAGAATGATGAATTTTAAGAGTTAACGGTTCCTGTATTGAAGCTTGACACAATTACACTACTCAAACCCTATCTGGCTTTCTACATAATAAACCACTCAATAATTTTATTTTTACTATCACTAGTATTTTATAAATGACATTTCAAGAAAGGCAATTCTCTTAAAAGTTTAGGAGGCTTGACAAATCACATCATTTTCTGCTTTCTGTCTCAATGGCTTTGTTTATTTGATAAAGATTAGGATTGGAAGCAATCAAAAATATTTCTATTCAGTAATAGCATATACTATTATTATTTATACCAGTAATCATAATTACACACAGATATATATACTATGAAGCCACAAAATGTTCTGTACCAGTGTATACTATTTCAATTATACATTCTACAAAAGATGTGAATAAAAACTAAAACATTAAAATCTATAAATTTAGTATTTTTTGATGAGTATGAATTTCTTACAGTATAGCAGCTGCCATTTTTCTTCATTTTGCAGTATTCCTGCTAGATTTGACATTCAAACATGATCCATGCATTTTTTCTTTGCTTTTCTTCCCAAAAATTTGATATAGTCCAATATTTTGTTAAATAAAATGTTTTCTAAACATAAAGCTGGAAGCTCTATAAAATGTAAGAGAATTTATCAAGTGCTTTTTAAAGAATAAAAAAGAAAGTTATCAATTCACATGTGAAAGAAAAAACAATCAGTAAAACATGTCTGTAGATATTCTTATACTTCAGAAAATTTAAAGTTTGCATAAAGAATTTAGCTGAAAATGTTGAAATGAGTAATTCCATGCCATTGAATTGCAAATAAGAAATGGTCTTATGAATTCTGAAGTAGATATAGACTTAAAATCATCAAAAATAATTGGAGTGAGCCAGCTACTGATATCTACTTTGCTATTAAGTTTTCATAAAAACCAAAAACATTATTAAAGGAAAAGGATATTAACCAAAATAAGTGTTTAATTGTACATAAATTGGGTTGTTTTAAGACATCTATGATTCACAAAATCAATAATCTGACACTTCACTATCTTTTTTTTTTTTTAAAAAAAAATTGTAGTAGTGTATTTTTTTTATTAAATGTGAATGACACATAACTACATTATTGGTTTTTTTAAAAACTTATTTACACTATAATGTCAATTTGTATATGTGTACTATACATATAAAAAAGCATTTATGATATATATACAAATAACCCCAGTGCTTAATGCTAAACTGAAATAAAATATCCAAACATTAAATCACCCCACCTAGTTAAGAAATTCAGCATTACTCTCTGTGAAATAAATATATAAATATGAGTCTGTATTTTGAAATATATATACAATCTTGATCAATGAGTCAACACTTTACTGGATTGCTCAACTAAAACAAAATGAATAAATCCAAACAATGATGAAAATATTACAATTCAGATCTGAGGTTTACATTGATTAATTAATCTAGTAAATTGAGGTACTAAATTATTTATAAGCAGCATTGGGTTCATTGGTCAAGATTGTGGTACTTATTATAAATTCAAGTTTTGTTCATCAGCATTCTTGACTTTAGCTCAATCATATGACAAACATCATCACTCTGG
Organism: Epiperipatus broadwayi; assembly: GCA_028023455.1. NCBI lineage: Eukaryota > Metazoa > Onychophora > Udeonychophora > Euonychophora > Peripatidae > Epiperipatus > Epiperipatus broadwayi. The sequence continues at coordinate 351,468 of JAQFVV010006367.1, forward strand.
ATACATTTGAATTAGCCACTTCACTTTTTTTTGCGTAAGCCATACATAACTGATAACGTAATTTAACTTCATATACACATTTTGTAAGTATACTTCAATTTCATATATATTACATATATCAAACTTCTATTACACCACATATTCCAGAAACATATGACCAGAGACATGATAAAGATGCATGATTCCCAAGTTGCACATTTCATGCTGAACCAGTAGTCATCAATTGTCCCAGATCGTGATCTCTTACACATATCACCATTTGTTTAATATTACATAGATAGCAATTTACTATAGTCTGATTACCAGTGTCAAACTTTCTGCACTTGTAACTTTGACACAACTACTTTATAAAAATATATTAATGATTTTTTATTGATCATTTATTAAACTAGAGATTATCCTTAGCCCCAAAACACTCTTTAATTCTCAATTAATAATATGTATGTAGTGTTTGTTATAAAGTTGAAAATAATGCTGTACTTATATATATATATATATATATATGATGATGATGACATATATATATATATATATATATATATATATATATATATATATATATATGTCATCATCATCATTATCAACCATTATCAATCCACTGCAGGATGAAGGTCTCTCCAAGTTTAATCCATCTTCTCCGATCTTTAGCTTCTCTTCTCCACATCACCCCTACACATTTTCTTATTTCATCCATCCATCTTACATGTGGTCTCCTTCTGGGTCTTTTACAATCTCTTGGAATCCAGTTTAAAATTTCAATTGTCCATCTATTATCATCTCTTCTAGCAATATGTCCAGCCCAACTCCACTTCAATTTTTTAATTTTTTCAATGAGGTCAGTAACACCTGTTTGTTCTCTTACCCATACATTGCGTTTTCCATCTCTTCTTGTTACTCCCAACATACATCTCTCCATACTTCTTTGAGTGGTCTGAAGTCTCTGTATTGATCTTCTATTAAGTGTCCAAGTCTCAGATCCATAAGTAAGAACTGGTAAAACACATTTGTTAAAAACCTTTCTTTTCAAACACATAGGCATATTTCCTTTTAATATCAAGTTATTTCTACCAAAAGCACTCCAACCAAGTTTAATTCTATGATTAATTTCCTCTATTATGTTTCCATCTGTATTAATAATCTGACCAAGGTATTTGTAACTCTTAACTTCTTCTAATTCACCATAATCAATCTTTATTTTCATATTTTGAGCAAATCGATTAAACATTACTTTAGTCTTTTTAACATTTATCTTTAGTCCTACTTTCCTACTTTCATCTGATAACTCCTGCAACATTTCCTGCAGCTCAGAAGCATTATTTGCAAAAACAACTACATCATCTGCGAAATCTAAATGACTTAAATAATCTCCATTTACTTTCACTCCTTTAGTTTCCCATTTTAATCCACAAAATACTTCTTGCAGCACTGCTGTAAAAAGTTTTGGAGATATGGAGTCACCTTGTCTTACACCTTTCTCAATGTTGACTTTCCCAGTATCATTATGTAATCTAATTGTTGCTGTTGCATTTTTATAAATATTCTTTAAAATATGACAATATCCTGGATCTATACCTTGATGATCCAATGCTTTAATCACTGAAGAAATGTTTATAGAATCAAATGCCTTTTCATAATCTACAAATCCAAAACATAATGACAACTCATATTCATTTGTCCTTTCTATAACTTCTCTCAATACTTGAATATGATCTACTGTACTAAAACCACTTTTAAATCCAGCTTGTTCTCTTGGTTGATGAAAATCCAAGGTTCTCTGTAGACGAGTTGTAATTATCTTGGTAAAATTTTTATATAAAACTGATAAAAGGCTGATAGGTCTGTAATTTCTAATATCTTCTTTATCACCTTTTTTAAATATTAATATTATTACTGCATTCTTCCAATCATCCGGTACATCTTTATCATTTAGACATTTGGTATATAACTTTGCTAATATTTTTTCTGTTTCTTCACCTGCTTCTTTTAATATATCAATTATAATTCCATCATTACCTGGAGCCTTTCCTTTTTTCATACATTTAATTGCATTTCTCACTTCTTCATTTAAAATTCTGGGCAATTCGGAAGATGTAATAGATATAGGAGGTACTTGTTCTTTATTACTATATAATTCTTGATAAAAATCTTCTACCAATTTCATAATGTCATCCCTCTTTTTAGTAATAATTCCATCTTTTTTCCTTATTGCAGATATAAATTTCCTACCAATACCAAAATGTTGTTTCACATTCTTAAGACTTTTATTTTCTTCTACAGCTTTTCTTGCTAGTTCACAGTTATACTTTCTTATATCATTTTCAACTCTTTTCCGCACCATTTTACAAAATTCGAGATATTCAATTCTTTTTAATGCATCATTCTTGCATATCTTCATATTCCTTCTTTTCTTCATAAGTTCTCTAGTCTCAGTAGAATTTTATTAGTCAATTGCTGCTTTTTTCTACCAGCTATCTTTGTTGCAGTTTTTAAAAGTGTATCAGTTATTTTCATATTAATTTCATTCAAATCTGAATCATGTTCAAAATCTACTAATACTTGAAACCGATTTGTAAGTTCTAATTTAAATTCATTAGAATGTTTCTGAAGATTAGGAATATCAACTGTAAATATAGTTTTTCTTAATAATTTTTGTCTCTCTAGTTTTACATTAACATGTATCTTACCCCTTACTAATCGATGATCACTTCCTGTGTTAAATTTATTAAGAACATTACAATCTTGAAATATGTATTTCCTGTTAGTCAAAATATAATCCAATTCTGCTGTACCTTCATTTGGATGCTTCCATGTCCATTTCCTTCTAACATTTTTTTCAAAAAAAGAATTCATAATATAAAGTTTTTCCTTCTCTGCAAACTCCACAAGTCTATGTCCTCTCTCATTTCTATTACCATAACCAAAATTACCTACAACACTTTCATCTTTCATTTGTTTACCAATTCTAGCATTAAAATCTCCCATAACAATTTTAAAATGTTGTTTACTCTGATCAAAAGCCTTTTGTACATCCATATAAAAATCTTCTACTACTTCATCACTGTGAGAACTTGTTGGGGCATAAACCTGAATTATCTGCATTTGATATCTGCTATTAAGTTGTATAACTAATCTTGCCACTCTGTCTGATACACCATCAATCTCCACAATATTGTTCTTCCACTTTTTATTTATAATGAATCCTACTCCACTTGTATTTCCAATATTTGTGCCTTTATAATAGAGCATATGTCCACTTTTTAAATCAATTGTCTCTTCACCTTTTCTTCTAACTTCACAAAGTCCAATAATATCCCATTTAATATAAGAGAGTTCTTCTTCTAATTCTTGCAATCTTCCTTCACTTGAAAGTGATCTGCAGTTGTAAGTACCTAAGGGACTTGAACTCAGACTTTCATACTCCCTGAAACTATCCAATGCATCTTATATAACCAATACACATGACCACATTCATGTGAAAAAGATAAGTGTAGTTATATGTATTAATTGTATAAGATGTATCGGACAGTTGTTGGGGAGTTTGAAAGTGTGATTTCAAGTTCCTTATAATTACATTAAGTTTAGTATTATATATATATATATATATATATATATATATATATATATATATATATATATATATATATATATATATATATGTAAAATAAATACTAAGTCAGAGTTTAAATTTAGTAAAATTTATTGCATCAAGTATACTTTCAATGCTTTCTTGTCATATTCATGGTTAGTCTGCTAAGAACATTAAATTTTTGCTGATTTGAATGCTATTTGATTTTTGGTTCATTACATATTTATTTTATGCAATGAGTCATACCTTTTTTATTTTATGTTTGTGATCATTTCTCTCTTCACATGTGATTTTAACAACACTCAGATCACAATTATTGCAATAATCTCTTTCATGATTATAAAAGACTGATGAGTTAGCCACATCAGAATTTGTCTTAGATTTTTTATTCATTAGAGAATCCTAGATCATTTTAGTTTTAAGATTTTCTCGTTTCCTCATAGTATACATATGGACAGTCTGGTAGCAGTTTACAGTACAGATCACATTGAGCTTACAATTTTATCCTTTGAGTTGATCAAAAGCTTATTTAAATTTATGGAGGTTCTGAATCTGACATTAAATTTGTTCTAGCAAATTTGCACTATACATACATACATGATGAATGTGGTAGAGCCATCTTTTATTATTATCTCTATGATTAATAGTTTTATTATTTTTGTTCTACATATCGCTGTTCTGTTATATCCTGCTTTTATCAATTCAGCCACATAATGTTCTCTGTTCTACAGATTCATATTGAAACGAATAATAATTGGGATATAAAAAGCTTTTGAATCCTGAAAATTTATGTGATGTGGGTACTTACCATTTTACATCTATGTATCCTCTGATATGGTTCCTCTGATATGAAAGGGTTTAATAATCATTTTATATTGGAGTGCATTAAGTGTCCACTTTAATTTTAAATCTATATATTGAATTTGATGGGATTCAAATCAGCAAAAAATGAATTAACTCAGCAGACTAATCATGATTATGACCGAAAGCATTGAAAGTATGCTTAATGCAATAAATTTATTTTACTAAATTTAAACTCTGACTTAGTATTTGTTTTACTTTAATAGTTATAATGACAAGAGCATCAACTATAGTTATATATATACAGACAGAGAGAGAGATAGTAAACAATATATATTGTAAAAAAAAAAAGCTTTAAACATAGTGTGAGCTGTTGTCTACTATACATAATATATGTTTGAAAGAAGGGGGTTGAAAAAATATAGTAGATATCATAGGCCCATTGAGTATAAAAATAAGAAGAAGAAGAAGAAAATATTTTTAAGAAAATTATGTATCTTAATGATTCTTTTCCTGTATATGTATTAAATGGATTATATCGGTACATGAGGGGTCAGATTGACTTTAGGTCAACATGGGTGTGATGAGAATCTTGGCCTCAGGGTGGCCTTTGAGCATTCCACCATCAGATTTTCAATTGGATGGACGGTTGAAGAGTTGGAGTGTGGAGTGGATTGAAGCCTGTCCATTAAAGTATGAGGATTGGCTATCTTAATATATATCTGAGCACTTATTGCGTATATGTGTAGAGATGATAATCTGGACCAATTGATGATTGCTGGTTTAGTATGCAATACGTATATTGGTGATTATTTATCTTTTCGACATATATGTGCTCAAATGTATCAGTATTGTGAGATAAGAGTGGCTAGTGATGGGTCGTGTTAAAGTCTGTGCTCATATACCCTATATATTATATAAATTTGAAAGAAAAAATTGTATTGTGGAGAAGGCATACTAATCATAATGTACTATTGCTTACCACAATCTACTTCCAATCAGAGATTTTAAGCACACATTATCAGAAAATAAAATTACAGTAAAGGTTTCGGAAAGGAAAATTATTAAAATCTTTCCATTCTTTAGATGTAATAACAATAGCAATTAAAATATAATTTATTTATATCCAAATTTCAAATAAATCTGAATGTGGTAAAAAAAATAATTGGAAAAATGATTGTTTATTTCAAATTAGAAGATGAGAAATCAATATTTTGATAATGGATAAATCCCTCCCCTTTCAAAAGAAAAAGCAAACTTCACCAGATGTTTTACTCTAACATGAGTGAACATTTAGAAAAAACTTTTTTTTTATTAAACTTTTTTTTTTGTTTTAGAAAATGAAAAAGAAGATTTTATTAATTCAATTATTGAACAAATCTGTTGGTACTTTATGAATTATTTAACGAAAATGACTATTTTTATTTTTTTAAAAATACTCTCATTACAAAAGTTATGGCAATCATTACGGTTCTTCATATTTTATTTCTTTCTTTGAAATTCTGTATCATAAATTGTTTTGTGAAACTGTAAAAAAATTCCACTGAAAATTTTGCATTCAGCCATGAGACGAGATGTTTAATCGAAGGAATAAATTTATTTAAAAATCGGTATAATTATTCTAATGCTGTCATAATTAGAAGCACTTTCTCTCCCCAATTAAAAAACAAATCCTTCCCATATGAACTGTGGAGTAATTGACAAAATGACAAGATTATATAGAATGTGTAACGAAGAGTGTTTTTTTAAAAATTTCTGTGATTGTATTATTCAGAGAGGTAGCGGTTCAATATTGACACATCTTGCATGGCACAGCCTATGGGAACTAATATGATGCATAGAGGCAAAGGAATGAGCCTGGGGTTTAGTGTCTTGGTGGCAGGTGACTAAGCTTGCATGTCTCGAAATGTACAAAGATAGTTCTAAACTTTTGTCCATGCAAAGCTACAGCTTTGTATAGGTAAACCGACCTTTCAGAATGGAAGTCAATGTTATGTATCCTGTGTTTAATTTTATCATAAATTGTAACCAAATTTTAGAATAAAATATTATTATTATTATTATTATTATTATTATTATTATTATTATTATTATTATTATTATTATTATTATTATTATTATTATTATTATTATTATTATTATTATTATTATTATTATTATTATTATTATTATTATTATTATTATTATTATAATAATAATAATAATAATAATAATAATAATAATAATAATAATAATAATAATAATAATAATAATAATAATAATAATAATAATAAAGATATGTATTATTATACCCTGCATTTGTAAAATGAAAATGCTAATAGCTAAATCTTGCTCATTTATTTTGAATTCAGTAACAAGCAGTCATAAATTAGTATGTCTTCTAATAAAAAAAAACCCCATAAAGATAAAAAGATAATGTATAGAATTAAAGCTGAGTTTTATAATGACTTTACAAATGAATGCATGAAACACAAATACCTCCATTATATCACATCCTGTTTCTTTTTATTTAAAACCACTAACACATCACTTGATTACCACCTCCTATGTTTACACAATGTGTTAATACAGTCAAAACTCTCCATATTGTAGTGCCACCCTGTGCAAGTCTTAGTAATCAATGAATGCAAGAAGGTTTGTGTATAAAAACCCTATCTAGTGTAAAAGGTGTTTGCTGGATAATTGCATTAGATCTTAAGATCTAGGTGCAGTGCTCTTAGATCCAATACTCCTCACTGATGAAAGCCACAAGCCAGAAAGTAGACTGGAAATATTGGATGAGTAGGCATTAGATAGGGATTCCACAAACCTTGTATCCATTGATTACTAAAGCTTGTACTGGATAGCACTGCTGTATGGAGAAGTTTGTTTCTATATTTTTTTAATTATTTACTATCTTGTGATACAGTTTTTAACCTCTTCTATAATTAATGTTCCTTTTTGAAAGACTTTTACACTTTTCTTAAGTTTAAACCAACCTTGCATTTTATCTTGAACTTTATCTTCCCAAGGAAGGCACTCAATAGGGGATATTATTTTGGTGTTTAAGATAACCGTTATAATATAAAGAAAATATCTTTCCCTTGAAAACCTTGCTAACATTTACCATAAAGAAGTCTGTTCATTCATTTTACATGCCCAAATCTGATAAAGATGTATCTTTACCATAGTAGATTTGACAGCATCACATTTAGAGACCATTATTGTTAATTGTAAAACATTCAATTGAAGTCACTGTGAAAATACAATTTATTTCAGAAAAATGAATGGGGATAATTAAAAGTTCAAAACCAACTTCATACAACAGAGTTTTGTGCAATTTCCTTGTTTCCATTCTGGAACATGACATGGTATGATTAAAAACATATATTAAGCATAGAGAGAAAGGGTATTATTATTAAGTTTCTAGGATGAAAGCTTTAAATTCCAAGAAAAAAGATATAAAAATACATTAAAAATTTGGACTGTAGAGAGATGGAAGAGACAGAATATAAAACATTTATTTTTGAAATGTAGGATATTGAGAGAAAATCAGAATAAATATAAAGAAGAAAATAGCAAATGAGGTTGAGATTTTTTAGATTTTTTTATAAGAAGTCCAAAGAATCTAATAAAGTGGTATTGAAATTAATGACTTTTTAATTAAAATGGAGTAATAAAAGAAGAAAAAGGTCAAGTGTTGATGGCAAGTGGTTAGCACAGCTGCCTTACAAGCAGTTGCCCTGGGTTCACTTCCCGGCCAACGCTTTGACATATGAAAATATATATATATTGAAAGAATGATTTGATGATTTTAGATTGAAAAGAAATAATAAAATAAGAGCACTGAAAATCTGTAATTATTAAGGATGAAGTAAACCTCCAATAATGCAGTTTCTTGGGTAAGTGCAAAAAAATTATAATATTCAAGAAACAGCACATTAAAGTAGCTTTACTTTATCCTTAATAATTAAAATAAAAGAAGTAGATATGTTTACAATAGTAGTTTCAAAAAAAAAATGTTTAATTTGTCTAACAGTATTTCTAGTTTAATGTCATGAAATTTCTAACTTTATGTAAGAAAAAAACATTTTATATTACATGTATAGTGTTTAAATAAAAGAATCTTGAAACATGTTTATCACATAAGGAATTCAAATTTGATTTAACTTTAACACACTTCCAGCTGAATTTTAATGTCAGATAGTAGCAGTGTATGATCTGGACCATGTATTATAAAGATAATTTCCTATTTTTTTAGCACAATCCTATAAAAATATCGAACCAATCACTGTAGACAATAGTTCTGTTAAACAACATTTATTCAGTGTTTTTCACTAATTTTTCTGGGTGGGATTATGAGAGAAAAAAGTGCCAATATGAAACAAATGCTTTAAAATAAATGAGAAGATTATGTGTAAAATATCAACTTTTTGCTTTGTATATCCAAATTCATGATAAAACGTTAAGAATACAATATATATATATACACACACACTACAAAAATAAAAACACTAAGTGACATATATCTTGATTCATAATCTTATTTAAGCATTGAGCATTCAATGAACAACACCAGATAATAATATATCATTATAATCTTTTATAATTCACTGCACTCCTGTCATACATTCACTATTCAAAAGGCTATGAGTGAAAGTAGATGCCACTACTATATAATGTGGAGAATATAAGCTAACATATATATTTTTCATATAATAATTAGTTTGATATGCACTCTTCTGATTAAGTTTAAACTATTACAATTAGTTCCAAATAAGGCTGACCAAATTATACAATTTCTATATTAACTATCAATTTTCTCATACAGCACCAGTAATAAATCTTTTACATGCAATGGTTGAAGCTGACATCTCTCCAGATTTATGTACATTTAATTAAAAAGACATTGACTTAGACTCAGAATCTTACAATATTCAAATTTTTAAAACCCTAGCTTGGATAACATAAAAAATAAAAAAAAAGACTTGTATATGGATGCAATTCTTCTTTCTTCCTCACACCCAATTATCTTTAAATAAGTCATAGGAATATATAGAAATTATCTGCATTACCATCTAATATCCAATGATTATATAAAACTGTGAGTAAAGATAGATGTCACTGGTATGTCATGAAAAAAAAAAGATAAAAGAATTACTTAATACTTTGATATAAAAAGTAATAAGATTTCATTACTGATATTACTATCAAATCATCTATGGTTAAAAATTAATTTATATTCCTGCAGATAATTTCTATGATTTTGAGGCTGTTTTTTTAATTCAAAAGTTCCCAATGTGGCAATATGATTAACATCAATATATGCCAATATTTTATAACATTAGATATTGATGAAAGAAATTAAATTTTATAACAGAAATAAATTTTAATATCAAAAATAACAGTAAAGTAAAATTTCACAGAATTTGCTAAAAGTGTGTAAAAAACAATAACCCTTTTTTAAAGTTGTAATTATTTATTAAGCACCCAGGATGTATATGTAAATACTTTTAAGACAGGCTTTAACATGAATCATATGTGCCTTGAAATTTATAATAGTCAAACAATATCTTTAATTGCCAATAAAGGGATCTCTCAAACCATGACCCATTTAGCGACTTTTATAAAGATAAGAGTGGCCATCTTATCTTTAACCTAACTTTCCACTTATATAGGCCAATCTGAAGCATCTTGATTTGGAAACCTGTCTTAAATACTTTTTATAAAAAGCATCATTTATAGAAAGTTATCGTTTCACACCTATATTTATAATCAAGTTTGTATGAACATCTGTAAAATTTAAATTATGCACATATAAAAAGTGATTTGTTTTGGGATTGCTAAAAGTTTTCCATTGTCAAAAAAAAGGATCTGTTTCAACATGTATACCTTAAAGTGACAGATAATCAACTTAAAATACACTTAGATATGGTGTCTTTTGCATTTTATCAGCATCAATTTTTTTCATACAAAGAAATATAGGCAGTCATCATTCAAAGCTGATCATCGCAATTCCTTTCAGAAATTGTAAAATGATGAACACAGTAAGATAAAAGTTTATACTTGTAAATTAAAGGTAGACTAAAGCAATAGTGACTTGGAATCATATGGTGATTTATATCATTATCATCATTAATTATCTTCCAAAATGACATCATGCACTTCAACATAACAATATGTCTATAGTTTTACTCTCCAGATATTCACAACTACTCCTTGTCTTTGATTATCAATCACTGCATTTTTCCCTACTTTTTTTCTTTTACCATTTATAGATCTAACCTACCCTTCAATATCTTCCTATTTTTTTTAAACATAATTTCTTGTTTACTTCAAGCTCTATCCTTTACATTTAACTTTACTTTTTGTACTCTTTTCTAAATGGACTTCTCAAAAACCTCCTTTTTTTTTTTTTACATATTTTTTCTTAATCTTCAAATCCTTACTCTATATGATCTATATTCTCAACTTATCATTTAACAATACCGTATTTTAATGTTAACTTAATGGGTCATAAAATAAACTACTTTAATTTAAAATCTCTTCAGCCATTATAATTCTTTTATAATTTCTTTGTAGTTATTCTCATAATCAGATAATTATCCTTCAAAAAAAGTACCAGTCTGCTCTAAAATTTCCAACTCATTTTAAATCATATGCATAAGATCTCTTTATCCATACCATTTGGTTCCAAATCTTCATGAAAATACTGGGGTCTGCAGTTGCAAACATTGTTTTAACACGTTTCAACCAGAAAACTGGTTTTCACCAGATAAATACAGTTATATCTTCTGATGAAAACTAACTCTCTAATTGAAACACTAAAACAACTGTGTTGACAAGTATATCTATATTTCATTTAAATAGTTTATATATTTTTTATTGTTTCCATGTATGTATAGATATTTATATTCATAATATAAATATTTTTTAGCATGCATATAAAGTATAAGATACAATTTAGTTTAAAAATTATACACATTAAAACATCAATAAAAAACAGAATCCTGCATGCATTTTTAACAAATATATTAAGAGCACAAATCTATTTAACATGTATATAAGCAGTGATGATATCTAACCGATTCGCGCGAACTGGTTCTTAAAATTAAAAAAAAATAGCGAACCGGTAGTTAAATTATTCGAAAATAAATTTTATTTATTATTCTCCTAAAAAAAAGTTTAAATAACAAATTACTTAATTGTTTCTAACAATAATCTTGAATATTATTTGTATTTTTTTTTTTTTTATAACTAATGTTACAATGATTCTTTTTGAACAGATTGAGTTCAAAATGTTTTTCCCAGAATAATTCGACAATACGATAGAAAACATACTATTTGATCGCATGCGTATTGGCTTGGAATGTGTGACATGCGCGATAAAATGGTTACGAATTATTCTGCAAGAAGTAATTCACAACAGTTTTGTTTTAAGTAATAAAATCCATTATTTATCGCGTTTAAAATTAGTTTATTAAAAGTATACAAATAAAAATTGTTACTTTATTAGTGATAAAGGAATCCATATTTAATTTTCACACAACAAGCTAAATAAGAAATTAACTATTAGTTTACTTAAATCTAACAGAGGCGTTATTAAAATTAGAAATAAATTCAGCACAAATGTACTTATGTATTACCATAATTTTTTTAATGAAATTTACTCTTGCTGAAATTATTTTACTTTAGAGATCAAATAACTTCATTCAAAAGGACCTATCATCGTGAAAATAAACAGTAACAAAACCATTGTTACCAATGATTTTGTTATGCAGATGTTGTTTTAAATATTTATTTAACTTTAATTTTTTATTTAAATATTTTATTTCTTCGCTTACATATTTATCATGCAAGATTTGTTTTTATTTGATTAGTAAGTTTAATGGATTACCAACTGTAGTAAGTTTATAGTACATTATTTTCATTTAGTTTGCTATATCTGATGCAGCAGTATGTCATTTTTTTAACAATGAGTTCAACATATTTTTTCTAGAATAACTGGGCAAGATGATAAATCTAACAATAACTTTAGCTCATCAAGTGGCATGACTCATTTACAAATAATTTTTTCTTATTATTTTTTTAATTTTACTATTTTATTTCAATTTTATGATTTGTTACCACTCATTTGTATTAAAAATGAATCAATTAGATGAATTTTTTCTAGGGCAAATTTAACAGGAGAATATAATATAAATAAACCCTTCACAAGAAATGAAACAAAAATGCCAAACAATATTGGATTTCCTCATAAAAGACCCAAAAACGGATACAGAATCGAATACGATAGTAAAGGATGATATTTCGAATCAAGTTTTGTTTTCTGTTTTTTCTGATACAACAGAAAATAAAGTTGATGACACAAATAAGCTGTCCAGTTCCAAAAGTACAATATTCCGGTTTACTTACTATTGGAAAAAAGCTTGGGTGTGACATCTGTACCAAAATTAAATCAATAAAAGTGAAGGCAGCTCATGTGTTAAAAGAATGGAGAAGATGTAATATTGTTCCAAGAGGAAAAAATAAAATGGTTCAACAAACCTCTCTTTGAAAAAAAATAAAGGAACACTTTTCATCAAAAGCACACCAGATATGTGTGATGCAATTGAAAGAAACTGCAAAAAATGCAATTTCCAAATCCATAGACAAAACTCATGAAAAGTTTATGAGCTCCACTTGTAAAATTTTCAATACTGTTTATACTTTAGCAAAACTAAACTGACCGTTTTCTGATATTGAACATTTGATAGAATTACAACAAAAGAATGGGTTAGATATGGGAGTGGGACTTGAACACATTTCAAAATACATTAAAAAAGAAGTGTTTAGAAAAATAATAGATCAGAATTTAAAGATATGTTTTATAATTGATGAGGTTTCAACAATATCATGTAAAACAGTCCTTATCATTTTTATTAAGGTTGAATATACAGATTTTTCACCAAATTTTTTTGTAGATTTAGTGGAATTACAAAACCAAGATGCTGAAACCATTTACTCTGCTCTACTACAAAGTCTGCATTCAGTAGGATTTGATAATCCATATTTGAAGAATAATTTGATTGGATTTTGTTTAGATGGAGCAAGTGTGATGCTGGGAAGGTGGTCAGGAGTGAATGTTAAAATAAAAAACCACTATCCTGAGATTATTATTTGGCATTGTTTGAGTCATCGCCTTCAGCTTGTGTTAGATGATTCTATCAAGGACATAAAGCAAGTGAATCACTTTAAAGCATTTATTGATGAAATATACAAAATGTTTCATCAATCTAATAAAAGCCAAATGGCACTGAATAAAATTTCAAACAATTTGGGAATTGAAATTCTAAAAATTGGTAGAGTTTTTGGCCCAAGATGAGTAGCAGCATTCAGTCATAGAACAGCAATTGCAATATGGCGAGCCTATCCAGCACGGTATGATTTTTTTTTCTACTAATAAGAAATTTTCTGGAATGGCTAAACGTCTCACCAACAAATATTTTATGAGAGATCTGGCTTTAATAATTGATATATTTGAATATCTCAAAGAAAAGAGTGGTACTTATAAAAAAATAATAAATGAAACTATCTCTTCTAAGGAATTCCAGCATATTAATTTTGTTGAAGACAACAAATATGTGAGTCTTCTCCATCAAAAATTACTGAATGCAGTGACAACAAATATGACATTAAGATTAATGGATTGTGATAGCATAAGTAATAATATTCAAGATAGAAATCATAAAATCATCAATTAGTTAAAATTGTGAACCCAGATGCTTGGAATCTGGAAGAAGCTGTAGTTCTCTGGAAAGAATTTGAAAAGAAATTACCAGATTTTTACAAAGTATTTCATCATAAGATTTCAGTTAATGATTTTCATGATTATGTTGAAAGTGTTACAAAAAATCACCAGAAACATATTGTACCCAAAACTATTCAAAGAGCTAAAAATATAATTAATACCATTGCTGCGAGTTCCGCAGAGACTGAATGAGGGTTTTCTGTGATGAACACAATTTATTCAGATGAAAGAAATCACCTCAAAGTGAAAAATGTGGCAAATCTTCTAGTAATAAATTTGATAGGTCTTCCATTAGATCATTGGGACTGCAGTGACTCAGTTCAAGTATGGCTAAGAAATCACAACACAGCTGATGATGCTAGAGTCAAAAAGCATCATCAACCTGAAGAAACATATGGTGCAAGTAAAATGTTAATATGGAAATATCTTGCCAAATAAATAAGTTTTTTTCCCAATTATAAAAATGGTTTAATTCTTTTTGATCCCATGAGTGAGATTGCAAAGAACATCATAATGTGCATGTGCACTGCTGCACTTTTTGTGTATGGGGGGTCATGTAAAATTTCTGAGAAGTCACCAAACAGAATAGGTTCTTAAATACAACCTATCTTTAGAGAAACGGTTCTTGGAAATTTGGGATATCTTCACTGTATATAAGGTATGTTTTCTATTGTTCTGACTTATAAAACTCAAAAGTAATAGACTATACTGCTATAATTATTCACATAGGCAAAACTTTTCATACAGTAGTGCCATTCAGTGCAAGCCAGAGTAATAAATGGATGCAGGAAGGTTAGTGCATAAAATCCCTATCTAGTGCCTTCTCATCCAATATCCCCAGACTAGTTTATAACTTGTGACTTTCATCAGTGAGGAGCTTTGGACTTGGCTTCCACTGAATGGCTCTACTGCATGGAGTTTTGCCTCTGTGAAAAAGTTTGTGTAAGCATAAAGAATGGTGATCATGTGATGTTTGATGGTGCAATGATTATTGTTGTTATTGACAATACTGAAGGTATTTCCAAGGATTTTATTAAAGATATGGTGTTATTTTTCCCAGAAAAAGACAACAAAAGTATTGGAAAAAACAAGTGATTTATTTATTGCTTTTATAGATTTTCCCAAGGTATTTGACTTAATTGTCAAATAGATCCTAGAGCATTGTTTGAAATTAATTTGATATCGACCAAAATTTATTTATATTATACAATTTCTATATGATTAAATGATAGAAAGTGTCAATATTGCAGATTGAAAATGTGAGGCATTTAAAATATAGACTTGTATTAAACAAGGATGTTTATTGGCCTCGACTTTATTTTTGGTTTTTTTAACCGGGATCTTTAGAAATGTTATAGATAGCTTCATGAATCAGAAATC
Organism: Epiperipatus broadwayi; assembly: GCA_028023455.1. Classification (NCBI taxonomy): domain Eukaryota; kingdom Metazoa; phylum Onychophora; class Udeonychophora; order Euonychophora; family Peripatidae; genus Epiperipatus; species Epiperipatus broadwayi. Next base: position 367,004 of record JAQFVV010006367.1, read on the forward strand.
AAGAAGCAATGCAGATATTAGAATTTTATCTTCTTGATATCTGAATTTACAGTTTACTGATGATTTTTCTATTCTTACCGATTTAAAAGGTGATCTACAGAATGTAATTAACGTTTTGATTGCAATGCATAAAAATTTTAGAAATTAAAGTTTTAAAAAATCTGTCTTTTATTAGCTAATTAAGGAAAAAATCTTCAACAACTTTTAGTTTGGATCATTACCAATTTCAGAAAGTGAGGCAATTTAAATAACTTATTAGTTTTTAAGTAGAAAGATGGACTTAGATGCTTAATGCATCACAGGCTTTAATGTTCTGTGGCTTTTAACAAGTTTTAACAGCACATTGATGTAACTTCTGCAGTTAAATTAGTTGTATGCAGTAAATGTTATTTTACTTTATTTATTATGTAGTATCAAGATATGGACTTTGTACTGTCATAACATAAAGGCATTAGAGTAATATCTATTTAAGAATGATTCATAAAATTTTAAATAATGATTCATAAAATTTTAAAAATATGATGACAATATTATAAGATCAATTAATATGTTCTATAATTATCTGGATGTGACACTATAAAGTTTACTTTTATAAAATCGTATCTTCACTGGATTGAGAATTGAAGGCTTCCTATAACAGTATTTTACAATAAACGAACATATTTTTTGTGGAAGAAGCAAAGCCCATTATCTCAAAAACAGTGTCTAAAAAGTGTTAATATAGATTGTTTTCATTGGAAAGATATAAATGAGGACAGAATACAGTGAAGATGTACAATTAGACAAAATACTGAAATATTTCACAAGAAAGTTTATTACTTTTAAATAATAATAGTGCAAAATGTCAAATAAACAGAATAATGGATCATCAGGTTCTAATGTAAATATATTTGTGGTTCATAGGTTATTTGCATAGTCATTGTTTCTTGGAATTGGAGTGACCATAGTTATTTGCAAATGGCTGCTACGCTACTGTTAAGCTAAGTATTTGTAATACTAGTATTAAAATTATGCTCATTAAGATGTAAGCAAAAATAATTAATTAATAAAATACTGCAGTTATAATAAATGGAGATAAGCTGATTCATATATGTATGCACAGATAGAACTGTATTCAAATCTAAATAAGGACATATGTGAATGCATTTTTTCAATCACTATTTCTTTTTCAAAAATAAAAATTAGTACCTTTTTTCTCATTCTTCTTGTGACGAAAATTGATGATGAAAATTAAAAAAATACACTGATTTTGTGATAATAAATTCATAAATTACAAATATGCTCGCTTATGTGAAGATAGCAAACACCATATTCTTGTGGCATGTTGCATTAATGGTGATAGTAATTTTATTATAAATTTGAAGATTAACTGAATTTTTTTTAGCAATTTTTAATTTTTGTATTTTTTGATTAATGTTTTTTGTGAGCCATGGATTAAAAAAGTGTACAGTATTGTATTTTGTTGTTATTAATTATTTTTGTTGATAATTGAATGCTTATTATTTTAAAATTAAATTATAATATATATATATACAAGTTAAAAATGTCTGCAATGTACACATGTGTGTTAAAACATATGAATATAGACATATATATCTTAGAGAAAATATAAAAATGAATGCAGTTTTTTAATAAAATTACAAGTATAATGACCATCAAATGATTTCTTCCAGGTCTTTAATCTGATAGCTGAAGGTCCAAGAGTGCTAGTGGTTTTGATTCAGTAGGTGGCTAAAATTGATCATTTAGAGGAAGTAAAAGATATAACAAAGGTATTCATAGATTGAGCATACGAGATTTGATGATAAAGACTTTATTAATTTCAACAATATGGAATAATACTTGATCAAAAGATGACATATTTTCTAAAACTTACAAAAGTATGTTTACAATATTGTTGCATGAGACATACAAGAATTGAAAAACAAATTGATTTAAACTAACAAGTATTGTAGAATATACCCAACCCCAGACTGGTTTCTGCTACTGGCTTCCTCAGTGAGGTACTAAAATACTCATGCATTAAATTTAAAATGCCAGGACAAGCCCAGCACTTTATCTAATGTATAATTATTAAGTAAAAAATCGGAAATTTTCAAACATTCATGTCTTCCAGTCCAGCTATCTAACTTAAATAGCCATATGAGACTGAACCAAGTTCAGATACACCATATCTTAACAGCAAAAAATAAAATTACAAAGAAATCAAGTCATATGTCACATGACCTAATTTAACAAGCTGGTATTACAAATGTTGTTTATAGAGCTCACAAATAAGCTCTTAACAAGCTTGCAGAATATCCATTAGATAAAGTTCTGGGCTTGTCCTGGTATTTTTAATTTAATGCTTGAATATCCTAGCATCTCACTGAGGAAGCCAGTAGCAGAAACCGGTCTGGGGTTGGAGATATTCTATAAAGCTTATTACAAATTTATTTGCGAGCTCTATATATAACATTTGTAATACAAGCTTGTTAAATTAGGTCATGTGACATATGACTTGATTTCTTTGTAATTTTATATATACTGTATATCAAAAATTATTTATATAAATCTAGGTTTATGTAAGTCAAGTTTATGTTAATAAAGGGGTATGTATATAATGTATATAACTTCCAGAAATGTGTTAATAGAAAATAATCCATTTGTTTGTGTTGAAAAATTATGGATATTCTTAAAAAAATGATAAAAAAAAACTTTGATTTATTGTATAATTTTTCCCTACTTAACTGAGCATAAAATGAAACTTAGAAATTTTTTACACTTCGAGTAAGCACAAAGTTTTCATTCTAAGTAACTGACTTATAGCCAACTTAGCAAACTATCTCAGTAATAGCTAGAAAATAGGTATCTGAATATTTTCAGCTGTAAAATGTGATTGTAAAAAAAACCCCACAAACCCTGACGTCAGAGAATTTAATTAGGCTATTAACGCTGTCCTTTTGTTCACTGTTTTTCTTTAGAGAGATTCTGGAGAGTTTTTACTATGCATTTGGCTATCTGTATAAAAAGATAAGTTTTCTGTATATCAAATGTGAGTCATTAAAATTAGTTCCAACCTTGTGTGATTTGGTGTGTAATAGAGTGACAGACCCTAAAACTTAAGATCCACTGATTGCATCACAAATCTATCACTTCTGATGCTCAAACTTCTTAAGACCTCCATCACAAATCTATCACTTCTGATGCTCCAACTTCTTAAGACCTCCTCAAACTCAATTATTATATTATTTCTGAGTTCCCAGCATGCTTTGGCCCAGTAGTAGAATGGCAGATTTGGGAACTCAAGGTTCACAAATTGCACCTCAAATCTATCATATCTGATGCTTAAGCTTATTATGACCATCTGAAAAATAAACCATCTTATAAAATTGTTATAAATAGCATTAAAACTTGATATTGATCACAAAAATAGTGTGCATGATTAAAGGTTTTAAATAATATGCATAATGCAAGGCATAAACATGCATTGGGAGCAAAGCTTGAGAAATTGATAGATGGTTGTATCACATCTCAGGCCATAATTTTATTTAGTATAAAATAGTAAAATGGGATAATAGTTTTCTTTTGATGAGGACTCATATTCAGAGGAAAAAGGAAAAGTGGTTAAAGCATTGATCTGTCATGTCCATGAGATGAGATTTGCGAAATTGGTAGATGGTTGTGTCACATCTCTGGTCATCAATTCGTTTAATACAAAATAATAAAAAAATAATGACAGTAGTATTGATAAGGACTCATATTCAGAAGGAAAAGGCAAATTGGTTAAAGCTTTGACCTGTCATGTCCATGAGAAGAGACCAAAGTCTGATATGAGTGAATCTTAAATTTTAAATATTTTTTTTATTACAAACAGAATTAGAAGTTGTTGTTGTTTTTTTTTTGATAATTCAATTGGACAACCAGTATTGATTGATAAATAGATTAGTTATTATTAGCTAAAAAGTAAAAATCCTACATTAATCTGGGTTTCCCAGTGCACCAAGTGTAAAAAAAAAAAGATTATTAATATAGTCTTCATTACTAGTGTATATGTATGTGGGAAGAGATCTGCTAGAGACTAGATACGAAATTTCCATTTAGTGTCTACTGATTGTTCTAACTTCCAGACATTACATGATCACCATTTACTAACTTCCAGAGTAAATCGAATGGATAATTGCTTTTACGTTAAAATGGTATACTTAATTGACAACAGAAAATGCATTTAATGAATGCAAAGTCAGTGATTATTAAGCATAGACGTAAAGAAACAGACTGGAAAGCTAAAATCTCCTGAATCAAAGCTCAGCCTAATATATCTGGAGCTCAATCTCATGTGACTTATGATAAATAATTATTTGATTTTTTTTAAAAAAATAAACGTATAAAAGTGTATAGTCTTTTTTAATTGGTCTAAGGTAAACTGAATGTAAAATATTTTTTCCCAAGATTTATCTCATGGATTGAAGAAATAATAGGCAGGAGTCAAAGAAACCCACACATTTTTCTGACTAATAATAGATGATGTTTGTTTTTATTTAAACTTTTCACAAAACTACAGAAAAAAGTACATCATATATTATGATAAACTAACATTAACTCCACCAATGTTTAAAATTAACCAATAGAATATCAGTAATCTGTTATCAAGTCAACACTCGGATAAAAATTTTAAAATTAGCTAGTAAAATATCTGGGTATTGCCTTGACAACAGATTGCTGTTATTCTATTGGTTAGTTTTAAGCACTGGCTGAGGAGATGTGAGTTGTATGTGATAACCAATTAGCAATGTGCACTTACAGTTTATAATAAACTATAAATTATCATATGTATTCAAAAGAACAAATTATGAATTGTAAAATTTCCAGGTAGATTCCATTTTGGAAAAGAAAATCACAAATGTTTCTATGAATAGAGTAGATGATGTTTGTGATGTGACAAAAAATAATAAAATAAATAACTGAATGATTTACTACTAGAAATGTCATATAATGCTAGAGCACCAGAAGTCATAGAATGGTGCAGTGATCCAGAGATTTTTAGCTCTCAATCTGCCCTCTACCCCAACTTTACATTATTACAAAGATGTTGTTGTTGTGATGAAGTCATAGAATGGTGCAGTGATCCAGAGATTTTTAGTTCCCAATCTACCCTCTACCACAACTTTACATTATTACAAAGATGTTGTTGTTGTGATGTAATGCAATGCACTGTGCTTTCACCTTTCTCAGAGTCAGGAATCTCTCAGCCATTATGCTCCAAACAACCTATTACCCACTTTACCTTTCCTTAGCATTTCCCACCTTGTTTTTCTCATATTTTTCTCTATTCGCCTCCATCTCATTTCCACAACATAATCTTTGTCAATTCTATGACTTTTATATCTAAATCCCCCTTATCTTTTTCTAAACTCAGCATAGAAACCAAGAATCCACTTTCTGTATAATCACTTTGTTTATATTTATTGTACTACAACTTCATTATTTGTACCCTTTCTGCTTACATTCAATTAACAGATGTTTAATATTTTCTATGCCTTCCTTACATAACTTGCAGACTAAATCACTCATATTTTTTCATTTATGTGTACATTCCAGACAAAAATCTCCATATACTAGTGCCATTCAGAGCAAGCCAGGGTAAGTAGAAAGAAATGGTGATCATGTGAACTTTACATTATACAGCTTGATTTGACAAGTGACTGTGATAATTAGACTTAGCCCCCCCCTCCCCACAAATATTATATATCTACAAAAGCACATTAAATGCTTGAATAAAAAAATTGACACACACTTTCCTTACAAAATTTGATTTATTGTCATTAATGAATCATTAAAAAATGCATGCAACACCATACTATCTTTTCTGTAATGTTTTGATTATTTATATATATATAGTCTCTTTTTTAATAATATATCAAGGATAGTAGTGCATATAATCCCTCAATTAGTGATATTTCAGGCCTTAAACAAAGAATCATGACTGCAATCAAAAGATGTTATATGAGTATATACTGTACCATGCGTGGAAAGAGGTGAACATATAACTTGGATCTGGCTATAGTTGGCAGATATTGTAAATACGAAATTTTTTTATAAAAGTATTAATTTGCACATAAATATATCAATTATAATGGACTTAGTGATGTAATGGTAGCACAAGTAGCTGCTTTGCCTATGAAGTGTATTCAAACCCAGGCTTCTAAATAAAAAAATCCAATAGGTCTGAAACTTTTGTTGCAGTTACCCAACTCAAATAACAATCCAATAGTGGTCAGTAAGTAGGCATCTAACTATTCTTAGCTAGAAATTAAACAAGAACTAAAAATACTCAAAACTCTCATTTGTTTACAACTCCTGATAGAGAAGTTTTTACATAGAAGACAAGCTATTTGAAGGCTGTTTTTACTTTATATATATATGAAAACGTATAATTAATATTTAAATATCATATAAATGATATGGCATGGTGACTTTAATTTTAATAATAAATCACAATATATATATTTTTGTGTATCTTTCTGATTTCTTGAGATTCTTAATACCTGAAAGCATTTTAGCACCATTCTTAATTTCATCACAAAGTTTTAATGATATATATTTTTATAATTACAAGTTTTAGATGGTATTGATTAAAAATTACAATATTGAAGCGATCTCTTTCTTTAGTCCATTATGCCATTATCATTGAGAAAAATCTTTCAGTGTTTCCATTATGTCCAGGTATTGAAAAACAATACTGACACATTTTCAATATTTCAGAATAAAATTCTAAATTATTTGACTGTTAAAAATATTTTCACTATTTCAAATTCGATAGCAGTACTTCAAATTCAATTGTTATCAATACATTTTAAAATAAAAGCATTGATTGAAACATTTCACATTACATATATCATTGACAGTTTTGAACTGATACGGAAAAAAGGTAAAATGGCAGAGAAATAAACTCCCAAAAAATAAAAGTTGTGAAAAAGGCTTACGAAATCCAGGGTAAAAATTATTTTTGAATTACTTCTAAATTTAGATATGATATCCACCCAACCATATTGAGCTTGGAATTGAGTTAAATACATACACAAACATTAAAGAAAATTTTTATTTTAGATATATATGTAAATCAAATTTTTTACATTCCTTCCACCATTTTTTTAAATTAGCCAACGCCTCCTAGAGTCACTGAAATTCATTAAATTGCAATTCTTTAAATAAATTACAAAAATTACAGATTCAGCCTATATTTAAATGAATAAAGTCCTATACATGAGGGATCAGAGTGACTTAAAGTTAATATGGGTATGACAATAATATTGGCATCCACAAGTAATTTGGGCATATCATCATCAGGTTTTCAATGGTATGAATGATTGAAGACTTGGAAGATAGAGTAGATTGAAGTTTGTCCACTAAAGTTTGAAGATTTGCTATCTCAATAGAAACCGAGCACTAATTACATATATATGTGTGTGAGAGATTATAATCTGGAACCAACTGATGGATGCTGGTACATACAAAATACGAATATTAGAGATAATTTATCTTTTTCACATGTGTGTGATCATGTGCATTAGTTTAAGAGATTGAATGAATAGCCGAAGTAAGCTTGAAAATGTGTGTCCCTTATATAGTTACATCTAAAATTCCAAGTATATAAATTATACTTGTATTCAATCAAATATTGAATAAATACAATAAATATAAAATAATATGTCAGTTATTGAATAATTATTGCAATAAAAATAATAAATTATAATAGTAATAGTATATTTTATAAGTAACTGCAATAAACTGCAGATGTACTGTCAGATAACATATATATTCCAATATTTATTTTTTTATTCAGTATTGACAATTAAATTGAAAAAAATCTTATATACACGTCACATTAAAATTATTTTCTAGATAACAAGTTATATACCAATACACTAACTTATTGGGTGACTGTGGGTTATCCTGGGAAAAAATTATTTGAAATTAGGAAAAATTCCAATTTTATATGGCCTAAATTTGAATCTTAGGCATGGCAATGGCAGCATATGCAGTTCCAGTGCCACATGCAGATTTTTCTTGAATGAACATATATATAATATAAAGAGTGTACTAATGACTCTAAACAAGCTTTTTTATTATTTTACTAATAAATGCAGCAAGAGAACACATTTAAAATTTCTATCTAGACTTGTCCCTATCCCCAAACTGGTTTCAAGCTAATGGCTCTCATCAGTGAGGAGCTAGGACATCCAGACACAAGATTCAAAATACAAACTCAAACCTAGCATTTATCTAATACTTAACTATTAAGTAGAAAATCTGAAAGTTTCAGACATTTATATGTCTTCAAATCCAGCTCTCCAACTCAAACAGCCATATAGGACTGAATTAAATTCAGATACACCATATATTACTAGCCCTAGCAATCTAATATAGCCAAAGCCTTAACAGCAAAGCTATAATATTAATGAAATCAAGTCATACATCACATGATTTATTTAGCCTGTATTTACAAATGTAATATAAAGAGCATGCTAATAGCTCCAACAAGCTTTATATATATTGTATTTGTAAATATAAGCTAAATAAGTCACGTGATGTATGACTTGATTTTATTAATATATATAATTAATTGCTATTCTTAGCATTAATAAGTGGCAAAGTTGATGAGATCAAGATGTAATATAAGAAAATTTGTTTTATACCAATTAATTGCATCATAAAACAAAGGCAAAACTCTCCATATAGTAGTGTCATCCAGTACAAGCCAAAATAATTAATGAATGCAAGGTTTGTGCATAAAATCTCTATCTAGTGCCTATTCATTCAATATCTCAAGACTAGTTTCTAACTTGTGTTTTTGATCAGTAGTTAATTGCAATGGTAAAAGGTGAATGCTGAAGGATTGCATTAGATCCTAAGTTCTAAGTGCAGAGCTCTCAAATCCAAAGATCCTCACTGATGAAAGCCACAAGCTAGAAATTTGTGTGGGGATATTGGATAAGTAGACACTAGATAGTGAACTTATACACAAACCTTCTTGCATCCACTGATTTCTCTGGCTTGCACTAAGTGGACTACTGTATGGGGAGTTTTGTCTTTATTTTAACAGCTTGTGTAAGCATAGGGAATAGTGAGTGATCTTGTGATGTTTAGCAATTTAATTGCATCTTTTTTTTTAATTCAGCAGTATAGAGGTTGCAACTATCATTTGATACAATCTGTTATATTCATAAGTAGGAAGGATTGCTCAGTACATTACTCAAACAAAAAGACTCAAACCTTTTAAGATTTCGTAATTCTTGTAATGTCATCTATATCTTCTTTTATTTTTTCAAAAAAAAATATATATATATAAACAAAACAAATGACTGATCAACAATGAAGTTTCCCTTAAATTTGATTTTTTTTCTAAACTTTTGTGCAACTCTCGCTTGATAACAAGTAGGACTTCAAAGATAGGATATGTTTGCAATGAGATTTAAATCAGAAACAGCAATTACTAGCATTTGGAATTGTGATATAAGCATATTCTCCTACTAAAAATTTGCAAAAATTTCTTACTTAATCAATGTAGTATGTATTAAAAAATAATTATATATATATTTATGATTATTGATTGAACACCTAAAGTAAATATCTCTATTGCTTATTTTATGACATATAATATCTACTGGGTGACCAATAACAACCAAATATGTGATTATTTTGACTTGATGGGCGACACACTATCTTACAAAAAAAATAGTGCATTTATCAAAAATTTAAATTGTTTTAAGGCTTCTGTTTATTATTAATGTACACGTGGTTTATATTTTATCAAGAGAAAAAGTTTTCATATTGATCATTTTTGAGTAAATACTTCCATTACGCCATGTACTGAAATCAAATGTGGAATGTTTTTGCTGAACCATGTTTACTTGCAACATTAGACATTGTTGCAAAAAGCATACATATTAGATATAAATTCAAAAATACTAAAAAAAATTGTTACTTTGTTTTAATAAATGACAAACAAATGCCTTACGTTCCGAATCTTTGAATACATTTCAATAAGTCTATCCTGCAACAGAATGAGTTAAAATTCACATTCTCAATAACAGTGCTAAGTTATCCAGATGTCACTATTTTTTCAACATTAAATCTGTATAACTCACTTAAACAATTGATATTTGTTGGATTTGATGTGTCGTTGCAGATTGTGTGTGTTTCTTTCCGACATAAACTTTTTCTTTTATATATTACACACACACATACACGCACACAATACTTATTTAGAGTTACTAACAATTTTAAAATATGTGCCTTAATAAAATAGCATTAATCCAAAACCCCTGAGGCTTTTTTGAAATTTGTGAATTTTTCAGTATCAATAGTAGGTCAATAGTTTGTCAAGCGTTGTTAGCCGAGAGGTCATCGTTGGTTGCAGACGGTTGTGGGTTCGCGTCCCGGCCTATGCTATGACATATGAAAAAAAAAAAAGTAGGTCTTTTGCCTATTCATTAAAAAACTAAATACTGATATGATTAAAAAAATAGGCAGCTCATAATTAGCTTATTCATTTTTGTATATACAGAATGTGTTTTTACTTTAATTTTGTTAATAAATGTGTGTACAAACTATTTTATTTATTGCAAAAGGTCAAAGATCATCTTTGAAATTTTTCAATAATAGATATTCTGATTACTGGTATTATATTCACATTTTGATTTCGATTTTTTTTTTAATGTTCATTTTTCATGTCTATAAAAATTGAAATATTTTTATTAAACAGAATAATATTTATAGAAGTGTATATACAAAAAATTTGAGTGTATTTCTTCTTTTTGTACTCTAGCGTCAACTACTGCAGTTTGAGATACTAGTGGGTACCAAATGACAGTACAATTTAGTTCTCACCCCCAAATTGATTTCTGACTTTTGCATTTATCAATGAGAACTCTAAATTCGTGGCTGGAACCAATATAGTTACACATCTAAAAGTCATTTTTAAATTTTACTATTAGACTATTAACATGAAGTTTTAAAAAACCCTAAATTTTAGGCTAAAAACTTAATAGTAAAATACTAATAATAATCACCACCAAATGCATGATTGCATCAATTCCAGCTTTGAATCTCAAATCCCCACTAATAAATACAAAACTCCCAAAACAAGTATGGGTTGGTGATAAGCATATAATAACAATGAATAACTCAAGCTTACAGCAGATGTACTAGAATCCAGAGAAAAAAAACATGCTCTTATTAATATAGTAAATTTTGAAAATCAAGTGATGTGTTGGTACCATGTAAAAATTACCACTATTCCAAAATTCTAGTTATCATCATTGTTTTTAATCATTATTAAGTCTCTCCAAGTTTAATTCAGTTTTCCTGATCCCTAGCTTTTCTTCTCTACTTCACACCAGCAAATTTTCTTATTTTATTTATTCATCTCACATGTGGTCTCTTTCTGGGTCTTATACAATATTTTATGATTTGATTTAAAACTTTAGCTGACCAACTATTATCATCTCTTCTAAATGACAATATTATCCATCACTATAGGCAAAAACAAAAAGAAATGCAAGATTTTTCAGTGCAAAATGGAAAATAATCTTTATACACTGTTACCAGTCAGAAAAAAATATAAAAAACAAAGTGGCATAAAGCATAAAAGATGAGATTTCAGAAATGCACTTTTTAAAACTTTATACTTCTTCTCTGGATATAAGTTACATCTTCTAATGATTGATTTATAGTTGTCTTCAATTTTGAATATCTCACTTCAATTGCCATATTATCTATTTTCATAAATATTTCTTTTATGAAAAAGAACAAAAAAAATTGTATCTAAAAAAAAAAAAAAGACAAAAAGAACCAACAAAAGAAAGCACATGTTTTTTTTAAAGAAAATATTCTATCTAGCAAAGCTAATTTTAATTAATAATGTTAACACAAAATTTCTGTAAATGTTTGCCTGACAGTTAAAAATTATAAAATTTGTAATTTATTCTTCAAAAATTTGTTCAACTAATTAATATATGAATTTTTTCTACAGTACAGGTTTTTTCATACCTGCATTCCAATATGTAATATATAGGGGTTTGAACTCAGACTTTTACATGACCCTCAACTATCCACACTACCTCATACTGCTGGCACACTTGATCGCACATTTTGACATGTGTGTGATCAAGTGTGACAGCAGTATGAGATAGCATGGATAGTTGAGAGTTGTGTGAAAGTGTGAGTTCAAACCCCCTATATATTTCAAATCTGTCATTTATGTTTAAAATTGTGACTATAATTCACATGTGTGCCATATATTGACACAATATATTAAATTGTGATGACTTTCTGAGAATTCATTAAGTGACTTTTCTACAGTTTTAAAATATAAAAAATTAGTAAAATTAAATTTTTAAAATTTTTTAGTACACCTTAAAACACTTGGCCTTGTATTACATACTGTTATATTTTATCACATCACAAGAAATTACTACTTCCTGCATAGGCAGACATGTTTGACATGACAGTTAATGATTTACTAATATAATTGAAGAAGTTCATAGTGGTACATTTGTAGTATATGTTATAGTAATATGTTATAGTATTTGAAATACTTGGAATTGCCCAAATATATTTATGCAAAATTTTTAAATTAGATATATTTTTGCTCAATAGATGGTGGCCTTTTACTTAAAAAAAAACCTGCATTTGTCCAGTAGCAAACATGTTTACAGTTGAGCCATGAACTATGCTGTATATAACTACATCATTTCAATTATTTGCTATCCAAAAGAAAATATAAACAAACAAAAACAAAAATATAAATAAACAAAAAAAAAGCATTAAAATTCACAAATTTTATATATTCTAGTAGTCATTTTTGCTTATGAGCACCATATATCACATTTAAAATAAAAGTTAATATTTGTAAATAAATTTAACAATATTCAAGTAACCATTTTTTGATTCTTGGAGTGCTGTAATACAGTCATACATATATTACAAAAATTTCTTTGGTTTATGTGGAAATTTTTTATTCTTCATTTAGTATACTTTCCAAATTTGATGTGCATAATAACAACATTTTCTAAGAATAAAGGCTAAAAGTCTTACAAAATTTTAAAACTTAATAAAAGTTGATACTGATTTACAAACACCCAAAAATTAGAGATACTAATTTCTTGATAACAAGACCCACCAAAAAAATTAGAAATATTAGTTTCTTGATAACAAGAGCACTATTATGTTTCTATAAGAAAGAAAAGATATTGATAAAAAAAACAATATTGACCAGAGTGTATTTAATAGCAATGAAAGTCAGATTTATTTTTAAAATAAAAATATGATAATTTATTTCTTTTTGCTTCAAGGACTATATGAGTAACCAACACACTTAGTAACATATATAAATGTGTCGTCCCCCCCAATTTATTATTAAAATTATATTATTATTTAATATTTTGTTTATACTATAATTTTGGTTTATATATACATAATATACATATAAAGGAGCATCTGTATTATATATGTATATTTTGAAAAGTACTGTACACTTGCAGTTCAATAAACAATAGATATTCTATTCTAATCAATGTTGATCAATAAAATGTCAGCTATTATACACTATATATGTTTGAACATGAGGTGGTTTGTAACAAAATATAGCATAATTACCAGTGCCACTGTATACGAAAAAGCATTTGCTAAATGGCAACTATTGGTGAATATAAACTGCAAAATAAGCTAAACCTAAAAGTAAGTTTTGTTTTTAATATATATTGAAGCAATGGATCTGGAAGTCTGATCCATGCTTCACAGCCTCCTATAAACTTAATTAGTATTGTAGGCCTGAATTAAGTTTATAGTCCAATATCAGCAGGGTTTTGCCTTAAAGCTAAAATTAATTATGTTTATTAAATTTGTATTTACATTTAAATATTTCGTGTTAAATAAATTCCATTCGAAGATTAAATTGCTGTTTAAAAAAATTACTTGTGAAAACCTATTGATCAAATATATATATATATGTCAAGCATATATATATGAGTTAATGCAAAATTCTGCTGAAATAAAATGCTTCTTTTATTAAAAGAAATAATATATTTTTCTTTTTAAAATCTTGTTAAAGTATAACGTATGATTGTTATTTTGAGATAAGACTGCCAACATTTTCTAAAAGAATGCATGTTTGTAATTAATTAGCCCATTCAAGGCAAATTAAAGATGGCCTTCTCTTTCTTTTTCTAATTAATAAAATTCAAAGTTTAAAGAAAGAAATTTAGAATAAAAAAGTAAAAGTTATTTTTAGAAAATGTTATCTTGAAACAAAGGAGTATGGGGGGGGGGGTTATCAAGATCTAAGATCATAGGCAAAACAATAGAAGGTAGCTTACAAAAACGTATAAATAGGAGAGAGAACAAAAGACTTGGCATTCAGATTTTCCTTTTGGAGATTGCATTCAGATTTCCCTTTGGAGATTTCATTCAGATTTCTCTGGAGGCTTTTTCTTGTGCTTGCTTTTGTCAGATTTTGCTTTTGCTTGCTGAAATTTCTCTGTAGAGAATTCTTTCAGATTTTTGCTGTGCTTTGAACCTCCCAGATTTTGCTTCTCGTTTCCATTTTGCTCCAAAAAGTTATTCAACTGTCGTCTTCAAAATCACGGAAAAGTTTGAACACGCTACGAGCTAAAAGTCATATAAATTTGATGGATTCTACTATGCTTGGCGGTTAGGCAAAACTTTGCCTGCCACTGAGGTCCTAAATACCATCAGAATGCCATAGTATCCACCCAATATTAAGCTGAACTCTGTGCCGTGTCTGTAGGACTTTTCATGAAAGCATGCTACGTATTTCCATTTTTCTTGTCTGGGCAAGTACCTATCGATGGACGGATCAAGCCACACACTTTGAGGGAACATGACCATGGAACCAGGATGGTAATCGTATCTCTCCTCCATTGAACTATTTACTTTCTACCCTTTTTTGTTCATACCTTTCTTAATTGCTTCATTGAATTATATTTCTGAAATGTTGTATTTAATTATATTTGTTATGTAACCATTTTTATTAGACTAGTCTTAGATATATATATATGATAAACAAAAATGCAAGTTAAAAAACTTGCTAACGCTTGTATTTATGTCCACAGATGGCGTCCTGAATCTACATAGTAGGCTCGTATGTATATATTATTTGATTCTCAATAATATTAATAAAGAGAAGGGTTTCAAAGTTAAAAGAAAAAAAAAAAAAAAAAGGAAAGAAAAATTCTAAGTTAAAGAGATTCGAAAAACTTATTTTAAAAAGAAATTAGAAAAGCTAAATAATGATGAAAGATTAGAAAGGAAAGGGGAGGGTGTAAAACTGAAGCGCCCTCTTTCTTTCTTTGTTAGCATAAAGAAAATCACGTGTAAAAAAGCGAAAGAAATTAGATTATAATTGTAAAATTAAAAATGTAAACTTGTACCAGTTTCCAAATAGATTGGTACAACAAGATAAAGTGAGAGAAAGAATGTTATGATTAGTAACATTTCAATATTTAAAGAATGAAAGAAATTAAAATTATAATTGTAAAATTAAAAATGTAAACTTGTACCAAATTTCCAAATAGATTGGTACGAGATAAAGATAATGAAAAGGAATGTTGCAAGTAGTAGCATTCAATATTAAATGTATCAAGAGAATGAAATGAAAATTTGTAATTAGAAATTGGAAAAATGTAAAACTGTATAAAAAAAATTCCAGATAGATTGGTAAGATAAGAATGAAAAGGAAAGAGGCAATTAGAGACATTCGATAGGCAAGACAACAAGAGAATAAGCAGAGCTGATTGTAGAAGTAACCAGGTTGTGTTTTTTGCGGCTAGAATTTAACAAAAAAACAATAGAAGAGGTGACACTGACATGGAGGGCTAGTGGCAAACACACGGCCGTTTATCGGGTCTATCTCCGTCTAACTATTCGCTCACCCTTACTTATAACAACTAAAATGCTGCCAGAAGAGACCTGGCGTATACGGAACCAGATCTGCCTGGAGATTCAAGTAGAATGTTGAAGGGATGAAGACCGACTAAAATGTGGAATTAGAAAAGAAACAAACCCACGTCAAAAGACTATAAACTCTCACTCCATTCACTGGAACGTCTCGAAAAAGCGAACAACCATCTCTGCAAAAGAAGGGAAGGTTTTCCCCCTCGACGGTTGGGATCCCACACTTGGAAAAATCATGCCTAGGTAACTATTAATACATGCATATCAGAATTAATGTGAAATAAGAAATCAGCTCCAGAACTCAAATTATTAAAAGATTGCTAAGATTTCTTAGCATACAGTGACATTGGTGTTAAACTTATGATTGTAATCTATTAATGTATGAGAGAAGGTAACAATTGAGTTACTATAATTTATTTAATGTTTCATTTAATTATATTCTTATTGTATATTTATGTATTTATTGAGAAATAGTGGGTGGATATATATATGTGTGTTTAGGATTTTATTTTTACTTTAGAATTAGCGAGTACAAATTAAATTTTATTTATAAAACGAAGGCTGCCGTCATTTACGTTTTCTTTTCTCTACCAAGCATTATAACTACTTAGAGTAAATTAAAATTAGATCTGTGAGCTAACGAGTTGATTATTGATAATAAAGTAAAGTAAGCTAAATGGATAAATAAATCCAGTCTGTATTGTAAAGAGAGTAAAGGAAGGAAGTGCTATAACTTATATTCCTACTATACCGTGATAATTCCGGGAAATTTTATAAATAATTTCTGGGCAGAATCTGAATAGTCGATACAATAATTGCCCCAGCAAGAGAAGCAACGTTTAATTGGGAAATATAATGCTGGGATGATATTTTATTATGTCCAGTGTCAAGTGAGAATATACTATCGATTTCTAGGGTGTATATTAGCTTCTTGCTTGTGGCAATCATCATCATCAATTATGGTTAACCGGTCGATCACAAATTAACCAAGTGCGGCTTTAGATGACAACATGCTGGCGGTGGTGCTACAGCTTTTAAGGATATCCGGATATTGTCACATTCCCAGAAAAAAAAAAAGCAGGATTGAATTAAATTAAGCGCCTTGGTTAAAATAGATATACACATATGTGATCTATACAGGAAGAGGTTAAATAAAAAAAATTAAACAATCGGAAAACCTAGATTTAGACTGAGAAATATTTTTAAAAAAAAAAAAAAAAAAAAAAAAAGAAAAAAGGGGAAGAGAAGAAAGTTTTTTTTTGAAGAAAAAGAAAAAAACAAACAACAAAGGGGTTTCGTTCAGAGTTAAGAATTATATGTGTTATTAAAAAAATATATATAAAAAGCAAAAATAGTGTTAACAAGAGAAAGTGTTAAAATAAAGGTCAGACTGGCATAACCGTATATATGTAGTTATATAAACAGTATGTAAAGACAGAAGGAATAGACTAAGGTTTGAGATAAAAACATAGAATAATGGGTAAAAGATTCGCTTGGTGAGAGAGGGAAAAGGGAGCAAAAAGACAACTAAATTTTATAAAAAGAGAGAGAAGCAGAGACGGGGTAAAATTTTCTGAAACCCGCGATCTACATTATGATAAATAAATAAAATCAAGGAGAGGGAAAGGATTTTATCATGTGCCAGATAAAAAGCTTGCGAGTTTATAGGGATCTTGTGCCAAAGCAGCGTAAACATGAGTTAATGGATGAGACGAGGGCAGGCTAATAGCAAAGCTACCTAATATGAAAGAAAACGTAGATAACAATAGCGATTTAATAATAATTTAGAGAAAAATAATACTAGTAGGTAGAGAATATTTAGTTAAGAGTCAATGCCAACTTTAGGAGTCTAAAGCAAAAATGAGATTAACAACTTGAAACCACTAAAAAGTACCATAAAGTGAAGAACAACGGAATTATCCGGAGAAACAGATAGGAAAGAGAAATAGAAACCAGTGGCTGGAAATGAAATGGAAATTAATAATGATAAACAAAGACCGAAAAGTTAATATAGAGAAATTATGTTTAATGAAAATGATGGAGAAAATGGAGAGAATTAATCTGCAGTTATAAAGGAGATACAAGTAAAGAGATGAGCAGAGAGATGAAATAAATGAAAGAAAATGATGAAGATCAGCAAAGGTTTATAAAGGCTAACTAAAGGATGATAATAAAAAGATGATAGGCAGTGGCAAAAACAAGTTGGATACAACCAAATTGACATAAAAAATGGAGAGTTAAGTAAAAGGATTGAAGAAACCTCAAATCAGATTTTGTCCACGAATAAGAAAGTTAAACAGGACAGGCTGAGTTACTAGAAAACTTAGAGCAGAGACTCACTGGAGAAGTAAATAATTTAGAACAAGAGGTTGTGATGAAAGTAGGGGGAAGGATGGCACAGTTTGAGGATAAAATAGAAACTGTGTGTCGAGAAAGTAGAAGAGGTTAAAAATATGAAGGGACAGTTTGTGGGATAGCAGAGCAATAACGTGGTAACGATAAATCTATTTTGAAAATTAGGTTTTTTGAGATGCAGCAGAACCCCATAGAACACCTGGGTAGCCTTGAAGGTACGGCACATTGAATGGATTGGATGAAGAAGCCATGGTGCCATCGCATGCAGTCACCTACAAGATCTTCACCAAGGAATGGTGGGACTGTTGTTTGAAAAACCAAAAACTTTGGGGATTATAAGATCAGCTTGCTCACTTAGTTACTGGAGGCCGAAGAGCACCAGGAAAACGTCGGCACCAGATATCACAAGACAGGTGGAGACAGGAAACGATTTACGCCATTTTTCCAGTAAGCCAGGTAGCAGTACGCGCACTCACTGCTAGTCCGATTATCAGAGGCAAATTATTCGTGTAATCAGACAAGATTTGCCTAAAATGTTGACAAGTGCTGATGGCCTGAACGGAAAACGGCATAGACTGGTCTAGAACTACCTAACTGAGTTGGCAACCCACTCTTCTAGTCGTAGGATAAAGGATCGAGGATTCAAACCTCGAGAGATCCTGTGATAAATGGGGAGTCCAGTGTAGCCCGCAGTGTGAGGGAAGATCATGGTGATTTTTTGGTTCGGATGAGCCTATGGGGCCCTAAGGCTTAAGATGAGGGGATCAGGAGGGAAGTATCCGAGCAGGGACAGAGGCTTTGATAGGCAGAGGGGACATAGTCATTCCCTACCTGAAGTGAGTATATTCCCCAGAAAAAAAGAAGAACCTCCCGGTAGAACTAAAAAGAAAAAGCAACTGGACAAACACCTGTTGGTACTAAAGGATACGACCATGGACTTTGAACACGATAATCCAATGATAAGGAAAGTAGGGGGGATGGTGAACCTAGAAGAGTAACGAATATATGAATGATGGTCTAGATTTTGAGACAATGTGGTGCAGATATGAATCATCTGAGGTTGCATTTAGAGACTTGAAGATCAAGCCGTCTTGCCGTTATCATATAAAAAAGAAATATAAGAGTGCTAATGTGTTAATCTTGTCTATACACATAAGGATAGACAGGAAAATAAATTAAAAAAAAATTAGAATGAAAGGACTCAGCAGAGATCTGGAGCTCCCATTATCGTCGTACTAAGGTGAAAATCCCAAAGGTATTGGAAAGATTACAAGAGTGTTAAATGAATGAGGACTCAGCAGAGATCTGGCTCATGATAGTCTTACTTGAAAAAACAAAAAAAATCAGCTCTCTGTACCAGAATAATGTTGGTGGGAGATCAAAGTGTTTGGGCAGTTCAAATAAATCAAATGGAATGCAGATAGTTTAACCCTAGTTGTCTCTCTAAGATAATCTCATCATGAGTTACATACATGCTAAGCGAATTTTCAAAACAAGTTACTATCAAGAAGGAAAAAAAAAAAAATATATAACATTAATAAGGAAGATGAGGATTGAAATTAAAGTAAACGACCTCTAGAAAATAACTCCAGTAGATTTTAGTTCTTAAAAATAGGAAGCGCCTTTGTAATCAACGATATCTACATAAATGTGAGCCTACATATATATTATTTATTAATTCTCAATAATATTAATAAAAAGAGAAGAGGTTTAGATTAAAGAAATAGAAAAAAAGGAAAAGAAAAAATTTGGATAAGAAGAGGATTCTAAAAAACTTATTTTAAAAGAAATTAGAAAAAGCTAAATGATGAAGATTAGAAAGGAAAAGGGGAGGGGGTGTAAAAAACTGAAATATGCGTCTCTTTCTTTCTTTGTTAAATAAGAAAATCGCATTAGTAAAAAAGAAGAAATTAAAATTATAATTATTAAAATTAAAAATGTAAACTTGTACAAATTTAAATGAATTAAATTTCAGAGATAAAGTGAAAGAAAGAATATTTAAACGTTAGTAACATTCAATATTCAAAGAATGAAAAGAAATTAATTATAATTGGCAAAATTAAAAATGTAAACTTGTACCAAATTTCCAAATAGATTGGTCTGAGATAAAGTAATGAAAAGGAATGTTGCAATTAGTGGCATTCAATATTAAATGTATCAAAAAGAATGAAATGAAAATTTGTAATTAGAAAATTAGGAAAAATGTAAACTGTATAAAAAAAATTCAGATAGATTGGTAAGATAAGAATGAAAAGGAAAGAGGCAATTAGAGACATTCGATTAGCAAGGGCAGCGAGAGAATAAGCAGAGCTGATTTAGAAGTAACAGTTGTGTTTTTTTTTGCTGGCTAAATTTAACAAAAAAAATAATAGAAGGAAGCTGAAGCATGGAGAGGGGAGTGAAAGTAGCAAACACCGGGCGTTTGCTGGGTCTATTACTCAGTCCTTACTTACTAAAACTCCTACTTATAACAACTAAAATGCTGCCGAAGAGACTGCCGTTACAGTACCAGTCTGCCTGGAGATTCAGAAGTAGAATGTTGAAGGGATGAAGACCGAGCTAAATGTGGAATTAGAGAAAGGAGCAAACCACGTCAAAAGACTATAAACTCTCACTCCTTCACTGGAACTCTGAAAAGCGAACAACCATCTGCAAAAAGAAGGGAAGGTTTTCCCCCTCGATGGTTGATCCGACATTTGGAAAAATCCTACCTAGGTAACCTATTAATACATGCATGTCAGAATTAATTTGAAATAAGAAATCAGTCAGAACTAAATTGGTAAAGGTTGCGCAACACTTAGAACGTTATCATTAAAGAACTTATGATTGTAATCTATTAATGTGAGAGTAACAATTGAGTGCAAAAATTTATTTAATGTTTCAGTGGAATTATATTCTTTATTGTATATTATGTATTTATATGTTAGTGTAGTGGATATGTATCTGTGTTTAGAGTTTTTACAGTAATTCATTTAGAATTAGCGAATTGCAAGATTAAAGTTTATTTATAAAAAGGAAGTACTTAGTCATTTGCGTTTTTTCTTTTTCTCTCTACCAACAAAATTAACTACTTAGAGTGAATTTAAATTAGATCAGTGAGCTAACAAGTTGATTAATTGAGGAATAAAATAAAGTAAGCTAAATGGATAAATAAATCCAGTCTGTATTGTAAATAAGAGTAAAGGAAGGAAGTGCTATAATTTATATTCCTGTACCATTGATAATTCCGGGGAAATTTTATAAAATATTCAGGCAGGCCAGGAACTAATTGTCCGATACATAATAATTTTACCCAGCAGAAAGAAGCGTTTAATTGGGAAATATAATGCTGGGATGATATTTTATTATGTCTAGTGTTCATTAAAAAATATATTTCGATTTTAGGGTGTATATTGGCTTCTTGCTTGTGGTAATCATCATCATCGATTGGTTAACCGGTCGATCACATAATTAAGTGCGGCTGGGGTCTTTAACCGCACGGCGGT